>MNCI01033926.1:284847-428669 GCA_015680685.1 Gnetum montanum | reverse complement strand
AAGGGATGTTGCCCCATCATCTCACATCTACAGGAGTCTGGGGTGTATGCGCTTAATCCAAGACTCAACCAACGGCAAACACCCTGAAGGTTACCTTATCCACAAGGTAACCCAAGACAGTTCCACCAATCACTAACGTATTATCCAAGTGGAACTCCACCACAGCCCATCAGACAGCATCAGCAGTGGCAACACCCACAGTCCTGGGGAATGCCACCGCCAACACAACAATACCCTTACTGGCAGCCTAATCCTTATGGTTATTATGGGCAGCAACTGATTTTCCTAGGTGACTCTATGGGTCACATAAACCCTCCACGTTACTACCAAGTTCAGGAGTATTTTAGGACTCCTTCTCCTTCAGGAAAAGCTCCATACCCACACTATCCTCCAAATCCATCTACATCTCTTGCGCCAGTAGCCCCACCGCCAACCGCTCCAACAAAGCCTAGAGTAAATTCCATCAACCGCGACAACCCAACACTGTGAGGGCTCCCAATCCTCCAATATCAGTTGGTTCTAACAATCATACACCAAAAAGATCCTTCCTTAGGACCAACAATCCAACTAAGCCTTCGCCTTCACAAGCGGTTAAGCATCCTAACACCCCCATACCAAATAAGGTTTCGAGAAACCCCTCGATAGAGAAATCACGCCCAATGCATACAGTTATATTAACACATACAGTAACTGACTGGATCAAGGTCGGCCACCTTCCAAAGAAATTATCGAATCTGGGAGTCCCCCCTAGTTTACCTCCAAGTCGCTAGGAATGAACCCCATAAGGCTCTCCTCCACTCAGGTTCCGAGGTCAACTTAATCTCACAAGAACTGTATAAAACTTGGAACCTGCCTCCACTCAAGAAGAGCAATGTTTTCCTAGAGCTGGCTGACTAATCCATCACTGTTCCATTGGGATAGGTTGAGGACATTGTTATCACTATCGGTGGATGGTCATATCTAGCTGATTTCCTAGTGATCCAAATAAATAATGACAAAGGTGATTTCCAAATTATAATGGGAAGGGCATGGCTGAATACAATTGACGCACGCTTAGGAATCTGCAACCTTTCCCTAGAAATATCCAAGAAAAATACTTTTGGGAAAATTGAGAGGAAAAGAGTTCCATGCATCGCATATAGTGACACAAGGTGTCATTGCGTACAAAAATCATGGGTGATGCGAAGTTTAACATTGCCTGCATACAATCGGTGTGCACGGGATATTGACATACAAAAGTGCCTATATGCGATAGCCACACAACAAGAAAACACCCAGTGGCTGATGGTTGATAAAGAGAACAACTCGACAACCTGCATGGAACTAGTTGAGGGAATAACTGGTGCTTACATTGAAAGCACAAACGTATTAGAGCAAGTCCATTACCAACTTCCAACCCTTAACTCCGAAAAAATTAATTGGGGAAAGTTGGAGATTCCTCAGGAGTTTAAACAAGAGCCCCTAGATTTAAAACTATTGCCCACTGGTTTGAAATACGTTACCCTTAAAAATGGAAAATCGATGATCATCAACGCAAAGCTCACACCCAAGTAAAAAGAAAGTTTGCTAAAGGTGATAAACAAGTGGTCAACAGCCTTTGCCTGGTCATACCCTGAACCAGAATAGATCCTAGGATATGCCAGCATAGGATTTACATAGACCCCTCTATGAAGCCTCGCAAGCAACCCCAGAGGTGATTGAACCTGAAGTTAAAAAAAATAGTAAAAGAGGAGTTAGAGCAGCTTCTCAAGGCTGGGTTCATTTACCCTATCGTTGATAGCGAATGGGTTAGTCCTCTTGTCATCATACTGAAAAAAGGAGATAAATGGAGGGTATGTATAGATTTTAGGCTATTAAATATGGCAACATTCAAAGATCACTTCCCATTGCCATTTTTTGACCAAGTCTTAAACACTATAGCAGGGCATCACTATTACAGTTTTCTGGATGGATATAGTGGGTACAACCAAATACGAATTGAGCCAGAAGACCAAGCCAAAACAACGTTCACTAGTCCTTGGGGAACGTTTGCGTACAAAAAAATGCCTTTTGGCTTGTGCAATGCACCTGCCATGTTCCAACAATTAGTTCTAAGCATCTTTCAACAGCAAATAGGTAACAGAGTAGAAGTCTTCATAGATGACTTCTCCACTTATGGGACGAGCTTTGATCAAGCCCTCGACCGGTTAGAGCAAGTATTGAAACGATGTGTTGAAACCAACCTCAAGCTCAACTGGCAGAAGAGCCATCTGATGGTTTAAGAGTGCGTTGTACTGGGGCACAAAATTTCACAATCAGGTATTGAGGTGGATCCAGAAAAAATTAAAGTCATCCAAGGAATTACCTGACAACCAGAAATCGTTAAAGAAATTAGGTCATTCCTTGGACACACTGGCTACTACAGGAGATTTATCACGAACTTCTCCAAAGTTGCCAAACCATTGGTGGAATTAACGAAAAAAGATGCATCATTTGAATGGACTAAGGAATGTGAACGAGCATTCCAAACCCTCAAATAGAGGCTTGTGGAAACCCCCATTCTACAAGCCCTTGACTAGTCCAGGCCATTCCATATCATGACCGATGCATCTAATTACGCCTTAGGAGTTGTACTGACACAATTAGATGAACAAAAATGACCTTATTACATCCACTGTGCCAGTAAGAGTATCATTGGTGCACAACTTAACTACACGACTATAGAAAAGGAATTAATGGCTGTAGTGTTTGCACTGGATAAATTTAGGCACTATGTATTGGGTTACAAAGTATACATCCATACAGAACATAGTGCAATTAGGTTCCTTATGAACAAGCCAACGGTTAGCCCACGTATCATACGTTGGTTGGAAATTCTTTAGGAGTTCGATTTAACCATAGTAGACCACAAAGGCACCGAGAATGTAGTTGCCGATCACCTATCTCGGTTGCATTGGGACAACAAAGAGGATGAATATGCCATATCTGACCATTTTCCTAATGAAACCCTCTTTGCTGGTGTAGTAAACAATCAACCCACGGAAATAAATTGGTATAGTAGCATTCTCACTTATCTCACTTCCCAACAAATACCACAGGAGTTGGACTTTAGGAAGAAACAACAGTTTCTTCACAAAACCAAGTACTTCATGGAAATCAAGGGACAACTTTATAAAGTCTGTCTTGATGGCTTGGTTCGATGGTGTGTGCCCGATCAAGATCAATTAAAAGTTCTCCAGGATGCTCATGAGGGCCCTTGTGGGGGTCATTATGCTAGGAGACGAACGGCTACCAAGGTCCTGCTAGCAGGATATTATTGGCCAACACTAGTTTGAGACGTCCATCATTTCGCCCAACCCTGTGAGTGCTGCCAACGTGATGGTGGAATGACTGCTAGAATGGAGGGTCCGCAACAATGGATTCAACCTTTAGAACCCTTCGATATCTGGGGAATAGATTTTATGGGGCCGATTACACCAATGTCCAACAAAAAAGCATATATAATCGTTGCTGTTGATTACTTAACCAAATGGGCTGAAGTAGCCACTGTAACAAACTGCACATCATCTACAGTTGCACGATTTGTACAACAACAAATCATTAACAGGTTTGGTGTGCCACATGCATTCATTTCTGATAATGGAACACATTTTACGGGTGCAACCTTTCGCAAACTGATGCAACGCTTAGAGGTTGAGCATAAACTGACCACACCTTACCACCCCCAAGCTAATGGTCAAGCCGAGGTTACTAATAGGGAGATTACAAGAATATTAACACGAACAATTAGCAAATTTAGGCGAGATTGGAGCACGAAACTGAATGATGCTCTTTGGGCATATCGTTTCACTTGGAAGCTCCCTACAGAATATTCTCCCTATGAGCTAGTGTATGGGAAACTTCTAAAACTCCCCATATAGAATGATCTCTGTACACTATCCATGGCTTGCGAACTTCACCTGGACCTTGACTTAGCACAAAAACAACGGTTAGCAATTTTGAACGTGTTAGATGAGAATAGATTGGTTGCACTATCATTAAATGAGTTGCATAAGGCACACAGTAAACAACGTCATGACTTAAGGATCCGAAGGTTTAGGTACCAACCAGGAGATAAGGTCCTTTATTGGAACCCCACGTATGTACCCCAACGTACAAAGTTTCAAACCTTGTGGGAAGGACCTTATATTATTCATACTACCTTCCCCTCTGGAGCCATGATGATATATAAGCCTGACAGCCCAGATAAAAAGTTATTGGTTAATGTACAATAAACAAAACCTTTCCATGAATCCGCAACAGCCAGTACAAGTTACACCTCCACTAGTGGTCAACCTCGCTCGTTATTTCGAATCTCTCTCTTTCCACTCAATCATGGGGGAGATGGCCACCTATGCTGATCATATGGGGCCCTCAGTTCTTTTTTGATTTTTGTTTTACATGTTTTTTTACAACATTTTTGTTTTACACATTTTGTTTTACAAAGTTCTTTAACTTTTTTAAGCTTTTGTTTTACAAATTTCTTTAACTTTTCTAGTTTTTGTTTTACATCATCGTTATACTTTTCCACTTTTGTGTGTGTGTGTGTGTGTGATCCACCCTATCAGTTTGTCACCTAATAAGTGTTCAGACTGATGGTATGAACTATTTTCATATTGATTGCTAATGTTTCGTTTTTACCTTTAAGTCACAATGTTGATACTAAGGTATGTTTCTTTTAATATGGTAGGCAATGAGACCACTTCATCCATCCATCCACTAGTTTCTATGGTCTCTCTCGACTTGGAAATGTACAGTCCCCTTCTAATAAGAACTTAAACGAATTGGTGACTGGGCATTTCTCAAACTAAGGAAGGACTCAAGGATTGAAAAGGGTGTGACTTCAAGGGAACTTGATGCTTTTGTGTTGGCCATTCTCTTGGGTGCTTGGATGTTTTCTTCTTAAGTTTTCTTGCCGTTCCGATGTTACCCAATTATCAGAAGCTGAGTCAATAAAAATAAGAAGTCTTTGCATGGTGTGGTTCTCATGCATAAAAACACAAAACAAAACAAAAAACAAACAAAGAAAGTGAGAATTCAAAGCACACCCCTTAGACAGAATAAATATTTGGGCTACAAGCACTGGTTATGGAACCAAACGTGTTCAATCTAACTAAGGCCCTTCTCGCTTCCCATTCTCTCCTTTGTTTCGTCGAAACGGTGGTGGCTCTTTGGAGATGCATTCTTGTTACCCAAGTGGATGGTTTAGCCGAATGCATCGATGCGAAGTCACTGGATGTGGTTGGTTTGAGGCCGAAGTTGGAATGGGATTTACTAAGTCACATTAATCATGAAACACACAAGGGGCTGTACACCACCTTGTTCTTGGGATTCCATTCCATTTTCTTCTCTCCATCCTTCTCTCCATTGTTCACATCATTACCAGTTGTATCATTAGTGTATATATTTTGGTTGATGCATTGTTTTCTTTTTGGTAAATTCTTGCGGTTAAGACTTTAACTCTTGTTCCAAATGACATTCCCGGAGCCTATGGACTCTTTGAATGTGGATTTGTCAGGGCATTAAGGGCATGAGCCTACTTTGGGGAGGACCCACTGACATTCCTATTTGGAGCATTAGTTAAATTATTTTCCTTAACATTTTGCAATTAATTTTATTTTGTTCATTTCCATCTTGACATCCATTTCATCGATGCCAGAGTTGTCCCTTTTTATCTATCTTTCTTACTCCTTTTCTTTCTCCATTCTAACGCTACCGGAGGTTCACGATTAGTCATGGGGGTACGAGGCCTGATTTTTTTGATTTTTCTCCTAGAATATTGAGAATTTATTTGGAACTTTGTAAAGTTTTTAGGGCCTGATTTTTTGATTTTTCTCCTAAAAGTTTGAGCACTACCTTACAAGATGTTAAGTTATAGATAAAATCATGTGATCTTTACAAACTTAACATCTAGTTATGCATTCTATCAACATCTCGTAGCCCAAGTGATGAGTGGCGAGGTACCCCTACACTCAACCATACGAAATGAGCATAGCACGCATGATCTGGTTGAACTCCGCAGACTAAATGCCTACACGCCCCATGGAACACTTGGGGTTAATCATTCATTGTCTTCCTAGACTTACTTGTAGTTGTCACGGTGTATGGTTAACTAAGTCCAAGGTATATGATTTTTATAGTCTTTTCTGGTTTTTCTCCTATGCTATCATGGTGAAGGGTTGAGAGAGCTAACTAACTCTAACTAAGGACTAAGTCTAAATTAACTAGCATCAGCATCCGTTCCCACTTACCGTACACACCCTGAACTATGCAACTGTGGCTACAAAACGCTAATCGTTACTGGGATCACCACACGTAACGCACGTGCTCGAAGTGGTCGTACTGAGGCATTTAACTAACCTAAACGTAATGAATAGCTGATTCCTTGAATAGCCGTACACATTTGTAAATGCTCGTAATCAAGTCGTACTCATTCCGCATTCTAGAAGTTGAGGGTGAGAGAACCTAATCGCAATGAGTAGTTGATTCTGTGATTAGCCGTACACATTTGTCAATGCTCGTAATCAAGTCATACTCATGCTGCGCTAATGTAGGTAATAAATAAGGTAAGAAATAACATGTAATAAAATCCTATTCTATGCATCGCAAGGTTTATCTACAAAGCTCGTCTTTATTACCGTACACAACTTACGTTCAGGTACAAAGATGCTCGAATAAAGATCCGTTCACTTGGGGACTCCTACTGCGGGCACATGGAAAATATTCTATCTCTAGCCTGATTTTTTCAATTTTTTCGATTAGACAGCACCACAAACTTTACAAAGTTCCAAAGAAATTCTCACTTGATCTTACAAGATGTTAAGTTATAGATAAAATCATGTGACCATCAATATTCTAATCGAAAAATCTCCTAGAATATTTTTCTCACTTAATCTTACAAGATGCATAAGGTAGTGCTCAAACTTTGTAAAGTTTGTGGTGTTGTCTAAACCACATTTTATTAAGGAACAAAGTTAGAGGTGTGCAAGGATTCTACCCTTCAAGTGTGAAGGTACCTAATTTGGAGAACCATGTAAAAGTTATATACAGATATTTTTGGTTGCTATATTTCTTTTAATTTGATAACTTATTCAAACCCACACCACCCCACCCCCCCTACCCCCCTCCCTTCTATGTTCTTGATCCTTACCCCTCACCCTTACCTTAATGATAGGTGGTTTAAGTAGTTATTTCATTATCTTGTTAGACAATAGGTTACTAGTTAACAATGAGCTGTTAGCCTAGTGGTTGTACTCTTAATTTTAAAGCTCCAAGTCATAGGTTTAATTATGGTAAGCTATACTAAGTTATAAAGTTCTAATTGGAGTATATTACAATTATTTTGAGGTTCCAACAGCCAACACACTCCCCACCCCCCAAAGAGTTTACTAGTTTAAGTTATACTTGATAAATCAGTATATTCTTCTCTAATTCTTATAATGTATCTTATTTCCTATATGTCTTGGGGTGTACTTATTGTCAAACTATTTTTGATTCTGTAACCTCTTCACAAAGAGTTATACCTCCTCATAACAAATGATTTTTTCATTATGACAAATTTAATTATAATAATTACATCATATTACTTTACAAAAAGTTCATATTCAATTTCAATTAGAAATGTGAACGTTATAATTGTACTTAACACGGAGTATATCCTAGCTTTTGCAAAATCTAAAAGAGACATCATTCATGAGATATGACATCGTTCTATAGCCAATTGATTTTAATCTTAACAATCCTTCCTATATTATGTAAATAATCAACTTTCATAATGCAAAATATATATATATATATATATATAACATGATCTATGTCTTAGTATATCCATTAGAATTAAACTTATGACTTGCACAACCATAAGCAATATGCTTTAATTAAATGAGTTATATCTCATTAATTAGATCTAAGGAGACATCAACCAAAAATTTCAACAATAAGGATTACTCCATGAAGGACAATTGTGATTACAAAACTGGGGTATTACAAAGTTATTAAAGTGGTTTATCAATCTTGAGAGTTTTTGCTGGAGTTTTTACAGTAGAAATATTTTTTGTAAGGATTGATTTGAAGATGGAAAATACTAGTATATCTAAGATTGTAGAGACTATGAAGAATTCTAAAGCTTTTGATTTTGTTTTACAATATGATTTATATGAATCCCTATCAAAATATATTACTTCATGATACATATTTTTGTAACTTATTGAACTTGTTTACCCAAATAAGAGTTTCATACTAGTGATTCAAGCTATCCTTGAATGCTATGAAATTAATTTTTTGCATGCCTACTATTTTTCCAAATCTTTTTTGCTTGTTGAAATGGTCAATTTTGAAAAGGTTGAGAAATCATTCGATCTTAAAGTTTTTATGGATCAATGTAATACTTTTATTGCTCAAGAATGGAAAGCAGATTTTGATTTTTATTCTTCTAATTATTCCAAGATTCCTTACTGGATTGAATTAGAAAATCTTTCTCTTATTTTTCAAAGTGTTAAAAATAAAATTATTGGCAGCATTAGCACATTCTTAAAGATAAAGTGAAAAACATTACTATATGGTGTGCAATGCACATCTTATTTTGTAGAGATTGATTTATAAGAGAGGTAGACAAAATTAAAACTCAAGGTTGGTAAATTTTGTTATTCCTAAAAAATTACCTATCATAATTTGCAAGGATGTTGTAGCTATTGTCACCATGAAGATCATGTTATTGAAAACTTTCATACCCCAAAATTTAGATTAAATCCTTTAATTAATTTCTTTTGATTTTGTTAATTATCCCTTTCTTAATTTATTTTATTATAGTTAATTTATTAATTTATCTTAGAACCCAAACCGGCAATAGACTTGATCATTATGCTCTTCTAATCATTTCATTAATTACAACGAAAAGAAAGGAATTAGGAAGCATGATTATGAGAAAGAAAACTTAACCCTTATATAAAATGGGTACAAGTTTTATAGCATCATAGAAACTTCCAGTAATTAGATTCTTAAATCTTTAGTTGTTATGTTACATTAGTTACATTATCGTCATACTTCTAGCACCTGTACCAACTTCATCTACATGCAGCATCATGTAGAAAGATTTAACACTCTCTAAGTAGTCAAATCCACCTTCTTGTCCCCTTTAAGTTATGACTAGAGTGGGCCATCATAACTACATCAAACTATTAATCATATTATCAAATTAGCAACAAAGGATAGACTTATCATACATAACTCCTAGGTTTCTATTCTTACACTAAGTTGACCACAAGTTAACTACCCCACAATAAAATCTCATCTTTTGCTAAACAAAATTTTAGAGGCTCCTAGCCAACCTACAACCTCTTCATTGTCAAACATCTTGAAACATCCTTATCATTAGTTGGTCTCTAATGGTAGTATCCAATGATTGTGCTACAAGGTAACCTTGATAGGTTTTCAATAGTCATGTGGCCTAACTAGGAAGTTCCTAAAACCTGGATTGAATGATAGGGGCCACCATAATCGCCTCTACTACTCCTTTTTAGCTAGGTAGCCTGCTAAATACAATCTTGAGCTTAATTCCATTGTCCTTCTAGACTAATTAGGTTTCAGTCTCATCTAGGATTGAAAGCTCCTCAGAACCTACAAGGATTTCATGTGCACGCCAGCTTCTAATGCATCTAAATGAAGCTGACCTGTAACCCACACCACATTGAGACTAACTGTTACTAATCTACTACTCAATTTTGTACATGTCTCATACCATGTTAAGACTATCTACTACTATTGAGGTGACGATGCTTGCATCTTTTACCATATCTAAATCAACCACTATCCTCTAAGATCTGACAACTACGGTAACTCTAGCAATCATAAGACTCAGAAAAGGCATCAAGAAGAAACATTAGCATTATAAACAAGAAGGAATTTAAAACAAAGAATAAATCTACTACCTTTTTGAACTAGCAAGAGATTCCCTACTGATGAACATGCCTCTTAAGATCCCAGGTGCAATGTACTAACAAACTCAAGACAAAAGAAGACACAAATGAAAATTGATGCTTGAGATAGAAATCCATAACTTGCTTATAAAGGCACAATTACACATTCTTGTACATGACTTCTAGAAGGTTCCAGTCTGAGACGTATTAACTATCTCGTTCTATATCTCATATTCAAGATAAAGATAAACATCATATATATCAAGGCCCATATCCAACCATCCTATTCTTATCCAAGGATAACAAGGTTAGCATCATAAGATAATAATCAAAATATAAAATCTCATATTAACTAATAGTACAAGGAGATGAGACTTATTAAGTAGAAATCATGTTAGTAGGATCTCAAGCTAAATTAACAAATAATTAAGTCTTATGTAGGGTAAACTATTACTAATGTTTAATGTCACTAAAGATAATGATAATGTGATTATAAAGTCTCATAGAAAACATGATAATAAAGGAGTGAGACTCATTAAAAAATAAAAAGTACGATTATACTAATTATTAAGTCTCATGCCAAAATAAGAAAATAATAATAATAAAATGATAAGACATCACATATGAGATAAATTAAAGGTACAAGACCCTCTATGAAGCCAAGTTTGAACTATAGAACCAATGTAAGGGTAAAAGACAAAAATTTTAATCTTTCTAAAAATCCCAAGGGTGTTACAAAATCTATCTATTCTCAATAAAAGAGTTGTTCATGAGGAAAAGAAACAATAATTTTTGAAAAGACAAATAATGGTAGTTTTCAACATGCACAAATGAAATCTTCTTCAATAAGTTCTTAACCCTTAACTAATCTCATTAATTCCAAAGGCATTAGTAAACTCTTGATATTTAAAGATAATTCCTCTTTAGAAAAAATAAATTTTTATCTTGGACTAGTAATGAAAATACTAATATAGATAGATTTCACTTAGTGCAACATTAAAAGAAAAGAGGTTTATAAATGCTGCTTTTAATTTAAACACCCAAAAAGTATGTCATTCTCTTTCTACTTCTACTACTATTCCAAATGTTTTTTTATTAGATCATGCTTTTTCACTTATCAAGGATATGAATTGTGAGACAAATGTTGAGCTGGAAAAATCAAGGATGGAGGCCTCCTTCACATCTCAATGTTAGTTTTATCATGGAATGTTCGGGGCCTTTCTGATAGGTCTCAAGAAAGATTTTCGAGGAGTATCTTTCAAATCAACATTTATTTCCATATTTTCATTTCCTACAAGAAATTTAAATTTTAGCTCATGATATTAGTTTTATTAGTAAATGCAGTTTTAAAAAAATTGTAATGTATTTTGTGTTGCCCATGAAGTTAATAATGGAGGTGTTGCTATTCTTATTAATAACTATTGTACTAATAAAGTTTTGAACTCTAGTTTTAATAGCCTTGGAAAAGTTATTTGAATTATTTATCATAGTGAAAAAGGTTACTTTGAACTTGAAAGATTTATGGTAATAATTTGAAAGATTGATCAAAGCTTTGAAAATATCTTCTATCTTTGCCTAAACTTCTTTGGATTATTGGAGGTGAATTCAATATGGTTGAAAGTCATTTAGATAAAATTGGTTTAGGGTTTAGGGTTTAGGGTTCTTAGGGTTTAGGGATGGTCTTTCTTCTAATATGTATTCTCCAAAAAAAGAAGATTGGTACAATTTCAAAGAAAAATATTTTCTTTCTGATGTTACCTCTTTATTCTTACCTTATTCGAATGAGAAGCATTATACTTAGTGTAATTATCAACAAGGAAACAATAGAATTTATTGTCGAATTGATATATTCTACATCTTTAATGTTTTTTTAGAAGCCTATAAGAAAAGTAGAAGTGCATATGGATGCTAATTTGTTAAATCATTTTCCTATTAGTGTTTTTCTCTCTAATATAAATTCTTCATCCTTTCAAAAGCATGAGCTTTTTCATATAAATGCTAATATGTTCATAGGACCTAGTGAGAAACATATTTTGAAGTATTTATAAAATGCAAAATAAAAAAGCTATAGGTGATATTGATTGAATTGACTAGTGGCAATGAACTACTCAAAGAGTCATTAATTATGATAGATGGTTTGAAAAAAAATTTGCTAAGCAAAAGTATCAAGTTGGAGAAGATCTTGCAAAATTTGTAAAGTAAATGTAAGTCCTTTTAGACCAAAATCCCTTTGATTTTGAAACTCAAAATGCCTTGGCTAAAGCTCATCATGCTAAACAATGTTATGATACTTTTGAAGTTATAAGCACTCTAACTAAAAGTTACATGGGTTGTGCCCAAATTGCTCACAACATGCTCAAAACCCCACACACTCATAAATTTACGTAGAAAATAATAAATAGTAGGTAGATATTAACAGAACAAGCATAATAGCTTATATTATTCACACCAAGTTTACACTTGGAGATACAAGCCAAAATGCGGTTGAGGGATGCTTGAAGCAAGAATATTTTCAAGGAATAATGTGCTTCACTTGAGATCTCTCTAATCCAATGCCTCTCAGCTTTCTACACACATCTATTTATATTTGAAGCTCTCGACTTTAGGGCAATATAGTCAATGCTATACAACTAATCAAGCACTTCAAATAAGTACTTTCTAACCAAGACTCCACTATAAGCACTATTTATAGAACCTTTCAATATAAGTGGCTTAGACTTGGAGATTTCCATAGAATAAATAATCTTCATTAGCCTCATTTTGATGTTCAAAAAGATGGTTAGGGTAGGAAGGATGGTAATAGGTAGGAGTATAGCTGAATTGATTCCACCATAACCAAAAGGTTTCATTTGGAAGAATCCATGAATTTAGTTCAATTTTATACACATGGAAAGGATTAGGCTGATAATAGATCTAGTTAAAGGTATGTTCAGATGGAAGGAAATACAAAGAATGGAGTTTCATTCCCAATATAAAATCGAATGTGGTGATTAAGTTCTGAATCAACTAATCCTGCACAATAAGTAACAGATATATCTTTGATGATCGTGATGTTTAAGATAAATCTCGAATGAACCAATTATAACTTTCTTTCCACTAGTCCTATAAAGTTTCTTGAACAAGAGCTACCGTTTGAGTTTCATTATTATTATAATACCTGAGATGCCTAGAGGATCTAAGATTCCATCCTTCTCTAGTAAAGGATTTGCACATAAAAATAGAAAATAGCAAAGAAAAGTAATAAGAGAGTTCATACTCTATGCCTAGGAAATTAGTTAAATTATTATGCTTTTCATTAATATGTTTAGTAGAAAAATCAAAATTTGCTAAGGCCATTAAATAAGTCTAGTATGGGCAATCTTATTTAGAGCTTTGCTACTTAAATAAAGTGCTTTAAGTGACTTCGAACTATAAAATCAATATGCTATAAAAATAACAATAATTTTTCAATACCTTTAACAATGGCTAGTAATTCTTTGTGAGTACTATGATAATTTATCTAGGCATTGGTAAATTCTCCTAATGCATATCAACAGATATGGATGACATTATCCTTTTGTTCTTTAAACTCACACCCTAGAATTCCTCAAATGCATCAATCTCTAATATAAGTTTTCCATCAATAGGTAATTGTAATCTAGGGAGATTATAATAGTGTTGCTTTATGTTAGAGATAGTAGTGGTATGTTGGTTTGTCCAAGGAGGAGTATTTTTACCTAATTATTCATTTAAAGGTTTTCTATCTCAAACTAGGTTCTTATAGAATCCTAAAACCTAGTTGATGCATCCTAAGAATCATTGTAGTTGAGTTTGATTTTGGATTTCATCAGGAAAGTTTTTTGTTGATTCAAGACTATGTGGATGTGTAGCAATAGTCTCATTTTGGATATCTAACCGTAAAAAATGGATAGAGCTTTGTGCAATGGTCATTTTTGTTGAAGAGAGAACTAATCCATTTTCAATGACCATTTGCTTGAAGATATGAAGGTGCTCTAAATGTTGTTATGGGTTTTTACTCATAATTCATATGTCATCTATATAAACTAAGATAAAAGGATGTTTGCTAAATATCTAATTCATGCACCATTGGAAAATAGAGAGGATAGTCTTAATACCAAAAGACAAGATTGTCCATTCATAGAGCCCTCTAGAGATGCTAAAGGTAGTTTTTCAATGATCTTCCAACTATACTTGGATTTGTTAAAATCCTAACTTTAAATCAAATTTAGAATAAACATTAGTATGGAAGAGTCTTTGGAAAAAAAATATCTTTATTTGGAATAGGATGCTGGACTTGTTTTATAAAATCATTAATAGGTTTGTAATTAACCACCAATTGCTTCTTACCTCTTACTTGTTTGGCTCTTTTGTTAACATAAAAGGCAACATAGGTGAACATACTATTGTTATGTTGGATAAGTTTCTTTTCTAGTAATAGGTTGATTTCTTTTTCCCATTCTGCTTTCAATGAAGGAGGCATCCCTATGTAAGGAGCTTTGGTTCCGATCTTAACTTTAAAATTGATACTGCACCAATGCTCTTTTTTATGTTAGAAAATGGTAGTATCATCATTTGCTAAATCCAATAATTCTTTTTTTATTATATCAAACTTATCTTGTAATTTCAGGATATTATTTACTACCCACTGATTATTAGGTTCTTTGTGTGTAGATTGTTAGGCAGGAAAACAGCTATGATAAGCTAGCTATTGTTGGAAATTTTCTCTAGCTATACTTATATAAGTGGGGCCAATCGTATAAGGTTCTAGTGCTTTTATGTTATTTGTTCCACCTAGCAAATCATAAGGCCTCATCTCATAATGGATGACTAAGATATTGGTAATTTCTTTGCTAGGTAGCCTAATAAGAACCTACGCTTTATGCTGACTACGTATTTTTTGTGTATTAAACCTAATATAAGTTTTTGGGCATTCCTCCTATACATGGGATGAGATGATATGCCATTTTGCAATAGATACTTTTGCTCCTGAATCTATTAATACATCTACTAGATAAGCTTTATAATGTTTAATTTTGATAAAGAAAATACATATAGGTAAGATAGTTTTTACCTATGTATTTGTACTTACCAAATTTATCAGCATGACTTGGGTATCTGCTTGGTATTGTTATCATTGATAACTTTCTTTAATGCTTTCCAACTCTTGGATCTCCTATGTAGACATTTGAATGAATTTTTTTAATTGTTCAATACGATGTATTCTCATCAAAGATTCATCAAGCTTTGATGGTTGGAAATTCTCTTCTTCATATTCTTCCAAAGGTTCTTCCCGTTCGTCTAGTTGTGGCTATGAGTTTGTAATTTGAACCACCTTTCTTCGATCAACATTCATTGTTCATTTCTATCTCTTTTTTTCTAATTCTCCTTTTGAGAGCCATGATCTGATTGATTTCACTAATAGGAAGTTTTGCTTTTACTTTTTCTAATTTCTCTAATTGTTGTTTTATCATTTTATACATAGGATCTCATTCCACTAGATCTAATGGTTCATTGTTTTTGAGAATATGCATTGCATTATCATAATAATCTCCATCATCATCATCATCATCCATAAAATGGCTATCCGAATCATAATTTGAGTCACTAATGATATAATCAAAGTATTCATCTAACTCAATTAAAATATCCCTTGGTTCAAAAGTTGTGCTTTCATTAATTGTGAAATCATAATATTTTTCAAAAAGATTATGTTGAGTAATAAAATTAATCTTTCAAGGATATTTATATTTCTTTAGACATTTTCTTACAAGATAATTTCCTTGACATAAGAAGCATTGGATGGAGTCTTTATCTTGTTTGTTCTTCCTACTTTTAAACATTTCCCTGACAAATTTGCCTATACTCTTTTTTGTATATTTGGGTCACGATTATTTCTGTGGCTTGTGTTGACAACATCAATGAGGTTTATGTGTTTGTTTGGACTTTCATGCGCCAAAAAAAAATTTTAAAGCCATAAGACTCTTGATAAATTTCTTGGTAGAAGAAGTGTGCTAACTTTTTCTTTGTTATCTTTAGCTATTTTTGAGCTTGAGCATCTTGAAAAATTTTTATTAATTTGATTAATATATTGTCTAATCAGACTAAAGCTCATGTTTTCTATTGATTTGTCATATGCATATAAGTCTTGTTGGTATTTTACGGCAAATGGTGGGCATTGATCCAAGCATGTGTTCTTTAGCCATCTTGTCATGTGTCAGTTTTCTCCTGTAATACCATTCTTTCATTATATCTAGGTATGGCTCTAGATCTTTAATATTATCTAATTTTTCTCTTAAAAATGTTTCTCTATAACTATCATCATTTTCAATTTTATCTATTATGAATTCTTTTGTAATAACACTTATGAAAAGGATAGTTGATCCATCTAGTAATTGCATTTGAATGTCTAGCTTAATTTAGTTCCACCATCATCTAATGTTTCCTACAAAGTTGAATATGTAATTTTGTATTACATGTTTAGTTGGTTTTCGCTCTAGGATAACCTATCTGTTAATGAATCCATGAATCCTATCAAGAACCTTTTGTCTATCAAGTGGATCTAATTTGTCCATGCTATATGATGAGCAACGAGGTACCCCTATGCCAACCATACGAATCACAAGCGTTGACATGCGATCCGGTCAAATTCTGCACACTTTAATTACCAAGTACGCTAGAGCTAAATGATGAGTTCGTGTTGTCCATTCATTGGCTTCCTAGTCCCACTTGAAAAATGCAAATGTATGGTTAAGTGTGATTGAGGCATATGATTTTTATTATTTTTTGTTTTATCAATTTACTCACCTAAAACAAGAATAAAAGTGATACTAATTAAGTGCTAAGTAAACTATTGTCTAATCCCCACTTCCCGAACACATCTTGAACTTTGTGTAAACACTATTAGGTTGTCAAATGATAACCGTTTCTGAGCTTCCAAGTGTCACATGTATGTTCAAAGGGGTCATGCTTGTGTATTCTAATTAGTTTCCTAATTAATCAAAATTAATTGCTAAATGAATAACATTAATGTAAACTGCATGAAATCACAATATGTAAATGCATAAAGAAAGAAAGTCTCAAGTGCTGCAAGGATGAATCAAAGAGCTTGTTTTTATTGCCAACACAATGGTGTGTTTAGGTACATCAATGCTTGGATAAAGATCTGATCACACTTAGACCTCCTATTATGGACACTTGGAAAATATTCTAACTCTCAAATAAACAAATTGCAAGAGTTTCACTACTTCACTTCCAAAAACTACTCTTGAATCATGTGCCCAATGGTTGTATTTATAAGCCTGGGAGTATCTTACGATAGAGCATGCTCAATGTCACATCTTGGGCCGTGATATCATGTACTTGATATTGTGTACCTGATATTGTGGTTGCTCTGATAGTGGAGCTTATGAAAAACATGATTTATCACTATACTTTGGTTCTCTTTCACTCATGCATCTGGAGGAAACTCGTGGATATTCTTTAGGATTTGGAGGAGCAACGGGAGCTTCTTCTTCTCACTCTTGTTCAAAGTCCCTCATTTGTGATGATCCTTCATTTGCATTAATTATTTTTCCTTTTCCTTTTTGTGCTATAGGAAACCTTGGTCTAAATCTAGCTAGTTTTGTCCTATATGTAGGCTCTACTACTTTAGGTGAAGGAGAATGTGCATTTGTGTCATAGGCTGGAATTTTAGTATCCCTTTCAAGAAAGGACTTGGTTAGAGACCTTTAGGCATCCAGCATTGGGCTTGACATTCAATTGTTGCTACTTTCTTTTGAGTTTTAACTATTTCATTAAGATTTCAACAAGAGGTTAGTGTAGTAGAAATGTGAGAGTTTGCCTAGTTTTGTAGCTTTATAGTATTTGCTAGTGGATCAATAGAGAGTTTTTGATATTATTCATGGGCTATTTCTTTTTGATATTATACTGAGTTTACTTCTGGAATATCCTCTTTATCAGAGTCATCTTCAGAATTATCATTTTTCTTGTTCATATTTATCTTAAGTAGGGCATCACATTCTGCATAATGATAAAAGTTCCCATGTTTGAATGTAGAAGGATGAGCATAGGATGTATCGATTATTGATTCAGTAGCTAGTTCTTTTCTTAAGGATTCGTATTGGATTTCTTTTGGGGTTGATATATCTATTTCTAGAGGTCTCTCTTCACCAAGGATTTTTCTCACATCAGTCTTAATTTCTAATTCTTCAAATAATGCTTTTAATCATTCTTTGACATCAGGCTTTGATTCATGTACTACCAGTTCACTAAGTCTAAAGGATTTCCTATGGGGAATCAAAGTTGAGGAAGTTGTAGGTAGAATGGCTTTACAAGTTGAATCTAAAATATCATCGATGACCAAGGAATCTAACTCTGTGAATCTTGATGTTTTAAGATTAACTTTGTATCCTTTTCTTCCTAATCTACCTGGTTTTCCTAAGGGAATAAAGTCATAGAATTCTTCCAAGGTGTCATCTATCTAAGAAAGAGAGTACGTATTGGAAGATCTTCTATGTTAATATTGGTATCATATTTTATATTAATGCATCCTAGAGAAACTGCTTGTTGTCCAAATGGAATAAGAGTTCTAATACTTGTAGTAGAAAATAGCCCAAAACAAAGTTTAGTACTAATAGTTACATATAAACTACCATAATGCATATCTACTGGAATATAGACTATGAGCATTAATGAGTCATACAAGTTTTTATCTCCTAAAGAAAGTTGAACTTGGAAAGGGTGACTACGAGTGCATCTCCTTCTAGCCTACCTTTTCCCTTTATTATTAATGCATCCTCAAAATGTTTGAACCATTTATCTACTAAAGCTATATATTATGGGTTCTACAAGTGATAGAGGAAATGGGAATGGATGTGAATATTTAGTTTAACAATGTAAACATAGTTGTAACTCTTTCGTTTCCATTCCTCAACCTCCCCTAGGGAAAAAAGAGAGAGCAAGATCAGATGTAGTCCAAAACTAGAAATTTCTAAATTGCATTTGCTAAAATGCATAGATAAGAACGATTGCATTTGATGAAGGCTACTAAGACAATAAATCTCACACTATTTGGGGAGATGTTACATCCCATCCAGAGATAATAGATATCATCATGTGCTTATGATTTATACATTACGTGTGGAGTCCTAGTGGGTTTTCAAGGACAAGTTAAAATATTTTATTTGTTATGAGGCTTCGTCTTTATGTTATGATTATGATGTCTTTACATACTTAGCTAACATGATTATGTACACTAGCCCTGTGTGATGTGTTAGACAAGTGATATTACTAGTAGGGGTGCTAGATTAGGGTATAATAGCACCTATCTAGTATGTCTCTATGCTTTATGTGTGATTTTGATACGTAGGCATTTTTACTCTAGCATTATGTTGCATGATGTTTGGGTGTGGTTTTGGCATGTGAATGTGTAGTGCGTATGATAAGGATCTCGTAGGCTCAAACAAATTTTGATTTGGAGTCCAATGTGTTTGTTACACATGATTAAAGTTTACAGCATTAGTTGTGAGAGAAAAAAATAAGAATAGCTTATGAAAATTGTTCATAAAAAATAATAAAGAATTCAAAAGAAAAAATTAAAAAAGAAAAAGAAAAAGTGAACTCATGTCAAGTGAGAAAAGCACATCGTTGGTTTTTCTTTTGTTTTATATTTAGCATAAAGTAGAAGTATAGGTTTTATGTTGTTTTGTTTTTACCCACTACCTCACCACCACTTGCTAGAGAAATTGGGTTTTCGATTTTTGTTTTTCTGTTCACTTTAACAGAAATGCACAGGAGCCTATTCTTTTGTTTTTCTTTCTTCTCTCTTTTTCTGTTTCACATTTTGCTGAATTTTAAGCTTTGTGGATGGTTTTTGCTTGCTCTAAACCTAGATTTGGAATTGTTGTAGTCATATCTATGTGGGTGCAAAACTTGTTAGAAGTGAAACAAAGTCCTATCAAATTTTTTAGGGTTTTCTACTTGTTTCAGCTTTTTTACCAACAATGTTAATTAGTGGGTTGTCTTTATGTTTTCCCTGTATTTTTGTGTTGGATTAGTGTATATGCTAATGCGATGTGGGCATGTGGGACAGATAGCTCAAAGATTGAGCTTGGACATGTTATTTTGCCTATTTTATGAAATTGTCTAATTTTAGTTACGAATTGTGTAGTAATATATATGTGATGTATGGTATGATGTGGACTTATAGAATATGATCTATGATGTTGATGAGATTGGTATGATTAGAATCTAATATTTTTAGGGCCTATTAAGGCATGAGCATTTTTGGGAGTTCCAATTCTTCCTGGCAGTACTTAAATATTATTTTATTAATCAAACTTTGAGTACACATAACTTTGCTTCCAAAAGTCTAATTTAGGTAAAATTAGTATCGTTGGGATCGTTTTGGGAAGTACTTTCTAATCATGGGATTAGTTCTCTTTCAGCATATATCATTTTAAAGGTTGTTATAGTGGTCATTTGTATGGAAGGACATGCCGTCTGAGAAATATGGTATTTTTTTGTCATATTGAGGTATTTATGTTGTTTTGTCAAATCATGGTATTATTTTCATGGAACAACTATAATTGTTAGGGGTGGATATGTGTGGTTATGTTTGTTTGGGTGTGTTGTGCTTATGACATGTGTTGGCTTAAGCTAGTTAAATTGTGTACATGTTTTTGTGATGGCACTTGTGATGGTTGTTAGCGAGTGGTGCTAGGATGAGGTTGTTGACTAGTTAGTGATGAGGCACCCAGGAGGTAGCATGGATTGACCCCCACTGTGATGCATCAACAAGGTTCCTATCTCAAGCCTCATCCTGAGAGTGGAAGAGCATAGGTGTGTTTGTTCCTATCACCAGTCCTCCAGAAGGCTAGTGGTTGTAGGTCACAAGTTGACGGATCCTAGCACAGGTTGGATAAATAAAAGACTAATAAAAGACCTGTAGGAAATGGCTGTTACGAGTACTCATGACAACATTGCACATGTGACATTAAGCACGGATATTCTAGTAACTACATGGGCTATGTATATGACAGTATCGATTTGTGAGTCATATCGATGATAATATGTGTTCTGATTGGACTCTGAGTGTGTGGATCATGGACTGTTTAACGGTATATTGTGGATATGATGACATGAGCATGATAGATGATGTTGGACCATGGCTTTATCTGTGATTGTATGATAGTATGTTAGCATTATGGGTGATATTGTGTGTGTTGTTTTGCACACGCATAAGACTAACAGTTGTTACAGGTTACCTTGTATCCCACTCCTCTCCTCTAGTGTAGCACTTGTTGACCATCTAGTAGGGAAAGTGTAAAGTCTTCCCCCTCAGTTGTGTACTAACTTTAATTAATTATAGGTGAAAGCTGTAGGAGCCTAAATGAGCATGGAGAGGGAGAGTAGAGGAGGGGAACATATTCACTGCTTGATTAATGTATATTTTCATGTACAGTAGTGTGGACTAGATATCACTGTATGAAACTCTCTATACTCTTATATATACGATGATGAGGTTTATGTGTTTTTGTATTTTAGCATAGCAATGCATAATTTGCTTTATGTAGAGACATGCATTTTTATAAAGTGAACTATATGTTTAGTTTTTGGTGTGGTAGGAAATTTTTGTATCGTTTAACCTTCCTCACATTATTGATTTTTAGTTATCATGCTTCAGTTCTAAGAGTACTTCATCCTAGGCATCACCATACCCTAGCTAGGATGGGGTATTATAGGAGTGGTGGTAACATAGAACATGAAGTAGCAGTATAGTAATGAAACAAATGATGTGCATATGAAAAGGTACCTAGAAGAGTCCTAAATGAAGCCATGGGAATTGTTAGGAGAGCACTTAGCGAACCTAACCCAATATGGCACCATGACTTACTTTGCCACTCGTCGACCTTACTACATGCCTTACGTCAAAGCCAAGTTTTGGCTTCTTATCTGTCTTGCTACATGTTTTGGTCCTATTCATCCTCTATGATTAATTGTTGCTCTTGGAGACTTATTGTAACTATTGATCCAATAGAGGCGTAGGACATACAATAAGGCTAAGGAGTGGCAAAGTAAGTCACAGTGCCATATTGGGTCAAATTCATTGAGTGCTCTCCTAACACTTCCCATGGCTTGATCCAAGACTCTTCCAAGTACCTCTTCATACACACGTCGTTTGTCTCATTACTATACTACTACTACATTATCGCCACTCCCCAAAAAATGTGAGATTTATCCACTTAGTAGCCTTCATCTAATGCAATATTTCCTATCTATACATTTTAGTGAATGTGATTTAGAGATTTCTAGTTCTAGACTGCATCTAATCTTGCTCTCTTTTTTCATCCCAAGGAAGGTTGATGAATGGAAATGATAGGGTTACAACTATGCTCATATAGCTAAACTTGATATCCACATCCACCCTCACTTCAACTACTACCTACAAAACCCATATTGGATAGCCCTAGTAGACAAACACTTCAAACGTTGTGAAGATGTTATCATTACATAGGTGAAAGGTAGGTTAGAATGAGATGCCTTTGCAGTCATACTTCCCAACTTCACTCTATCACTCCAAGATAAAAACCTTTATGATTCATTAATGTTTATAGTTTATACACTAGTAGATATGTAGTATGGTAGGGTATATGCAACTATCGATACTAGACTTTGTTTTAAGCTTTTCTCTAATACTAGAATTAGAACTCTTCTTTCATTTGGACAACAAGTAGTCTTCATAGGATCCACTAATATAGAATATGGTACAAATATTAATACAAAAGATTTTCAAATACATACTCTTTATCCTCAAACAGATGACACCTTGGAAGACTTTTACGACTTTATCCCTTTTGGAAAACTAGGTGAATCAGGAAGAAAAAGATATAAAGTTAATCTTAAAACAACAAGGTTCACAAAGCTTAGTCCCTTTACAGTCGATGATCTTCGAAAATCAACTAGTAATGTCATTCTACCTAAAGCCTCCTTATCTCTAATTCCTCATAGGAGATCCTTCAAACTTAGTGAACCAAGACCTGAACCAAAGCCTAATGTAGAAAAATGACTAAAACCCTTGTTTAAAGAGCTAGGGATAAAAATGGATGTGAAGAAGATTCTCGGTGAAGAAACCTCTACAAAAATAGATATAGTAGCACCAAAAGAAAGCATAGCCAAATACTTTGGAAAAGAACCTAAAATCAATACTTCATGCACCCATCCTTCTGCATTCAAACATGGAAGCTCTTATCACTATGCAGAATGTGACACCTTACTCAAAATTAATATGAATAAGGAAAATGATAGCTCTGGTGATGATTCTGATAAGCAATACATCCCAAGCATAAACTCAACAAAGCAACAAAGTGAATCAACCCATAACTTATTCAAAAAACTCTATGTTAATCCACTAGTAGATACCATAAATTAGAAAACTAGGCAAATTCCAATATTTCTACTATGCTACTTACCTCCCATAGATGTCTTAGTAAAATAGTTAAAACTCAAAAGAAAGTAGCAACAATTGAATGTGCAGCTCAACACTCGGTACCTAAAGGCCTCCAACAAAGTCTTGAAAAGAATACTAAAATTTTAGCCTATGGCATAAATGTAGATTCCCCTCCACCTAGAATAGTAAAACGTACATCTAGGACAAAACCAACTGGATCTAGACAAAGGTCTATGATAGCACAAAAAGGAAAATCGAAAATGATTAATGCAAATGAAGGATCATCACAAATGATGGACTTTGAACAAGAGGAAGAAGAAGAAGCTCCCTCTACTTCTTCAAATCTTGAAGAATATCCATGAGTCTCTTTTAGATTTATGAATGAAAAAGAACCAAAGTATAGCATAGATAAATTAGATCCACATGATTGACAAAAAGTCATTGATAGGATTAACGGAGCTATCCATAGACATGTTATCCTAGAACGAAAACCAACTAAGCACACAATACAAAATTGTGTGTTCAACTTTGTAGAAAACATTAGATAATGATGGAACCAAATCAAGCCACATAATAGAATGCAATTACTAGAGGGGCCACCTATCCTTTTCATAAATGCTATTACAAAAGAATTCATAGGAGACAAAAATGAATATGATGATAGTTATAGAGAAATATTTCTAAGGGAAAAATTAGATAACATTAAAGACCTAGAGGCATATATAGAGACAATGAAAGAATGGTATTATAGGGAAAAACTAACACATGATAGAATAACCAAAGAACTTCTACTTGGATCAATGCCCCCACCATTTGCCAAAAAATACCAACAAGACTTATATGCATACGACAAATCAATAGAAAACATGAGCTTTAGTGTAATTAGATAATATAATAAAATGATTTTTCAAGACAGTTAAGCTCAAAAATAGCTCAAGATAATAGAGAAAAGGTTAGGATGCTCTTTTTGCCAAGAAATCTACCTAGACTCTTATTGCTTTAAAAATTCTTTTGATGCATCAAAATCTGAATGAAGACACAAACCTCACTAGTGCTGTCAATGTAAGTCACAAAAACAATGGTGACTCAAATATATAAAAAAAGAGTACAGGCAAAGTTTTCCAAGGAATGTTTAAGAGAAGAAAGAACAAACAAGACAAAGACTCCATCCAATGTTTCATATGTCAAGGAAACCATCTTGTAAGAAATTACCTAAAAAAACATAAATATCCTCGAAAGGTTAATTTTATTACTGAACATAACCTCTATGAGAAATGCTATGATTTCACAGTTAATGAAAATACAACTTTTAAACTAGGGGATATTTTAATTGAGTTAGATGAATACTCTTATTATGATTATGATCTAGATAGCCATTTTACTGATGATGATGGAGATTATTATGATTGTTCAATGCATTCTCTTGAAAATAACGAATCATTAGATCCAGTGGAATGAAATCCTATGTATAAAATGATAAAACAACAAGTAGACAAATTAGAAAAAGAAAAAGTAGAACTTTCCATTAGTGAAATCAGTCAAATGATGGCTCTCAAAAGGAGAATTAGAAGACAAAGAGGTAGAAATGAATAATGAATGTTGATCAAAGAAAGGTGGTTCAAATTCAAAACTCCAAGCCACAACCAGACAAATGGGAAGAACCTTTGAAAGAATAAGAAGAAGAGAATTTCCAACCACTAAATCTTGATGAATCCATGATGAGAATACATTGTATCGAACAATTAAAAAGATTCATTCAAATGGCTACACAGGAGATCCAAGAGTTAAAAGGATTAAAGAAAGCTATCAAAGACAACAATACCAAGCAGAGACCCAAGCCATACCGGTAAACTTAGTAACTACAAATACATAGGTAAAAACTAGCTTACCTATATGTACTTTCTTTATCAAAATTAAACATTATAAAGCTTATTTAGTAGATGTCTTAATAGATTTAGGAGCAGAAGGATCTATTGCAAAAAGACATATCATCCCATCCCATCCCATCTATGGGAAGAATGTCCAAAATTTTATATTAGGTTTAATACACAAACAATAGGTAGTCCACATAAAGCATAGGTTCCTATCAAGCTACCCAGTAGACAAATTACCAATATCTCAGTCATCCATTGTGACATGAGGTCTTATGATTTGCTAATCGAAATGAAAAACTTCAAAGTACTAGAATCTTATACGATTGGTCCCACTTATAGAAGCTACAATGCCTCGAAGCTTGGAGCTTCAAATATAAATAGATGTGTGTAGAAGGTTGAGAGGCATCAAACCAAAGAGATCTCAAGTGAAGCACATCGCTCCTTGAAAGCATTCCTACTCTAAGCATCCCTCAATTGCATTTTGGCTTGGATCTCCAAGTGTGAGCTTGGTGTGAATAATATAAGTTATTACACCTTTTTTGTTAATATATGCATGTTATTCTCCATTTTCTCTATGAATTTATGAGCATGTGTGGTTTTAAGTGTGTTGCAAGTTCTAACTTTCTATCCATCTTGCTACGTGTTTTGGTCTTGTTCATCTTGCATGATTAGCTACTGCTTGGAGACTTATCGTAACTATCAATCCAATGGAGGTGTAAGCATGTAATAAGGCCAAGGAGGGGAAAAGTAAGTCACAGTGTTATTTTAGGTTAGATTCACTAAGTTCTCTCCTAACAATTCCCATGGCTTCATCCAAGACTCTTCTAGGTATCTCTTCATACACATGTCATTTGTGTCATCACGGTACTGCTACTTCATGTTCTACATTACCAACACTCCCCAAACAACATGAGATTTATCTACTTAGCAACCTTCATTCGATGTAATCATTCTTATCTATGCATTTTAGCAAATGCGAGTTAGAAATTTTTGGTTTTGGACTACATTCGATCTTGCTCTCTTTTTTTATCGCACTGAAGGTTGAGAAATGGAAATGAAAGGGTTACAACTACATACACATCGCTAAACTAGATATTCACATCCATCCTTATTTCAACTATCGCTTGCATATTTCATACTAGATAACTTTATTAGATAAAATGTTCAAACATTTTGTGGATGCTATCATAACACAAGTGAAAGGTAGGCTAGAACAAGATGCACTCATAGTCATCCTTCCCAATTTCACACTTTCTTTATGAGATAAAAACCTATATGACTTATTAATGCTCATAGTCTATATTTCAGTAGATATGCATTATGGTAGTGTATATGCAACTATCAGCACTAGACTTTGTTTTAAGCTATTCTCTAGTACAAGTATTAGAACTCTTCTTCCATTTGGACAACAAGCAATTTCTATAGGATCCACTAATATAGAATATGTCACAAATATTAACATAGAAGATCTTCCAATACATCTTGGAAGACTTCTATTACTTTATTCTCTTAAGAGAACTAGATGGATCAGAAAGAAAAAGATACAAAGTTAATCTTAAAATAGCAAGGTTCACAAAGTTAGATCCCTTTACCATCGATCATCTCCTAGAATCAACTAGTAAAGCCATTCTACCTAGAGCTTTCTTAGCTCTAATTTCCCATAGGAGATCCTTTAGACTTAGTGAACCAACAACACCTGAACCAAAGCCTAATGTAGAAGAATGATTAACAACATTATTTGAAGAGTTAGGAATCAAGACTGAAGTGAGAAAAATCTAATAGATATATCAACCCCAAAAGAAACCCAACTTGAATTCTTAAAAAAAAAAACTACTAAATAAACAATCGATATATCTTGTGCTCATCCTTCTACATTCAAACATGATAACTCTTATCATTGTGTAGAATGTGATGCCTTGCTTAATATAAATATGAACAAGAAAAATGATAGCTCTAAAGATGACTCTAATAAAGAGTATATCCCAAAAGTAAACTCAACGAAACAACAAAAAGAAATAGCCCATGATCTAGGCAAATACTATAAAGTTACAAAACTAGGCAAACTCTTGCATTTCTACTATACTACTCACCTTCCATAGAGGTCTTAATGAAATAGTTAAAACTTAAAAGAAAGTAGCAACAATTGAACGTGCGACCCAATGCTAGGTGCCTAAAGACCTTCAACCAAGTCCTAAAAGGGATACTAAAATTCTAGCCTATTGCACAAATGCACATTCTCCTCCCTCTAGAATAGCAAAACCTACATCTAGGACAAAACCAGTTGGGTTTAGACCAAGGCCTACTATAGCATAGAAAGGAAAAGGAAAAATGATTAATGTAAATGAACAATAATTGCAAGTGATGGACTTCAAACAAGAAAGAGAAGAAGAAACTCCCCCTGCTTCTCCAAATCCTAAAGAATATCCATGAGTTTCCTCTGGACTCATGAGTGAAAGAGGACCAAAGTACAACATGGATAAATTAGATCCACCTGAGAGACAAAAGGTTCTCAATAGGATTAATGGAGCCATTGATAGATAGGTTATCCTAGAGCAAAAACCAACTAAACATGAAATACAGAATTGCATATTCAACTTTGTAGGAAACCTTAGATGATGGTGGAACCAAATTAAGCTAGACATTCAAATGCAATTACTAGATGAACCACCTATCCTTTTCATAAGTGCTATTACAAAATAATTCATAGGAGATAAAACTGAATATGATGATAGTTATAGAGAAAATTTTCTAAAAGAAAAATTAGATAATATTAAAGATCTAGAGCCATACCTAGATACAATAGAAGAATGGTATTATAGGGGAAAATTGACACATGATAGGATGGCCAAAGAACATCTACTTGGATCAATGCCTCCACCATTTGCCAAAAAATACCAACAAGACTTATATGGATATGAAAAAGCAATAGAAAACATGAGCTTTAGTGGAATTAGACAATGTATTAAACAAATTAAAAAAATGATTTATTAAGATGCTCAAGCTCAAAAATGGCTAAAGATAATGGAGAAAAAGTTAGGATGCTCCTTTTGCCAAGAAATCTGCTAAGAGTCTTATGGGTTTAAAAATTATTTTGGCACACCAAAGTCCAAGTGAAGACACAAACCTCATTGATGTTGTCAATACAAGCCACAAAAACAATGGTGATCCAAATAGACAAAAAAAATAGTACATGCAAAGTTTTTCGGGAAATGTTTAAAAGGAGGAAGAACAAACAAGACAAAGACTTCGTCCAGTGCTTTCTATGTCAAGGAAATCATCTTGCAAAAAACTGTCTAGAGAAACATAAAATCCTTGAAAGGTTAATTTTATTACTCAACATAATCTTTCTGAGAAATATTATGATTTCACAATTAATGAAAATATAACTTTTGAACTAGGATATATTTTAATTGAGTCAAACAAATACTTTGATCATATTGTTAATGACTTGGATTACAATCCAAATAGCCATTTTACTAATGTTCATGATGATGATGAACATTATTATGTTTGTTCAATGAATATTCTCAAAAACAATGAATCATTAGATCCTGTGTATAAAATAATAAAACAACAATTAGAGAAATCATATTAAGTGTCTTTTTTACTAATTGAGCTTCAAATTGATTTCAACACATCTTTTTAAAACCTGTTCTAAGTGGTCCAAAGCTTATTTGAAATTAAGGTCTTATGTAGAAAAATCATCTATAAACACTTCAACTCCATTGCGAATTTGTTTTTAGAAGATACTAAGAAAAAGTCTCTAGAAGGTGGTAGGATCATTATATAGGCCAAATGACATTTTCTTGTATGCAAACATTCCCCACGAACTAGTAAACATTTTTTTATCTTGATCTTTTGGTACAATACAGATCTGATTGTAACTACTATATTCATCTAGGAAGTTATAGTATTGATGTTCCACAATGGTATCCAAGACTTGGTCAATAAATGGTAAGGGAAAATAGTCCTTAAATGTTGCCATGTTAAACAATCAAAAATCTATATAGATCCTCCACTTGCCATCCTTTTTTGGAACAATGACTAATGGGCTAACTCATTTATTGTTTGCAATTAGATAAATGAATCATGCTTTCAATAACTCTTCTAACTCTTGTTTGACAACTTACTTAAGCTTTGGGTTCAATCTTCGTTGAGGTTGGTAGTGTGGTTTAATGGCTAGATTAGTATAGATTCAATGTTGATAAATGCATGGATCATTGCTAGTGATCTAATCATAAGACCATGTGAATGTAGTTGGCCATTTGTTCATCACTTCTAATAATTTTCTCTTTTGTTCTTTATCAAGATTGACATTATGATTATTAGTTTCTTGTTGTTAAGGAAAACATATTCAATTACATCTGGTAGGGCTTTTAGTTCTAGCAGTTCTGGTTCATATGTTTATGGTATCTCTAACTTTCCCCATTTAATATCATCCTCCTATTATGACTTAGTGTAGGGAGGTTGTTTTTGTATCTATTCTAGTTTATTTGTTTCTTCAATATAGACACTTGTAATTTTGTCCATTAGTTCCATGCAAATGTTGGATTCTAATTCTTCTTTAGTGATTAGCCACTAGGGGCCTTCTTGTCTGGTGACTGTTGCATATAGACATTATCATACACATGTCTTCAAAACATTTGTTGCATGATTTGATGACATTGTGTCTTGTTGTCTAGATTCCCTGCATGAAATTGCACTTGTTATCACTGTATATGATGCATAGAACTCTACCTCTAAATTACTCTGGCTTTATCTTCCTTAAAAATTTCCAAGGATAAATCCTTGATTTCTTACTTAGCATCCATAATGCTAAGCCATGCTTTTCCCATGATGATAGAAAATTCTTCTTTATTCTTTTCCACATGGATGACCAAACAATTAGCAAGATAAATCTAGTCACTTATTATAGTGATTACGTCTTCTACTTTTCCAAGTGGAAAAATAATTAACTTATCTACTTGCTTTAATTGGATGTTACATTTCTTCAATGAAGGTAGATTTCAAGCTGTATACATGTCTTGAGAGATAATGTTAACTTTTAATCTAGAATCTAATAAAGCCTTACACACTTTATCTCCTGCTATTTGGAGATAGACTAAAGAACTTTATAGATTTGTTCTTTTCTTAGAAAGTGCTCCTGCTTTGTTCCAATGTATAATTATTTGTGTGAGCATGATAGTAGTCAAATTTTTTTCCATTGATGTCAGAAGCATAGTGTTCTTCTGAGAACCCTATGTAGATGAGGTAGAGTTAGATGAAGTCCTTACCCTTCAATCCTTTTCCAAACTTTCCCTAAAGAAGGAACATTTCTTGGATCTTGGTTCACTTACCATGATGTTCTCTTGTATGGTAACAAAATCTAGTAGCACTCTTTTGCTATGGCTACATTAGTAGTTCTCCTTGCATGACTAGCAGTGGTACTGGTGGTAATAGATTAGCAACTTGATATGAGGGACTTGGTGCTAGTTGGGACATGTAAGAATTAGGATTCATGCCTAAGGTTGTGGTTCTATGGTATTTAGATGGATAGTAAGGAGAGGAAGTATGAACAGAAGTGTTTCCAAGGGAAATAGAACATTGTACATAGCATTCATAAGGATCTGGTTGCCTATATACATATTGCTGCCTTGGTGGTGGCATTCCCCATGATTATGGTTGTTGTCACTATTGTTGGTATTGCTGTTACGATTAAGGATAAGCCTTTCTTGGATAGTACGGTTGTTGGTGTGGTTGTCTAAAATTACCTTGTAGATAAGGTAATCACCTGGGCATTTGTTTCTTAACATACTTTAAATTGAGTACATAATCCCTAGACTCTTGTATGTGGGCATGACAGGGCAACATCCCTTAGGATGTTTGTATTGGCACACTTTACAACCAACATCATCTTTTAAACTTGAGTCTATCATTTCCTCCATCACAGCAACTTCCCCTTTGTTTTTGTAGTTCTTACATCTATTGTCTCTTTTCTTCTTTTTGTTCTTAATTTTGTTAAAGACTTGTTCAGTCCTTTCCTCCACTATCTTGAGTGCTATAGCAAACTTCTCATCCATGAAATCTCATGTTTTCTCTATCTTTATTGTAATACCATTAATTGATTTTTGAATAGTTAGAGTCTTCCACTACATTGTATCTTCTAATGTTTTTTCTTCTTGTGATTTGCATATCCTTACATCCCTTTTTCTCATTGCTAGATCTTTATTATACTCTTCAGCTGATTCCTACTAAAAAAAGAATTGTATGAGTCTACAATATCGTATCTATGATATTGTAGTTACAATATCATAGCTCTACATATGTCATTGTAGATACAATGTAGTGGGCTATGGTCACACCTATAAATACCAACCCACCATCGTGTCAAGATGACAAGTTTTTGCCAACACTTAGCAAAATTCTTGCAATTTGTTTTCGTGAAGTTAGAGTTATAGTGAATGCTCATAGTGTGGTGAATTACAGTTGTACAAAATCTTTATTTGAGTAGATTATTCTTGGACACAATATATGAATGACAATAAAAATCAAGATTATTCTTCATCGTTGTAGCATATCACTTAGCATAGATTTACTTTTCATCATGTTTACTTTTATTTAGTCATTTGCATTTTCTAAGTCATTTACTATTCCAATGTCTATTAAGGTAGATTAAGTACGACTGGTTTCGAGCATAAAGCATAATTGTTTGGTAACCTAGTATTAACTTTACTTGATTTGCTTAGTGGTAAAGTTGCTTGGTAATCCCAATAACAACATCAACATAGGATGTATACGGAAAGCCAAGAACGAATACTTATTGCCATAGGATAGAATAAATTTGCATTTCCAGTACACTTAGAACTTATAGTCATTTTCACCATGTTTATACCTAGCACTATTAAGAGCCACTCAACATCAGTTTATCATATACCTCACTAAGAGTTAAACTACAATTTGCACCTTGCTAACTCTAAGTGGAAAGACAATGATAATAAAATTAATATCAACTCACTAGTATACTTACATTGTCTATTCACGGATTACAATCTGGTCATGCATGAATACTTGTGACTTGTATGGTTGAGTGTTGGAATACCCATCCACTCATCAACAAGTAAAAAAAAATGAGAATATTACTTGATGTGAATGACTTAAATATTTTGCTTTTGCATCACATCATTTAACTACAAAGTAAAACTTTAATTACAATGTAGGTAACCCAAAATTTGAATGAAGACATATTGTGATATAAGATCAGTAACCAGTGACTCATATACATCATTAGGGAAAACAAAATTAGGTGTTTAGTTATGTCAACATTATTAGCATAAGGCATTAGAATTTTTTTCTCACGAACTTGTAAATTTGTATTATAAGAATTAACAAAAATTTCTACTTTGATAATAGAAGTAGAAATTTTAGCATTAGTTGAAGAAATTGGGAGATCCCCCATGGGGGAATTCTAGAAAAATTAGATCAATTGGAGAAAATCTAAGAGAGAAAAATTAGATCCACTAGACAAAAATCATATTTGCTAGAGAAAATTTGAAAAGAAAAAAAATCCATGACTTATAATATCATGGTATGTTCTATTAGCAAACCACAAATTCTATACTCTAATAATGTTTTAACATACTCACTAAGATCAAACTTTTCGATCGTACATGCTCATTCAAAGTTACATTAGCTTCTTCCCTCATTGAAACTCGAATAGTCAATTCATTCATTCATTCACATGACGTTGGAAATTACACAAAGGTTTAGTCAATTCATTCAGTCACGTGACCTGGGAAATCACAAAAGGTTACGAGGCTGAGATCAACTTTCAAAGGATCCGATGAATGGGCTTATGTCATGGGTTAAAATGTAATTACATTCAGAAATTATTTTAACCAAACATCAATCCATTTAATAATGCATCCTTATCTTTTTGAAGCAGATAATGATGTCTCCCAATCCGAAAAGACAAAGGCTAGAATCCGAGAAGACAATGGCTAGAGCCCCGCAACGGGTAACAGATGAGATCATGAATTACAAGCCTCCTTAGACTAAGCTCAGTCAAATAAATAAATACCAGAAACAGATAAAGGTCAGAGAGGAAAGTAGAGCAGGAAGCTTCACGGAGAGCCAGAGGAGCAGAAGAATAAAAGGAAGAGAAGAAAGGCCAGACAGCATTGAAGTAATGCGAGTTATTCAACTATTTCCCTGTTTCCAAAGACCCTTCCCTTGTGCTTTTCTTTCCTGCGCAACAAGGCAATCAACAGTCAGTCAATCAAGGATTTTCTTCCTTCCTTACTCAAAATAATAGATTCAAGCAATGGACATCAGAGCCAGCAACAAGCAGCAGATGTAATAGATCACCTCACCATTTGATTGGTCTGCAATGGCGCTTATTAAGCCTGCAGCATCATTGTTGCAATGTCAGATTGAGTCTCAGTCTGATAGAGAAGCTCTGACTAAGGCTTGCGTGGCTCATGATTGGTCTAAGGCCATTCGTATTCTCAATTCTCTTCTTTCGCAAACTTCTGCTGCTTCCCCCTCTGTTCAGGATATATGGTAGGGTTTCCTCTGTGATTTTGTCCGTTGATAAATTTCATTTTTTTTTTCTTTCTAAAAATTTGTGTCATCTCTTGCTGAGTAATTGATTGGTGTCTTCCTCGTTGATTAATTGATTGATTTGATATTACGGTTTACCTTGCAGCAATCGTGCATTTTGTTATAGCAAGTTGGATCTGCACAAACACGTCATTAAGGACTGCGACAAGGCTCTTGAGCTTGATCCCGCCAATATCCAGATTTACATTCTCAAAGGTGCCGTTATAAGTCTTTGCCCAAGAATTTTTCTTTCTTCTTCTACTTTGCTCTTTCCAACATTCATGTTCACTTTCTTAATTTTCACACAATCAGCTAATATACTTCGTAGGATTCAATTCTGAAAAGATCATTTTTAACATTATAAACTGTCACAGATTTATTCGCTTGCGTAAACATCAATTTACAAGCTTTATCTTTTGTGTAGTCTTTCTGTATTTCACTCTGTCTGTCTTTCTCAAACAAATATAAAGAAAATCTTTTTGAGTGTTTCAGCTTTTAATTTACATCTAAGCGACTGTCTGGATTAGACCTGAGTCAGAGTTATATCTCTTTCTGTGCATCAGTTTTTCCTAATATTTAAAATTTTTTTTAAATAAGGATCTCACTTTCAATGTAACAATCATTGGAGAAAAATAAAAATATTTGGAAATAGCAAAAGTAGATGCCAAGAATGACTTGGGTTCTGTACTCAACCTTTATATCCTCAATTTATTTTTACTTCACACTTAGAAAGGTCAATCTTTCATTTTGACAAAAGCATGGTTGGAGTACAGAGAATGCTTTCTTTTTGTCGAATTCAATGTTGTAATTTAGTGGCTGGTAATCTAACCAGCAACCACAACATTGACCACATGTCAAAGTTCATAGGTCTTTTCAGTCAAGGAAAGGTGGCCTAAATCATAGTTCTATGGAGTTGATTGAATTGAAGATTATCTTTTCAGTCAAAAGATTTTGAATCACAGATTATCTGGAATTGTGATCTAGAATCACATATGATTCTACAGTAATATAAAAACTGAGAAATGTTCTAGATTGTATAATTATACTACTACTAGAATCACCCAAAATTTCAATTTCATTAAAATCATGATTGTAGCCTGATCTAGAGTGGAATGTGTAGAATTGTGGTCTGGAATTGCCCAATCTTGATTCTAATATGCTCTAGAAAACAATGGTTTAAATACTAAAAATTCATGTTTGTGATATAATGTGATGCTTAAACAGCCATAATCAATGCACTGTAATATCTATGCTTTTCAAGACATGAAAATCTTGTGGAGAAAATGAAATGCTTGACTGTACAGTTGGTTGTATGTCTAGGGTTATACAATCCGTTTATGATATTAAAGGGGACCTGTGTTGGGAAAAGCATAGGTATATCAATGCTTTTATTGCAGTTTGAAATTGCAAGTTATAATTGAGCTGCTGCAACAGTGGCCTAGAGTTGAAGGTAAAACGTCATTTTGTCAATAATCGGTGGTCTAATATGTTAAAAATTTAAATTCTGAAAAATGAAAATTCATTTTTATAATATAATGTGATTTATAAAAGATCCATGACTGAGGCTGTGTAATACCTATGCCTTTTAGCTAACAGATACCTTGTGGAATTAATTAGCTGTATACGCAAGGGTCATGATGCTAGTTCATATTATCATGGTTCTTCCTTTGGATACTGTAACTACCCACACATATGATAAACTGACAAAGAAAAGCCAACATACAATGAACTACCCAATATATGTGATGGAAAAACCAAGATAATCTAAGCTTACTACATGATCCTTACACGTACAGCCAATGTATTTCATGTGCTTCATAGGGCACTTGTGTTGCAAAATGTGCAGGTACAATGGTGCTTTCTGTGTAGTTTGCAGTTGCAAATTATAGTTGACAACCTAACTAAATGAGTGACTAAATCATTGGCAAAGGGCTGAAGGTCAAATGTCTTTCCAGCAAATAATAGGTGGTCTGACATTTCAAATATTCAAATTATAAAAATTGGAAAATTCATTTCTGCAATCTAATGTGTTGTTTAAAAGAGCTACAAATGAGGTTGCGCAATACCTATTTTTTTTAAGGCATGAGTACCCTACAGAATGGTCAAATCAGTTGGTTGTATGCAGAAGAATTCTACTTTTAGTTTATAAGATTGTGGTTCTTCGTTTGAATACCTGAATCACATACATATAATAACCTGACCATGGAGAACTAACATATTATAAATTACCCAAGATATGTGAAGGATGATCCAAGGTAATATAAATTAATTGCTGAATGAAACTGAAACTGAATGTATTTAATTATGACCATTGAGACCCTCATGAATCTGTTTTTGAGTAAATTTCGGGAACATATTATCAGCAAAATATGTACAGTCATGAAAAGAGGCCCGGGGGGGGGGGGGGGGGTTGCGGCGGTGGGCATGGTGGTGGGGAGGGGAAGGAACTTGCATTGCATTGCACCAACATGTCAAACTTTGGGGTGCTTGTCAACCCTGACACACCCATCCACATACCCAGCAGTGTACAGATCTCTCCTATCCAGTACCAAAGCGAACAAAAATAGGTCACTTGGACCCTTCAAAATGGTCCCGACTATGAACAGGAATTTCCAAAACAGAACTGACTCCCTTCCTGCCAATCTAGACTGTTAGACCAGACAGAAACCAAGCAGAAACCAGACAAGATAAACACAACCAAAACACAGCGAAACAGCTGCTGAACCCCTCAAAGGTGTCTAGGCCCCTCAAAGGTGTCTAGGAAGATGCACACACTTACAATTAGGCCTATATTGTGAGTGCAGCATATCAACCTGCACACGATGCGCTTTAGTATCAACAAATGCGGCCGCTTGTTGACATATCTTGAAGGCCTCGGCCTTTCGTGCCCTGGTGGCTGTAGTACCCTTACCATCAGGGTGCAGCTTAGCCAAGGCAAGCTGGACGTGCTGGTGAAGTTCCAACTAGGTCAAATTTTGATTGATATGCATGCGGATGTAGGGACACTTCCCTTCTTGTAGTCGAGTGATTGTGTTATGTTCGTGAGCTTAGTCCAATTGCTGTTGGTGTGCTTCATTTTCCCTTTGCTCATTCTCCCTCTGCTCCTCTGCCTCCTGTTCCAGCATTTGCTGTCGGAGCTCTTCCTATTGCATCTCCTCCTTCAGCTCTCTACGAAGTTGGTCTTCCAACGCCACCCTAGCAGCTGGTTCTTAGTCTCCCTCTGTCGCTGAAGCATGTCCACCATTTCCCAATGCTAGAGTTGTAGCCCAAGTAGCTGCTGCTGGAAGGCCTCCTTCCTAGGAACCCACTTTGCTTCTTAGACCCTTTGTTCCTCATCTCGCGCCCTGAGAACGACCTCCTCCCTCGTCACCTCAATCCATGCCTGCATGGCGGATGAACCCTCCCCTAGCACAATCTCCTCCGGCACTGGCTCCTATATATCTTCTAGCACTAGCACAACGCTACTTGGTTGAAGCCCAACCACCACAACCGCCTCCATTTGCTATAGACGGAGTTGCAAGACACAACCACACCCTAGGTCATGGGCATCGGCCTAGTTGCCCTTCACAAGGCAAGAATCAAGCTCGAGTGCTGCCCAAGCCGATGGTGTCACAACGATGCTAGAAAAAAACTCGGCATGTTAACTTGCCTCCCCAACCGCAAGCACTTAAGGAGGGTGAAGTGGACGCCTTGCAACTTCCACACATTCCCTATTTGTACGAAAAAAACGTTCAATCAATTCTGTCGCTTGTTGCCACAAAGTTGGCAGCACTGATGTAGGGACCTAACCACTGGCAATCCATGGTATTGGTCCAACAAAGAAAAACTTGGCCTTGGATTTTCATGTCAAGACTCTTAACATCATTGTAGGGTCCCTATGCATGCAACGTGTCAATTTCACCCACTTTGTATGATGCTCATTTTGCGAAAGACATAGGTACAACAGGGCATTTTGATGGTACCATCCATAGCTTGCATTGTACCATCTAGTGCAATTTGCAACTTGAAACTGAACTAGATGAGCTACAACATCATTGGCCAAGAGCTAAAGGGACATAGGTCTTTCGAGTAAAAAAAGGGTTATCTAATTTGTACAATATTTAAATTCTAAAAATTGAAAATTCATTTCTAGTGATGTTTAAAAGAGCTACAACTAAGGGAATGTAGTACCTATGCCTTTAGGGCATGAAGACCTTGTGGAATGAGCAAATCAATTAGTTGTATGCATGGGAGTCATAATGTTAGGTTATAACATCTTTGTTTTTCCTTTAGATGCCTTATGCACACATACGTGTAATATAAACTGACCAAAAGGAACCAACATATTCTAAACTATCAAAAATATACAAAGGAAGAGCCAAGAATGTATAAACTGACCATATGATTGCCACATGTGCAACCAACTTATTCTATGCAGTTTGTAGGGTGCTCATGTTGCTAATGATATGTAGGTATGGTAGTGCTTTTATTGAAACTTGAAATTAAAAAATATAGTTAACATCCTACTAGATTAGTTACCACATCATTGGTCTAGAGTTGAAGGTTAAAGGTTTTTCCAATTATAGATAAATGGTCTAATTTGTCAAATATTTAAATTATAAAAGATTGAAAATTTATTTTGATATTATAATGTGATTTTTAAAAGAGCTACAATTGAGGCTATGTAATACTTGTGCCTTTTAGGGAATGAGTACCTTGTAGAGTGGGCGAATTGGTTGGCTTATGCATACGAGTTGTAATGTATTGGTTCTTTCTTTGGATACCTTGACAACACACACATATTATAAGCCAAGCAAGAAGTACCAACTTAATGATTTAAGGTATGCGAATTAAGAACCGATGGGGCAAATAGGGATGAAAAATGACAAAGTGTAAGGGAAAACACAGCCAGCAATCCTGAAAATAATGAGCAAAGTATACAATGAAAATCAAAACTAGAAAACAATTGATGCAGAACGTAAGATCTATGAGGTAAAACCCTCAAGAATAGAGAGAAACCTTCGTATGAAAATTCCAGCTCTTCTTGTTCAATTGACCCAAATGAGGTGCTCATATACAATGAACAAAGGATCCAACCTTTAAATAGGCAAAGCCATATTACAAGCTCTAATCCAGAAATATTTGGAGGTTATCCTTGTTGAAGGATCTCAACAGTGTAGAACATTCCAAAAAATCAATTTTACAATGAATAACTGATGAACCATTAACTAACAATGGCTTATCCCTTACAAAAAGGTAATACTAACCAATTAAATAATAGAGCTACAAGATTTGACTTCACATTCATAACAATCTCTCACATGAAGATAAATCTTACTACTCCAATAAGCAATAGACATGCTACATGAAGGTGTCACTACCTCCATTCACATGGCATCTCACTTAATGACACACCTCCCACTAAAATTGTAATCAACAAGAAAACATCTTCACCTGAATTGACCAAAGGTAGAAATATGATAGAGAGAACACAATTGTAGTTATTAAAAACCTGGAAGCTCTCTACCATAACACCAAGGCTTCCTAGATACCTTGCAAAACTGTGATCCTGTGTTAATTGTGGGATTAAATGGATAACAGACAATCTCATGCTTATGCAAGAGAAATTCTAAATAGCTAGTTTTAATGAATACCTCTTCAGCATGAACAAATACACCTTTTTTTGGTAGTAAACATAAACCTGGACAAAAAAATAAAAAAAAATAAAAATCTAACAACACCAACAACATTGCAAACTATGCAACATTCATGTTTACATGTTCAGAAAACAAAATAGATGTCAAAATTCAATTTTTACTTTTTATTTGGATTTAATTCTAGCAGAAACAAACTTGCTAGTGCACCCCATTTTGTTGGGACAAGGCTAGAATATGATGATGATGAAAAAACAAACTTGCAATCTCTCTTTACATGCCTACACTGATCACAATTTCAACAAATTGGTACCTTTTCTTTTTACTGCTCTTTATAACTGGCTCTTGATTTCCTGATGTTTCTCCATTTTGAGAAAGACATTCTTCTTACACGCTAAATATGATGACTTTGCTTTGATATCATAATGTTAGAAAAAATAGCACAATGAAACAAATGGATAGAAAAATAACAGCCAAGAGAAAACAAATATATAACATAATTGAAAAATCTTGAACATAATGAACAAGGTGCAAAACCAAAACCAAAACCAAATTAGTAGCTACCGTACAATGACAAATAAAAACAAAAAAGATTTACAAGGTAAAACCTTCAAGAATAGAGGGAAACGTCCAGAGGAGAGGCCCTATTCATGTTGTTAAGTTGATGCAAATGAGGTGTTCACATACAGTGTCCATGGAATCCAACCCTTAAATAGACAAAGCCATGTTACAAATTGTAATCTAGAAACATTTGGAAGTTGTCCTTCTAGAAGGATGTTAACAATGTAGAACATTCTAGAGAAATTACGTATAAAATAAGAAATAGATCTAGTAGAACCATCCAGAAAGAACTTGTTAACTGATATTGACTCGTCCTTTACAAAAAGACCATATTTGCAACTTAAAGGGGTCATCGGAAACTGAAAGAATGACTTTTAAGTATATCTCAAGACATATAGTCAATATGATACTTTTACAACAATTATAAAGGAATTTAAGGATATCTCAAGTGTGACTCGAACAGGCAACCTAGAAAATGGGCTAACCACTTGAGTCACCTATCATCAGCTATATTTGCCATTTAAATAATAGAGTTATAAGATTTAGCTTCACATTCATAGTAGTGATTGTATAATTGCCACACATATAGCCAAACTATTTTATGCATTTTGTGGGATGCTCATTTTGTAGTTTGAGTTTGCAAATTGTAGTTGACAACCCAACTAGAGGAGTTCCCACATCATTGGTTAAGATTGAACAAATGATGCTATGCAATACCTATGTTTTTTTAGGACATGAGTACTTGGCAAAGCATACATTTAAATGGGGATGGGATTGTGAATCATTTTTCACTTCAGAGATTCTAGATCATGTATTGCTCAAAATTGTGACTGGGATTTGTTTGGAATTGTACTATTAAATGAACATTAAAATATATCAAATTTTCAATTATTTTGAAAAACATATGTACTTTTATTAGCTAAACATAGAAAACAAGTTGTAATCCCTCAGAATCATGATCCAGAATTGGAATTGTGTTTTCAACACCGATCTGGATTGCGGTGAGTTGGATTGGGATGTTGGGTTACCAAAATTGAAATTCCAATTTGCATTTCATCAATATGTTGCAAAGTCAGCAAATATTTTGGTTGTATGCACAAGAGTCATACTGTCAATTGATAATATCATGATTCTTTATTGAGATACCTTAACGAGATGTGCATATTATAAACTGACCAAGAAGAACCATTATATTATCAACTAGCTAACATATGTTAGAATTTGGTGACATGTAAGTTATGAGGTCCAAGGATACACAGATCAACAGCCAAGTTAAACTAATGAATTTAAATGGCAAGTAACTTATAAATATATGATCAACATTGATAAGTACACTGAGATCTATATTTGTTTTAACAGCTCATGAGGTTTATAATGAATCCATTCACAAGTAATTGTATATCTCATTGGCAAACTTACAAGAAGTATGTTGCTATCCTGTGTTTTTTTTTAATCAATTTTGATCTTATTTTCACATGTCATGTTTTTGATATAACACAATGTAAAAAGGAAGAATGAACTATTACACATTTATATGGCTTAGAAAGCTGCCACAACCCTTGGCAAAATGACATCACTTGATAACTAAACTAAGCGTTTATTATCTTCACCGTGCTATTGTTATACCGTTGCCCTGATGAACACACCGTGTACAGTGATGGTAATACCACCGTCTACGGTGAATACTAATTAACCAAATTTTCATAAATGTCAACCTTACTAAACATACTAAACCTTAACAACATATGCAACATAAAAACCAAGAAGACGTATGATTGCCACATATATACCCAACCTATGTTATGCATTTCAGAGGGCGTTCGTGTTGTGAATGGCATGGCATAGGTATAACGGTGCTTTCAGTATAGTTTGAATTGCAAATTGTTGCTGCCAATCCAACTAGATGAGGTATGACTTGAGTGGTTAAGAGCTGAAGGTTAAAGGTCTTTCCATTCAATAGTAGATGGTCTAATTTTTGTCAAATATTTCACAAGATCTTGGTTGGAAAATGACAAATGATTGGAGGAAAAGCACTATAGAAGCCATGTACAAGAAGAAGGGAGATATCCAATATTGTGGGAAATGTAGAAACATCAAGCTTATGAGTCACACCATGAAGTTATGGAAAAGAGTTATCAAATAGTGTTTAAGATAAGATTAACTGTATCTATGAATCAGTTTGGTTTTATGCTTGAAAGTTCAACTATGAAAGCTATCTTCTTGCTAAGCCCTGCTGGCGGATGCAGCTTTGGCCCGATTGGTGGATGAGATCCTGGCCCAAGTGAGAGACGAGCTGCTCCAGGAGGAAAATGCTTGAAGAGAGCGCGAGGTGGCTGAACAAGCTTAGTAGGAGCGAGAGCAGGATGAGGAGGCACAAAGAAAACACTAGCTAGACCGGGCGCACGAGCAGAGTGCACGCCAGTGGCTTAGAGTTGGATGATGTCCATACATCATCCTGGGCATCAACTGTGACTGCACGTGGGGGGAGCTTCGGCGCCACATCCGCCAAACCTCGATGCGTTTCCACCCAAACAGGGGGATGTCGATGGAGGATCGAAACCGGCGTGAATCGGCCATGCAAGGACTCCAACAGGCTGCCAACTTTGTGGACACGGAGCTCCATCGTAACATGTTGGACATTCTCCATGCTCTAGAGTGTCCATACTGCGCCTGTCATAGGCTACCGATGAGCCCATAGCGGGACTGCTGTCTTTTGCCCCCCTGGTCTTGTATGGTTTAGTGTTTTTTGACGTCAACGGCTGGTGCACGGTTTGAGCACAATGGATTGAGGTAAAAAAATCTCCCACCTAGGCCAAGGTCGTTGACCCACATTTTGTAACATCTTGTATTCTATTTTCAGTAATTTAATCCCGAACATTTCCTCAAAAAAAAAAAAATGAGTTGGTGATGAAATTTATATATAAGAAGAAAAATTTGCAAATGATTTTTGTTAACTTGAGGAAAGCTTATGATAGAGTTCATTGAGAGATTATTTTGTGAATGTTAAAAAAGAAAGATATCTCTATTGGGTACATAAAGTTTATCCAAGACATTTATGATGGAGCCACAACTCAAGTTTGCATCATCTGGGGAAAGACTATAGACTTCCTTGTAAAGGTAGGACTACAACAAGGATTTGCTCAAAGCCCTTATTTGTTTGCCATCATTATGTTTGAGCAAACTAAAGAAATGCAAGATGATATCCTTGATGCATGCTCTTTGATGTTGATATTATTTTGGTGGATAAATCTATGGAAGTCTAGGTTACAAAAATGGAGACTTGGATAAAAACCCTAGAATCAAAGGGGTTGAAGGTTACTATAAGTAAAATAGAATACATTGAGTGGATTTTCTAATGAAAAAGAGGGTAATGAAAACATGAAGATTAGAATTCAAAACCTAGAAGTTGCTCAATGTAAGCAATTTAGGTACCTAGGGTGACTAGTTTAAATGGATGCTAAGATTAACAATAACCTCACAAATAGAATTGAAGCGAGATGGATGAAATGGCAAGAAGCTAATGATGTGCTTTTTGATAGAAGAATCCCTACTAGGTTGTAGGCAGAGTTCTTTAGAATTGGTATTAGGCCTATGATCCTTTATGATATGGAATGTTGGACTATCAAAAAGTATCAATCTAAACATGTACAAGTGTCAAAGATGTGAATGGTAAGGTGGATGTTAGATATGACTAGGAACGATCAAATTGACTCCTCTCTTATTAGGGGGAGTTTGGGAGTATTGCCCATAGATGAGAAGATCAAGGAAAGTCATCTTAGATGGTTTGGTCATGTGCTAAGAATACCAAAGAATGCATTTGTTAGAAGATGTTGCTTTATTGATGCTAAGGGGAAGCAATAAAAGGTAGACTTAAACACACATGTTTTGCAAGCATAAAGAAAGACATCCAAAATTTGGGTATTAATGCTTATTTGGCTCTTAATATAAGTAAATGGTAGAAAGAATCCTTATAGCTTACCTCATGTAGTTGGCATAAGGCTAGGATGATGATGATGAAATTTTTAAATATTTTAATTTTAGAAAATCAAAATTTCATTCGGGTAATATAGCATGATTTAATTTTTGGAAAAGCTAGAATTGAGGCTATAATAACTATGCTTTTAAGGCATGCGTAACTTGCAAGGTAGGTAGGGACCACTACTTGTTGTGATGGTAAGGTGCTCATTTTTTTAAGTTGTAAGACTTAGATTCGAGCTTGGGCAGAGGCATTCCAAAGAGATTAGGCTTTTGCTCATCGATTGCCCTCCTAGGACCCTGTATTGGTGAGATGAGCATTGAGCCTCTGGGTGATATAACTTGCAGGGTAGGTAAATTGGTTGGCTATATGGATGGAAGTCATAATATTAGTCTATAATAGATAAGCTCTTTCTTCATATGCCCTAACCACACAGATATTATAAATTGAGCAAGAAGAACCAACATTTAATAAGGTACTTAAGATGTGTGATGTAAGAGCCAAGGTAATACAGACTAACTGTATGACTGCCACACAAAAAATCAACCTATTTTGTCCACTTTATAGGGAACTTGTATTGCAAAAGTCAAAGGTCTTTTCAATCAACAATAAGTGCTCTAGTTTATCAAATATGTAAATCCTAAAAATTGAAAATACATTTTTGTAAAGTAAGGTGATGTATGAAAGAGCTACAACTGAGGGTATCTGATACCTACACCTTTTAGGTCATGAAAACCCGGCTGCGTGGGCAAATCAGTTGTTTTTATGCATGAGAGTCATAATATCTAATATCTTAGTTCTTCCTTCAGATACCTCAAGCCCACACTCATATTATAAATTTTTCAGGAAGAACTAACATATTGCAAATTATCCAAGATATATGCAGGAAGAACCAAGATAATATAAATTGACTATGATCATCACACATATAGACGACTTATTTTACCTACTTGGTAGGGTGCTCATGTTGCAAAAGACATAACGTTACTTTTAAGGTAGTTTGAATTGTCAATTAAAGTCAATAACCTAACTAGATGAGCCACCAGAACATTGTCTAAGAGTTGAAGGTAAAAGGTCTTTCCAATTAACTATACGTCTCAATTTTGTCAAATATGCAAATTTTAAAAATTGAAAATACATTTTTGTAATTTAAAGTAATGCTTAAAGGAACTATGATTGAGGATACGTAATAGCTATGCATTTTAGGTCTATGCGTGGGACTCATAATGTCAGTTTATTTATCTAGTTCTTCCTTCACATACCTCAACCCCACCCACAGATTATAAATTTATCAAGAACCAACATATTACAAATTACCCAAGATATATGCAGGAAAAACCAAGATAATATAAATTGACTATAATCATTACACAAACAGACAACTTATCTTACCTACTTGGTAGGGTGCTCATGTTGCAAAAGACATAACATTACTTTTAATGTAATTTGAATTGTAAATTAAAGTTAATACCCAACTAGATGAGCCATCACAGCAATTGGCTAAGAGTTGAAGGTCAAAGGTCCTTTTTAGGTAACTATAGATCCTCAATTTTGTTAAATATGCAAATTCTAAAAATTGAAAATACATTTTTCTAATTTAAAGCGATGTTTAAAGGAGCTATGATTGAGGATATGTAATACCTATGCATTTTAGGTCGTGAGAACCTTGGAGAGTGACCAAATAGGTTGGTTGTATGCATAAGAGTCATAATGTCACTTTATTTAAATTGAAACTGAATGTTTTTGACTACGTTAGTTTATAATATTTTGGTTGCCGTTCGAGTTCTGTGACCACACACATTTTATAAGCTAATCTACCCAAGACATGCAAAATAAGAACAAAGATATATAAATTAACTGTATGATTGCCACACATCTAGAGAACCTATTTCACGCATTTCATAGGATGCTTGCGTTGCAAAAAGTGTTAACTGCAATTTGATATTGCAAATTATATTTGGCAGCCCAACTAGATGAGCTATCACATCATTGACCAAGAGTTAAAGGTCAAATGGTCTTTGTAGTTAAAGAGAGGTGGCCTAATTTGTTAGATACTTAAATTCTAAAAATTGAAAAATTAATTTTTGTAATATATGTGATGTTTAAAAGTAGGGACTACTACTTGGAGTGATGTTAAGGTACTTGTTTCTTTAAGTCGTAAGACTGGGGTTCAAGCCTGGGCGGAGCCACTTGAAAGAGGTTAGGCTTTCGCTCATCCATCACTCTCCCAGGGCCCCACCTTGGCGGGATGAGCATTGAGCCTATGAGTGATGATCTTTTAATGTGACGTTTAGAAGTACCATTGCTACTGGTGAAGCTATGTAATACCTTTGACTTCTGGGGCATGTGTGCCCAGTGGGGCGGGCACATTGCTTGACTTCATTCACAAGAATCATAATATCAGTTTATAATAACTTAGTTCTTCGTTCCAATACCTGAACTATGAATACATATTATAAACTGACTGAGACGAATAAACATAGTATAAATTATCCAAGATGAAGAGCCAAGATAATATAAACTTTCTTTGTCACTGCTATAACTAACCTATTTTACATACTTCGTAGGATACCCTACTTCACATCCTTCGTAGGATACTTGTATTGCCAAAGACCTACAGACAGCTTTGCTTTTAATTTAGTTTGAAATTGCAAATTATAGTTGATAACTTGATTTCTCCCATGTCATTGGCCAAGACCTAAAGGTCAAAGGTCTTTCCATTCAACAATAGGTGTCTAACTTGTCAAATATTTTAAATTCTGAAAATTGAAAATTTGAAAATTCATAGTTGCTATTGGCAATTGCCCCTGCAAATACTGAAAGTGTTAAAAAAACAGCAATGCTGTCACTAGAACGACCACACAATTAGGGTAATCTAGGCATAGTCATTAAACGCTTGTGCATGATGATGATATTAGTGATAAAATTGATAGAATATAAAGTATGCGGAGGAAGAAGTAAGATGGTATATACTTACTGGCTGCCACACATACAGCCAATCTATGTGATTGAGATTTACGAATCCTCTCAAAATTTCATGTACAGTTCACAATGGGTATAGGTGCATGAATAAAAGCACATAATATCCAGTGGGCTTATGACCTCACGTAGTTTCTTTTAATTTTGAATTTATAAATACTGATTCATACATGATCTGAATTGTGAAAATAATCAGAAAAATGTAGGCTAGTTATAGATTGTTTTGTATTTTGCACAGTTTCAAGCTAACAGAGAGCAGCAGCTGTAGCTCAGTTAGTTGGCTTACATGCTTTGTACCCTGGAGGTCCTGGTTCAAATCACAGTACCAGCATTCTGAATGCTAGCTTGGAGGCACGTTCCAAGCTTAGATAACACACTTAAATATTCTCTTAAAAATTTCAAGCTGACAGGGACATGTACAAGAAATGAAAGAAAAGAAACTAGTAGCGTTGCTTTCTGGATTACTATTTTTGTTCATCAGAACAAATTGCCTAGCAATATTAATCCCATTATCTTAATTTTTGTTTTTAAATAATTGTTTTTGTGGCACTTTCATTGGTTAATTGGCTGAATGTTTTTATGCATGGTGTTTACATAGAAATCTGTTCCCACTTTTGTATTCAGTAACATGCCTACCAAAGTTATGTTTTGTCCCTTGTGAATTACTTTGTTTCTTACAGTTTACAAGGATACCTTTTCAGATCTTTTTTAATCAATCTTTTATTCTTTGGTTTAACTTTCTGGGTATTTTTGTGCTTTTAGGGCGTGCATTGGATGCCCTAGGGAAGGGACAGGATGCATTTCAGGTTTGGAAGCAGGGATATGTGAGAGCAGAGGGACAATCTGTGGACTTGAGACAACTGATAGAATTACAGGAGTTATTGGCAAGCTCAAAATCTGATTCACCTGTTATTGCTGATGATGATCTTGCAGATGCCCCAAAAGAGTTGTCGGATTCAACTACTACATCTGACTCAAACTGTAATACTCCTTTGAAGATTGTTGAGAAATCAAAACCATCACAAAAGGAAAATGTTGCAGCTTGTCCTGTGAAAGCTGTTGAGAAACCAAAGCCATCACAAAAGGAAAATGTTGCTGCTTGTGCTATCAAACCTATTGAAAAGACAAAACCCACACAAAAGGAAAATGTCCCAACTCTTCAAGCTTCCCAAAAGATGCGCTCTATTAGTTTGGATCTTCGATTATCAAGGGGAATAGCACAGGTCTGTGTCTGACCTATCTGGAAGTGGTAGTTACATGATATCTTTATTGCAAATGACGGTTCAAAGTGTGAATTCCTCTTGTTTTTGGTTTGTTATAAAATTCTTTGCAAGTAGTTGTACATTTCTTTACTGGTTTAAAATTTGATTGTGTCTTGTAAGAATCATGTTTTTGTGATTGTTCAGTGTTTTTGTCAATTTCTATATGCAGTCAAAATTTCTAGGTTCTCTTTGACATTCATTGAATTTAATGAACGACGTTCTACAATATTTTCTTGAATTTTCCTGGATCAATTTTCTTCTGTTGTCATAGTCTTATTCAGCAAAAAGTGATTGATTGAATGGTATTTTTTGAATAAGTGTCCTGGTTTTGTCTGCAGGTTAATGATGGCAATTATGACCAGGCCATTGTAATCTTCAATCAGGTATTTTGTTTCTTTTCTTTTCAAAACTTATTTCACCCAGATAGCATTGTTATGAGACTTTGTTATTGTCAAAATCTGTGTGGAACTGTGCAGATACTCAGGGATAATCCTAATTCTCCCGAGGCACTTATTGGAAGAGGAACAGCATATGCTTTCCAACGAAACCTTGAAGCTGCTATTGCGGACTTTTCAAAGGTTTATTGATTGACTTAAATCTTCAAAACCTGTGCTCTGCTAAGTTTGTTTGCTGTATTTCTTTTCCATGTATTTTTCTGCTATAAGTAATTAGTTATTTTATGCTTAATAGGCAATACAAGCAAACCCCACAACAGGAGAAGCGTGGAAACGTCGTGGACAAGCAAGGGCTGCACTAGGAGAAACTGCAGAGGTACCAATTATTCTGTTCATTTCTTCCATCCTTTACACAATTTAAAACAAGCAGTTTAAGTGCTTAGCATTCAGGCAGATTCAGTTATTTAAACAAATGAATACACGTTTGTGCACGCACACACAAGAGCTATGCTAAGGATTCGAATGTGTTTTGAAATTCCCAAAATAATGCAAGTTATAAATTAGCATCATCATGGTTTACGGACTATTATGAATATCAAATCACTTCTTTATCTCTTTCATGGATATTGTGAACTTTAATAAAGGGTGTATTGTTTCATTTGATACAAAAGTGTTGTACAAATATTGATGGAAAAAAGTGCTTTAAACAGATAAATTAGAGTGGAATCAAGCAAGGAAAAAGATACGAGAAATGGAGAATAAAGTTAAATTCCTACACGCCATTGACAAAATACATTTTTGTAATAAATATATGAAGCGCAGAAACAGAGTTCCTCCGTTCTTAAGTGCACTTTGTTTAGAAGATATTATATTATTTTAAAAGATAATTTTATTCTTGATATGTTCTTACAAGGACAGAACTATGCAATCTCATTAAGAAAATGTGCGTGTCTCGGATATTGCTCTTAGAGTTAACCTCCTTTGCTACTGAGTGGTGTAGTTCTGTCCAGTTTGGTTTCTACCTTGTCCTGGCAACTGCCATTCCATCTACTGTGTGATTTAAATGAATTTCATCAAATCTGTCGCAAAGTAAGATGGTTGGTTTACTACCAAGCAGTGACCTTTTATGCTGGCTGATGTGGAGCCTCCCTCAGTAGGTCCCAAAAGGACCCATTCCACAAGCTTCCTAGGCAAATTCAGCTTAGAAAACAAGAATAATACAATGATATGGAGAAAATATCCCTTTTATTAAGAAAACTCTCAAAATGTAGAGAAATACATCAAAGATTCAGTAGCCAAGCTCAACTCACAACTCTCTTAAGGATCTTAGAGGCCATACATGTTCCCTCTCAATTCTCAATTACTCACAATGGAGCTAAAGCTTAAGACAAAAGACACTTATAAGAGATTCTCTCAACCTCTCTCTCAACCTCTCTCAAGTGTTCTCCCTTGCCTCTCACTCAAACTCTTCCTACACAAGCTCTTTTCTTGCACAAGCTTTCAAGAGATTTTTCAAATCTCTCTTCTCTCAGTCTTACCCAAACTCAGGTCTTGGACTCTTATTTATAGCTTCCTGGTGTGATCTTTCATCTTCCTTCTTATTTGCCATTCAATTTGATGTTTGTTAAAATCTGTATGAGACATCTTGGAGAAATAGGAGACGTCTTTTCTAAGTGCAGAGATGTCAGAGGAGACGTCTTGGAAGTGGAGAAGACATCTTGCCTGCTGGGGAGACATCTTGCATGCTGAGGAGACATCTCTCTTGCCAGGGCCAAAAAATAAAGATGCTTGTTTTGAGGTCTAGAACCTCTGGATGCCTCCAAACAAGTCCCCATAGACCCCTGAACCTTCTAAACCCATCAAAATGAGCCCAAAACACCCTGTAATCATCATCAAAAAGGGCAACACAAGAAGAGATATACAAACAGAACACACACACATCCAAGATACTTTGAGGATTACACAAGGGCTGGGTGATGTCCTCATCACTGGCAGTTTGCTATGTGGCGATGCACTAATAAACTTATTTGAGTCTTTCTGTCTTAAAGCCCTTGGCTTTCAACATGTACCTTCAACTTGCAACTGCCTAAGACGGAAGGCTCCTGGAATATGAATATTATGCATGTCTACCTCCACTTCAATTGTTAGGGTGGATGGTACTTGCCTGTTGTCTGCACTTTTGATTTTGTTAATTCTGTAGTTCTGAAATTAGGTTCTTTATCAGGTAAAATAATATTACTGTTGATTTTGAAAGAGGTGGATAGTCACTTGCTTTTTACACCAATACATTGTTATCTCTAAACTGAGACATAATTATTTGCCCTTACAGTAGTTCGTATTGATATCCTTTTAATTCAGTGAGTTCATCACCAGAATCATGAAATCATTGTTTGCTGTTGATGTTCATAATAAAACCAATTAGGGATATTAAATACTGGAATTTCATTTTTATGCATGTTTTCTTTTCTGCTATAGCCATGTTCTGCTGGTTCTCATTTTCTAAGCCAATGTCTGCTTAAGCATGCATTTATTTGTTAAATCATTTTTTTCATTTTTTTTTTGTTTTTGATTATATCTGGCTTATGCAATGTTCAGGCTGTCCAAGATTTGACGAAAGCATTAGATTTTGATCCAAACTCATCAGATATTCTGCATGAACGAGGTGATAACGTTTTCCATGTTTGACTTTATCCTTATTTTAAGAAACTCTGAATGCTTTATATTTTATGGAGTTAACAAACTCTCTCATCTCAAGTCTTGGTGAATGTCAGTTATTTGTTTCATCAAAGTGCTTTTCCTTGAATGTTTTCTATGTTAGAAAAACTAGTTGTAATTTCAACTCAGAAAGTTGAATGTGATCAAGAAAATCATTCTCAGTATGAACATGGTGTTTGGGAAGCAGATACCATGGTGGAACCAACTGTGATTGGTTGCAATGCTTAATTAACAAGTACTTAGTGAGACACCACAAGTCTGAAAAGCCTTGGTTGAATTATTGCAAGTATGCTCAAAAGATTTTTGATCATTCAAAAACAAAATATGAATAGGAGATGTTGAAGATTACCTGCACTTGAGTTTTTGGTTAGCTGTTGTATCTGAAGGTTTGTACAAGGTTATACATTGCACTTGCAGGGGTAGTTGCAAGCTGTTTCATGTGTCATCCAGGAGTTTCTGACTACAGCCTTGTTGTTGTTGTATTTTTCAAATTAACAGACATCCCAGATTTATAGTGGCTGGGTCACAACAAGATAATTCCATTGAAAGAATAAACAAACAAAACAACATATAAACTACCATCTATATGCTCTTCTTGAGATATAACTAAATAACATGGTTTCAATTATAATTCCTCTGAAATTTTGAAGCATCCTTCCAAAGTGCCAATGCAGCAACCCACATTGATGTTGGGTTTATTGGACTCTGCTGAAAAACTCTAAAATCTTGTTCTTACCATATCACAAATCAAATAAATGATGGAAGTGATGTCCACACCTTACTTTGTTGTCTTCTATAATGATGTTGTTGCGAAGCTAACAAAAAATTCATTCAAAGAATTAGCTGCATGTGGTGACCTCTGGGCACTTCATTTCAACTTGTGCCAAATATTTTGAATAAATGGGAAATTTATAAAAAGATAATTAGTAGTTTCTATTGTTGAAGAACATAAGATACGACCTAGATCCTCCATAATATTCTTCTGTGCAAGATATTGCTGAGTGGGCAATTTTCCATGAAGCATCTTACTAGCAATGAGACAAATGCAAGGTGTAAAAATGAGATTCTTGATGTCTATTGGATATTGCAGTCTTTCCATGGGGCATAAAGTGGTATAAGCCTTTTTTGTGGAGTATTTGAATCACACCACTTCCACTACTAATTATGCAAAAAAGCATGTTGACAAAGCCAATGTCTTATAGATTGAAACCCTTTCCAATTTGGTGAGGGATTAGTAATATTCGGAACATTAACAAAGTGAAAACCATCATACAAGTACATGGCTTTCCTCACTTGAAACCACAATCTATTTCAGACATAAAGCTACCAAGCAGTCTGTCCTAACAAAACATAATTAATGTCTTGCATCTTGTGAAGAACCATAAAAAAGTTCTTTCTTTTCTCTCTATCCCAGAAATTATTGTGTTAAGACAATAAAGGCAATAAAGCTACCAAGCAGTCTGTCCTAACAAAACATAATTAATGTCTTGCATCTTGTGAAGAACCATAAAAAAGTTCTTTCTTTTCTCTCTATCCCAGAAATTATTGTGTTAAGACAATAAAGGCAAGAAAGATGATAAATAAGCGAAGCCTAAAGAGTAGATCACGAATTGCAATTGGCCAGCTTGTCATAATAGCTTAGCCTTCTATCCAGCAAGTCTTTTATCAATCTTCTAAAGAGGTGGGTGCTAAAGTTCCTTCTTCATATGACTTGCAAAGATAGGAAGCCTCAAATATATAGTAGGTAATGAGGCTATTTCACATCCCAATTAACCAATATATTCCTGTAAAAGTTTTTTATTAATTCCAAAATTGAACACAACTTTTATTTAAATTGATTCTTAGACTAGAGGCATTTGAAAACTTCAAAAGTGCTACATGTAAGTTTGCTATAAATTGTGGATTCCCATCAAAGAATATAAAGGTGTCATCAACAAGTTGAGTATGTGTGAAAGAATTGCAATCAAAAGTTGGCCGAATGCCTCTTACAATATTGTCATTTTTCAATTTTCTCAAATAGGATACTAAATATTCCATTGCTAAAATAAAAAGAAAGGGAGAAATAGGATCACCTTGCCATAACCCATTTGAAGAGAAAATTTCCCAAAGAAATGAACATTAATAAGAATAAAAAATCTGGATCACTAGTAGCAACCCTCAAACATTTGTATCCAACGATTAGAAAAGACCATTTTTTGTAGCACAACTCTCATGTAGCTCCAATTGATTGTATGATAAGCTTTTGAATGTTAACCTTTAAGGCAAAGCAGGGTTCTTTTTACAAATGAGCTAAATGAAGAATCTCTTGCACTACAAGCACCTGATCTAAGATGTTTCTCTCTTATACAAAACCTATTTGTTCTTTGGCAACTAAATGAGGCATTGCCTTTTGTAATCAAAGCATTAGAAGTTTTGAACAAATCTTATAGAAAGAAGTCCATGAGCTGATAGGCCAATAATCTTTAATATCAATAGCATCCTTTTTTCTTTGGCAGTAGAACCATCCAAGTAACATTCTATTTTGATTTGATCCTCCCAATTCTCCAAAATTTGAATACAACATTACAATTATCAATTTGAGTAATTTTCCAAAAATGTTTATAAAAGCTAAATGAAAAACCATCCATACCTAAAGCTGTATAGGAATTCATGGAGAAAACCACTGTTTGAATTTCCTTTGTGGTAGGGCATTGGTTCAACAACAGCATATCCTCATGTGATAAACAATGATTGATGCTATGTATGATTTCCTTCATATGCTACCCATTTGGAACATGATTTGAGTTAAAAAGATTTTTTATAAAGTTGAATGACATTTGCTACAATACCGTCCACTTCATGTACTAAGTCTCTGTTGCTACTTTGTAAGGCTGCTATGCAATTCCTCTTACGTTGTGGCAAAGCATGCCTATGAAGAAATCTGGAACCCTCATCCCCAAAAGTATGCCAGTTCATTTTAGATCTCTGTCTCCAAAATTGTCTTTCCTGATGTTAAATGCCATAATATTCTTGAAGATGGTTCATTTCTATTTTTGACCACTGTTGTGTCTAACCTTCCTCATACAAATGTATTTGGGCTTCTTGAATATTTCGTAAACACATGTTTTCTTTTCTTCCAATTTGAGGGATTAAGTTACTTCCAAGTAAGAAATGCTTTTCTTAAACTTCGGAGTTTCTACAAAACCTTGTATTCAAGAGTATCTTACTTAGTAAGCTACCATTGTTGTTCTACAATCTTATGCAAATCTAGTAACTTATTCCAGTACTGCTCACATATAAAAATAGGCTTCGGTCACTGTAATTCTTCTGTCTACAGAAGCAGAGGCCAATGATTAGAAGAGCCCCTAGTTAGTCTTTGAACTTTTGCACATGAAAATAAATCAAGCCACACATTTGTCACCATAATGCAATTTAACTTGAGGTTAATATAGTCTTTGTCTTGCCTCAAATTTGTTCAAGTATACTCACCTTTAAACACTGGGGTATCCATAACACCCAAGCTCTAAATTGCCATTGTCAAACTCTCATTACCTGCATTCCAAGTTCTTTTACCCCTAATTTTCTCGGAAAGATGTAAAATGGCATTAAAACCTTCCGAAATACACAAGGGTTTACTGAAAAGAGTGCAAATATTAAGAAAAATTTTGCTAGAATGCTTTCTTTTCTTGTAGTCTCCCTAGACCACAAACATTAACAGGGACCTATTTCTCATCTACCTCAATAGCTATCATACTAGCATTTTGGAAAGGTAGTTGTACCTTAAAATGTGAATGCCAAACTATCCAAATTCTGCCAAATTGACTTTGTGTTGCCTGGAAGACATCCAATCTCACCAAAACTTTTTCTACATAAAGAGATACTCTGTTCTTCATTTACTTTTGTTAGATGAAAATTTTTCTACACAAAAAAAGACTCTCTTCTTCATTTGCTTTTGTTAAATAAGCATAGTTAAATGAATTTTTTAATACATATTTGGAGGTATTGATTTGCATGTTACGTGGTTTGTGGACATCTGCAGCCGATCTGGATAGGGTTCATGTGTTCTTATTTGTTGGATAAACATTTACTGTCTCTCTTGTGTGCAGCTGAAAGATATCCTTTTGACAACTGAAGCAATATTGGCTAGCTTCGTAACTTCCTTGATTATTTTGGTATTTTGCAATTTCAGTATTCTGTGTAATAATTAGAGTAGATGAACTTGGAATTTTCTCCAAGACAGCACAACCATGCTTTGCAAGTTAATAAAGTATACGCATACCCCGCTGGATGAGTCATAAGAGTTGCATAGAACTTGTTTTGTAAACTGTTGAAGTTAAAAGAGACATTTTTTGGCTGGAGGTTTGTTGGCATGATACAAGAATGGCTTTTTGAAGGTTGAAAGAAAAGCTCAAGTACAAGTGTAATACTTTTTCTATCCCTTATACCAAATGAAGACTGATAAACTGCTCCCAAGCATGTGAGAGTCACCAGATCTTGTTCCGAGTGCCGTGGAGTTTAGCGTTTGCAATGTATCTTAATGGAAGTTTCATATTTATTAAGATTATCACAGTTGTGTCCTGCCCATGGTTACATTGGTTTAGTTTATACGTTTCCTTGTAAGCTATTCAAAAGAGAAAAAATTTATGTTAAATATAATTAAAAATATATTCAAAATTTTTAGCATCGATGGAGAAAACAGTAATATATATTTATACACTATTTTTCTAAACAAGTAACAAGAAAATTTTATTAATGAAAAAAAAAAGATTCAAATTACAATCAAAATTGTCTTGGGATCTTAGAGATCAACCAAGATGTTGGAGAAAAATAGCAGTGGAGCAAATGGGTTAGAAGAACAACAATGTGTGAGAAACATCACACCAAAAAGATCCTGAAAATAATGACCAATGTGCAAAACTAAAATTAAAGCAGCAGCTCATGCAAAACGAAAAATAAGAGACAAGATTTACAAGATGAAACTGTCAAGAACAAAGGAAACCTTCATGATAGAAGCTTAGCTTTGTGACAATTCTGCCAAGAAGATCAACAGGTTTTCATCACTTGAAACCTTTTGACCCACTAATTTTAAATCTGCTATTGTGGTATTAAAGTTTGCCAGATATTTAGAGAGCGTTTAGCTTCTTGAATTTCAAGTTGATACAATTTTCTGTGCAGAAAAACCCTATTAATGGATGTAGTAGTTTGGAACCTTGAATTCAATTTCTTGAGCAATTGGAAGTTGATTACTTCTAGTAATCTACCAAAATTGGATCCACAATGCACCTGTAAATAAAGCCTAGTGTCCTTCAATCCAATTTTTGAAAATCTTCATCATTCATGGAAAATGGTTTTTTAGTCAAAACATCATATTTCCTTTTCTACCACAAATTTACAACCTTCATCTTCCAAAGGCTGCAAAACTTCCATTAAACTTTTGACCAAATCCATATTTAGATCCATAACTCCCAGGGAGGTAAGAAACTCTAAAAGAAGAAACCAGAAAGCAGGTGAATCCAAAAAGGACACAAAATTTACCTCTGCATTTGTTTCTCTATTGCCACAGACAACACTGCTGCAATGTGGAATTTCTACAGCTTCAATTTTCAGACATTTTACACTTTTATGTGAAACTGTTTCTCTATATTACTGAACTTTTCTCCAGCTTACATAAAAAAACCAGCATAGAGAAAACCTAACAAGCCCTCAACTATGTTGGAGAAAACAGCACAACAGAGCAAATGGATCTGAAAAACAACAATGTGCAAGATATAACACAACTGAAAAGTTCTGAAAATAATAACCAAAGTACAAAACCAAAACCAAAACAGTAGCAGATGCAAAAGTGACATATAAGAGATGCATAATTCATACAGTAAAACCCTCAGGAAAAGAAAGAAACCTCCACAAGAGAAGCTGATCTTATATTGTTTAATTTATCTAAATGAGGTGTCCATCCAGAGTGCAAAGAAGATTAGACAAGGACCCTATAAAAAAAAGGTTGCTACATCACTGTTCTAGGAAAGTCACTGAAAGGAAGACCAAAAAAAGACATGAGAAAAGCAATTGAAGATGATTTGAAGAAACCGTAAATAAACAAAGATCTAGCTCTTTATTAAGCGAATGGCGAAAAAAACTCATGTAGCCAACCCCATTTTGTTGGGACAAGGCTAGGATGATGATGATGATGATGAGGTATTCACCTAGAGGATTTAGCTCTTAAATAGGTAGAAATATTTCAAACTCTAATCTAGAAACATATAGAAGTTATCCTTCTTGAAGGATCTTAAGTCTTAACAATGTTGAACATTCTAGAGAACTATCTAGAAAGGACTGATATAATTCTAGAGAACTATCTAGAAAGGACTGATATAATTAGCTAACAATGACTGATCCCTTACAACTAACCTTATTTAGAGATCAAACCATAGAAGCACACAATGTAGCTTCACATTCATAACACAAAAGGTATCTGCAATGTTCCATTCCATAACCTTTCAAAAACAATGATAATTACACGACATGAAATGAAGTAATCATCCCAAGCACCACTCGATCCCTAATCTCAGTAGAACAAAATTTAGTCTTGTGAGATTCAAGGGCTTGGGCAGTCAAGTTCCATTCTATGTTTCAGTCTAATTCCAACTTGTTGCCGAGGACCATAATGTGCTAAGTGACAGACTAACATGATATTGTAATTAAGCATGAATATATGTAATTCTTAACATATGACTTTTGTATTTGAATTTACATATGTTGCAGAGGAAAGTGCATAAATTTATCTATTTTTAGAGCATTTGAGTTTTTTCTGGTGTAACTTATTTTTTTTCTTTTTTCTTTTTAATATTCTAAAACAGAAGTATTTTATTACATCCTTGTAGACATCATGTATTGAACAGAATTCTGTCTTGTGCCACTTATTTTACATTATTCCTTTATATCTTACTATCAACTTTTGGTATTGAACCTGGGACTTGTTGAATGCAATTCAGAAGTTTTAATGAGTAGCTACAATGAGGTGTTACCTTAGTGGTAAGAGTAAATCCCAGGTCATAGGTTTGATTTCAATGGGTAATACTCAGTTATGGACAAAAAAAAATCTCTTTTAAAGGAACTTTAAAATTGGCGTGATCTGATAGTCTAAGAGGGTCTCAGTGAACATAAGTAAAAATTAAAACATTTACTGTTTCAGGCTAGAATTTTCCAGTGAGGTAATAGTGTAGCCAACCCATGCTATTTATTGCTTCAACCTAGAATGTTTCAACTTTCCTAAATGCTCTAGCTATTTTTCTTGTGTAGGAGGACCTTTTTGTTATCATTGTTTGCATCTTATGCAGGTTTTCTATCTCAAGGAAATAATTGTGCATTCTCCATTAAGAAGAGTGATTTTTATTTTCTTGTAATGATTGTTTCATTTTCCAGGGATGGTTTTCTTTAAAGCTAAGGAATATGAAGATGCAGTTTTAGACTTACAAGCATGCCTTAAGATGGACAAGGATAACAAGTCTGCATACAGTTACATGGTTTGGCTCTTTTGGCTAATCCATTGACATAACGATTTCATAGATGTTTTCAAAAATATTTAAATGGATTGAGTTTTCTTTGTTTATATGAAGGGATTAGCTTTGGTATCTATTGGAGAATATAAGAAGGCTTTTGAAGCCCATGAGACAGCTGTTCATTTAGATCCAAATTTTAAAGAAGGGTGGTACCATATGGCACAGGTGAATTTAAAATTCAATGCACCCATCGGCAACATCATTTAAATAAATGGAAAAAAATAAATTTCCTAACCCCTCACAGACAGCGAGGGAGATATAGGGAAGGGAGGGGCTATTGCCAAATTGTGTCTTTTGCCTTTTATTGTTTATAGTAAGAACAATAGTAACACTTTTTAGGGATGCTGTGAAGACAATTGTTTAGGTGATGCAAATTCAATTGAGGCCTTCACAACCTCTTTAACTTAAATGTGGAACTCAGGTGGGCAATCGGGGTGAATTTTTCATTCTGTTAGGCAATGGTTTTATTGCCCAAATCGACAATCCTTAGTACAAACTTTTGACAGATTTTAGTTTATAAAGGTCTACATGTTACAGATTATTAACTTTAGTATTTTAGAATATTGGCCAAGTGCATTTTTAACTTAGGCCTTTTATTCTCAACTAAAATGATTTTACAAGACATTATGATGTGTATCCAATATACAGTCCCGGTTATGAATCCAGAAACTAAAATGTAGACCGTCCTGTTTTTGCAAAATGATTTTGGTTTTGTAAAATGATTATGTGATTGCGTGAGCTCTATGTTTGTTTGTTTCTCTTTTATATTTAGCTGATGGTATAATTTTCATTCTTAAACTTGACAGTCACACCAAGATCTCTCAGATTTTGATAAGGCAACGGGCTGTTTGGAAAAGGCATTGTCAATTGACATAAGGTGATAAATGTTTCTCCATGCGTCCAGTTACGGTTTTATTTGATTTGTTCTTTGTTTATTCTGTTTTCTTACAGCTTCTGAGTACATACATTACAACTGGGCATTTTCAGGTTTGTTAATGCATATCGCTTACGGGGTTTGCTTAAGCATGGATGTGGGGATCACAAGTATGTACCTTCCGGGTTTTCTTGTATTTTTTTATTGTAATATAAATATACTATCTTTTTCTATTGCAGGTACTGGCATATCTGCTCTTTTTTTTTTGTTTTTGTTTTTCTTGGGTTAGTTTAACAAAATTCTCTGAGCAGGTTCAGAATATTAGTAATGAACAGTGTGTAATGAAATCATTTGTGTAATACACTTTAGATCTGGACCAATTTAGTATGTTTCAAAGGATTTTCTGGGAGGAAAAATTATAAAATGTTCCTAATGTATGGTCATTTGTGCACCGTCATGCTCCTATATATTCCTGTAGGGGTGCTATTAAGGAACTTTCTGCTGGCTTGGAGGTTGACAAGCTTAACATTGAATGCTTATATTTGCGTGCCTCTAGTTACCATGCTATCGGAGAATATGGAAATGCGGTACATAATTATGTTAATTTTTGGTGATTGAGTTCTTTAGTGGCATCAACTTTATTGCTTTCTGAAATGATAAATGAAAGCATCCATTTTTCCCCACTTCAATTTCTATTTCTTTTATGTAGATCAAAGATTATGATGCTGCTCTTAACATGGATGTTGATTCACATGAAAAGTTTGTTTTACAGTGTCTGGCCTTTTACCAGGTTTGGAAATTTCATTATGCAATTTTGTTGGCATTATTTTACCAGTCGTATTAATGCAGTTTATTGGATATACGATGAGCGGCAGCCTCATTGATGTTGATATGATTTTGATTTCAAAAGGAATACATGAACTGTTAGTTTTTCTGTAAACATTCAATTTAGAAAAGCATCTTGTAAAGAGAAACCCCTGATTTTTAGACATACATTTCATTTTAGCATATTCTGTTGCATTCTATCATTTTTATAGTTTTTCAAATTTCTGGTTTCTTTCAGTTTACTGTAGAAATTTGCCAAAAAAACTTGGATTAATTGTTTTTTATAGGTTATTGCTGTCTTGGGGACCCCTTAATCTGACTCTATTGCTCATATTTTGTTCATTTAAGTGGGTGCTGATGATAACAAACTAGTATGTTTTTTTTTTCTATTACTCTCATTCAGCCTAAGGAGAGGAGGATGTGCATGCCTAAGTACCTTTTGTTATGGTGTTGCATTTGAAAAGCACCACATGGCACCACCCAAGAGTCCCGAAGTAGTAAGGAGGAAGGATGGACTCAAGGTGGACTACACCTCAAAACTCACAGTACCTGTACGCATAGCATAAATGTACACAACCCGTTAGTAGCATAGTAGGTATGCCTTAGTAAACATATAAGCAATGGAACCAACACGACACACACACACAAAACAACCATTCCCTTAGAAAGCTAACACACGTTCCTACTCTAACATATCTTGCCTTTAGCTCTACTCTAAAGAGAAGGGTAGTGGCCCGAGTTAGGGAGGCAAAGCCTTCCCAACAAGCCTACATATCTTTGTGACGGGGTTTACAAAGAAATCAAGGCCATGTAGTTCTATTGGTGATGGTTAAAATAGCATAACACCCATGAGGGTCTCCACACTCCACCAGCCCCTATTCTGGAGGGAAACAACTTTCAATTCACCAACAAAGTATGTTTTTCTACACCTTTGTCTAAGGTTTAGTTGAAAATTGAGCTAGGCAACAAAACATTGACAAAACAAATATATTATTTGAGGATCAAGAACTTAAAAAGGAGGTTGAATAAGTTCAAGTCAACAATACCCAATTGTTGCACAACTCATGTAGGTGGTTCTCCAACTTGGGTATGTCCACACTCGGAGGGTAGAATCCTTGCACACCTTTGGACTTTGTTTCTTCAAAATGTGGTTTCAAGGACACCACAACCTTTACAAAATCTTGTGCTCTGCTAGGGGTGTTTTCACTTAGAAATACACCCAACCCCTCAAGGTCCCAACAAGCTCAAAGGATGCCTTCCCTCAAGAAGCACACCCAGCCCCTGAAAGCTTACCACAAGAAATAGAAAGATCAAGGAAGGAATGAACTAAGCTTCTGATTCCTTGCTTAAAACTCATAACATACAACAAAAATGATTAAGAAAATGAAGTACAATATTTCCCAAAGAATGTATACAATGATTGCTTGATTGCTTGTAAAATTCTTGTACTTTCCCAATTAAGATGTTTATCTTTTATAGCCATGTTTTCTCCCTGTGTCTGTTGGAATCTGTACAACAGCTAGAAATGGCTAGTTGAGGTGTCTTCTACGAGCCTGAGATGTCTTGCTGTTATTTCCTCCTTGCAGGTGAGACATCTTGTCTAGGCTTGATATGTCTTAGATGAGACGTCTTGCACAAGATGTCTTGGCTTTGCTTGAGACTCTCCTGTTTCGATGAGACATCTTGCCCAAGACCAGAGCTCTTAGTAGAGACATCTTGCAGTAGTGTGAGATGTCTTGTCAATTTCCAAGATGTTTTCTTTGGGATTTGGGGTGTCTTGCATCCTTGTGATTTCCTCCAAACCCTTGCATCTTCTCATGGATTCTAACATTCCAAGTTGTGCATTCTTGCTCTTATTTCATCCTCCTTGATATGCCACATTAACAAATTCTCCATTTTTCAAGCTTTTGACATACCAAAAAGTCAACATTATTCATTGTAATTAAAACAATCAAAACCATACACGTGGCCAACATTTTGAGGATCATATCCTCATCATCAAGGACAAATGGGTGCAAAGGGAGTAGGGATTAATTTTTTAGGAATGAGTAAAAATTAAGAGTTATGTCTCATCATTTCTCTTTATTCAATATATATTGGATATATGTTAAAATTTAGTTTTAATTTGATGGCTTATTTTTTCCTAGCAAATTCATTTTAATAATGGGAAGAATCTTTATTTATTCAGTAAGCAATCTAGACATTGTCTTTTTAAATTTAAATTAAACGGCATGACATGGTCCATTTGGCATGATGATAATCTTTGAGAACATCTTGGCCATTGTCTTCAAGACTTTTGTTTTACAAGCGATGTTGTGTTTTGATTTGCAATGCTCTTTTGATTTGGTAGTCTCCAATTGAAATAATTTTTTTGGGAGAGTTGAAACATTATTTGAAGATGGAGTTAATTATGGAAAACAATTGTTAAATCTTCTAAACCAGATGGATGGCGTCTGGTCCCTTTCAATCCTTTGTATTATGACAACTGTTTGATAGTTTTTTCTCTGGTTTTCATTTGTAGTTGTTTTAAGAATTTGACATTTATAGGGTGCAAAAAAGCTATGTTCCGATATTCATAATAAATTTATAGAAAAAATTTTAAAATAAAATAAAAAATCTTTTCTTTACTCTTTTCTTTCAAAAAGTTGTCGTATCTTCCATAACAAAAAGGAACTTCACCTGAATATACCGTAAGCAACCTGATTTTACTTTCATTAAATCTTAATATTTAGCCATTTGCCTTAATTTCAATAATTTAATTGGTGCAGAAAGAACTTGCTCTTTACACAGCTTCAAAAGCAAATGCTAGCTTCGGTTGGTTTGATATCGACAACGATGTTCATCCACTATTTAAAGTAAGCTTTGACTAAGAATTCGTTAGTTGTTTTTCACAAATTTCTTGAACGCACTAAGTTGTTTTTTATGTATTGTGTTCGGTTATCCTCATTTGTATTTACGATATAGCAACTTGGTATATACTCTCCTCTTTGAGAATGAAATCTGAGAAAATATTATCATAGTTTGTTTGATTGGAACGATAACAGAAGTCATTGAAGTATCTTTTTCAATGAGGAAGAATGTTGTGTTAGTTTCATATTACTTTTGTGTTGTTTAATGTGTGATATTCTGTGCTACAGTTAATGAAGTTTCTTTATTTATTTTAGTATATGTCTTCATCTTTTGATTTCCAGAAATATTTTCTTGCAAGTCGTTCTCACTGATTGTTTAGATCCAGGTGTGCTGGCATCGATTGGGCTTAGGATTCCTTATGTCTCAGAAGGGTGTTAAGTGTAGGAATTGTTGCAACTGTGCATCTTTGGTGTGTGTTTTGGATAAATTAACATCTTTATCCTGTTAACCAGGAAGCATGGTGCAAGCGGTTGCACCCAAAAGGGGTCTGTGAAGTGGTTTATAGGCAGCCACCACTGCGAGAGTCATTAAAGAAGGGACGTATACAACAAAAGGATTCAATAATTAACAAGCCCAAGAAAGTGCTTATTCAGGCAGCAGATCATATCGGAAAGAAGATTCAGTATAACTGTCCAGGATTCTTGAAGAACAGACGACAGGTAAAGGCTTGATAACATTGCAAAGGTTTTAAAATTTCAGGCGTTAGCAGTGCATCCTTATTTTATCCCTTAATTGCCTATGAATAACATTTTCTCCTTAAAAATCTCAGATTTATTCTTTAGCTAGTTCAACATGAAAATCATGATTGCATCATTATGATCATTGCCATTATTATGCTAGGTGAGTGATTTGATGATGGTTTTCGAACAGCTGGCTGTTTACCTTATACCAATCTTAACATATATATTTACCATGCTTCTGACTAACACGTGGACATAAACCTTGAATCTTATGGTTATAGACTTAATGTTTTACCATTAAGTCAAGGCTTACCCACAAAAACCATGATATATATTTGAGAGTTGAAAGAACCCCGATTAGGAACTTGTTAATGTATTATTTGGTTGTGCTTCAAACTTAAGCTTGTTAACCCTCTGCTACAAAGATGGAATTCTTCAATTTGCTATTATCTATTCTACCAAATTAATGATGGGCTGCTTCTTTTATTATGTTCGTTGTGTAATTGTGGAAAATTCTGCCCAGGTGGCAAGGACATACTTCATGTATCGACGCACCTCTTGCCAATGAGACAAGTAAATATTTCATTTACAAAATACTTCATGTAATGTTTTAGTCAGGTTGTTTCTTTTTTGAACAGAATGCTTGCTGAATGTATCAGCTTCTGAGTGCTTGGATAGTTGATCAAGTATTCTTTCATAATTCAATTATATGCTTTCTAGAAACTTCTAGATGAATTTATTTCTAAGAAATTTTCACCATTATTTTTTTTACATGGTTGTTTGTTTAGAATTTTTACTTGCTAGGTACAAGACTCGTCTTTCTTTTCTGTTAGGCCTATAAGTAAATTATCACAGTTATGATTGTTGTCTTCTGTAAACAGCCCTCACTGACATTACATTTTCACACATGATCTTTCATCCATGCAGATGGTTTGTCACGTCCCTTCCATATTTGCTCAAGCACCAATATTTAGTGGTGATAATTTTTTAATGATTTAAATAAGTTGCCCTCATCCCTTTCACCCAAATAACATTCTCGTTCCTAATCCGACGTGCTAACTTTCCCAAAAGCACCATAATTATATATTTCATTTTTAAAGTCTAGCTCCATTTATTTTCCAATACAAATTATTGGAATTAAACTTATGCGATGTATGATGCAAATTATAAGTTTTACCAAGTTACGTCTCATTGATAAGATATATCAGTGACCCAATTCAGCTGGGGATGGCCATTATTAGGTATGATTGACACATTTAGCAGAACGATATGTACAATATAATTAACTAGTAACGGAATCTAATATAATTGACCCTTTAATATGGTTTATTCTATGTAAACTGTATTTTATGATGCTACACGTGTCTCATGGAATGTTAAGACTGTTCTTAAATTTGCTTTTTTGTGTGTAGCTTTAGCCTATTTTTTATTTTCAATGTTTCAGCACCGAATGGCCGGGATGGCTGCAATAGAAATAGCTCAGAAGGTGAGCAGTACATGGAAAGCATTACGAGAAGCATGGGCATCTGGAGCAAATGGTGAGATGAAAGCTGGGAAACGAAGTAAGAAGAAAGAAAAGGGCAATGCTGTTAGTCAGAACCGTGGTGGTGCATGTTGTAGTAGCACTAGCACTAGCGATTCTTCACACTCGTGTAGCTGTCATGAGGATAAGTCTTCATTGGGACGTTTGGCACTCTCCTGGCAGGAAGTTTACAACATAGCAGTGAAGTGGCGGCAAATTTCAGAACCTTGTGATCCAGTTGTTTGGGTGAACAAATTAGGGTAAGGCAAAAGAATTATGTTTTAAATGAAAGGGGACACATTTTATTCTAATAGATTTCAGCTTAGGAGAATCTCTCTCTCTCTCTCTCTCTCTCTCTCTCTATCTCTAACATTTTTGATGTGCTTTATTCTCCTTAACAATTTAAACAAATTTCTTGCATGAAGGGTTAATGTTGATAAAATTTGACTCTGAAAGACCTTGTAATGATCAGATAATGTTGTAGAAGTCGCACAGTGGTTTAGAGTTATGTTGGAGGTTTTAATCGGGTACCAACGATGTATTGTAAATTTTCAATGGCCTTGTTTTTATCTTGACATTGTTCCTGCTTGCAGTGACAAAGATGTTACGTCATTTTAACTAAGTAGATTATCTATGAATGGCCTCTCTCTCTTCCATCGGAAGTGGCTGTGAATGATAAAAACAATGCTTTTATATGATAGAATGCTTTAAAAGATGGTAATGGTTTACATGCACATCTAACTAAATTTTTCCCTTTTAAAGTGAGGAGTTTACGGCTGGCTTTGGCTCCCATACACCAATAGTGCTTGGACAAGCAAAGGTTGTAAGATACTATCCAAAATTTCAAAGGTATGTAGTCAATATTTCTTAGGTTAAATTTTGCTTATCATGAGAGTGCAACTGAGCAAACAAGGAAGTTTTATGCAGGGCATTTTCTATTACAAAGTCTCTCATGCTTGAGAGAAAATCAGTTTACAATGCAGATAACAAAGTGGTTGATCTTTCTACTCCTGCAAAATTGAAATCTGTAAGTCAGTCCTTGCATTCAAATAAAAAACTAAACTTAAAAATAGAGCTAATTTTTTTTATGACAATGATTCTCCAAAGTATTTAGAAAGTACAATTTCCCCATCATAGTTGCATGTTAATCCTGGAATAATCCGTAAGGGCATTATATTTAAATGGTCTAAAGCGAGGGTATCAGAAAAAATGAAACTAACATGAAACAATCAACCTTCATTTCTCCTCATTCCATGGATGCTCAACTTGTTCTTTTGAATATTGCATTCTGTTGGGTTTATTCTTATTTTAAAATTTGGTCTAGCATCAATAAACTTTGGTGGACTCTTGGAAACTGCATCTTTGGGTGGGCAGAAGCAACACCAGAGACATGTGACTTGTAAAATCACGTGGCTTAGGTGGAAAGTGTAACCTAGGAAAAACAATGGTTTTTCTGCGATTGCACTCTAACGTGTTAAGGGTAGGCCTTTGACACTTAACCCAGTAGTATGAAGATTTGCAAGTGTTTGGAATAACACGTGAATGAAACTCACGAAGGATAATTTCATGGCGAAACTACTCATGAAGTTTTGTTTTCTTTTGTAAGTTAGGAATGTGTATCAAACAATGCATAAAAGCAAGAGTAGGAAAATGGGTAGCGAATTCGATTTCTTTGAGAAAGGCTACGATGATGATGAGTAGTAGGAAAATGGGTTGCTTCACAGAAACAAAATTGGAGAACACCTTTTATGCCAGTACTTGATCAATACAAAAACAGACCCCAGTTGAGCTACTATACAAAAAATTGTTCTTAGTTGAGCTAGATATAACAAGCTTCCAACGCAGAACAACCAACATGTAAAACCACTGGTTTGGAAGAAGAGAGCAGACTTGGGGAGTTATCTCCTCTTTTGTTGCGGGAATGCATTGTAGACAAAAAGAAAGGCAAGTCAGCAGACTATGGGATGCTATAGATGCATGAACGGATGTTTTTATTACGTTGAAGAACAATGACTTCCTAATCCTCATCCCTTTGCAGAACCTCCTGGATTGCTATTGAGGGCTTTGAACTGCTTATCTCCTTTTCCAAGATGTTATCCAAGTGCATGGTTATTGAGAGTCTTATGTAGTCACGTGCAATCTCCCTTAAGTTTGGCTCTTTTATTTAGGCTCATGGTTTTGAAAGGACAAAGATCAGAAACGAAAATTTTATTTGTGGCTGCTTTTTGTATGTTGGCCTGTAATTTTCGCTCACTTCTTAAAAAAGCTTTCTGATTCTCTTCCTACTCAGCTCCTCGAGAGTCAAGTCCTTCTATTCCTAGACCTTCTTCTATGAAGAGGAAATTTCCTCCTCATCCTGTGCTGACTCTGTTGCCTATGTCCTCCATGGGGTTGCTCTCCTCTTTGTTTGTGCATTGTTTGCCATCTTCCCCATGTTCTTTGCCCCTCTAGGAAGGCATGACCTCAACACCTATGACAGTTTTTTCAGTAGAGGAAGGTGCAAGGAAATTCTCTTCCCTCAATGTAATCTGCTCATCATGAGGATTAACCCTGGGTGCCCCCACCCCCATTTGGGATGTTAGTCTCAAGGTTGTCATGATTCTGTGGAATTGAACTTGCTGCTGTCATAGCATGAGAATTAAACCAGAGTGATGCATGTTGTAGTTAGCCAAGCATTGGAGAAAAAAGCTAGGAAGATTAGTGNTGAAATGTGTAAAGCATGAGAGGAACACCAATCTACACAATACAGACATTCAAGAAAGACTTGGAATGGCTTCCATTTCAGATAAGTTACAAGAATGTTGTCTTAGATGGTTTAGGCATGTGCAGAGAAGATTGGATAACTAGCCTATAAAAAAGGTTGCTACATCACCATTCCACCAAAAGGAAGGCCAAAAAAGACATGGGAAAACCTGATTGATAATGATCTGAAAAAATTGCAAATAAACAAAAATCTAGCTCTTGATAGAAGCAAATAGCAAGTAAGAATNTTTCTTGAATGTCTGTATTGTGTAGATTGGTGTTCCTCTCATGCTTTACACATTTCAGGAATGTGAAATGCAGCTCTGTACCTTAGAAACATTATGTGAATAAATGAACAATTTCTCCACTGCTTTGTCACCCTTTTCCACAGAGGGGCCAATTTGGACTCCAACATTTGGCCATTAGAATTCTTGCTCATGCAAGGCAGAACAAAATTCACTACATTATGGAGGCCTTGGCATTCAAGGCTTATGGTATGTCCCTCTGCCCAAAGATGTAGAAGACAAGCAACATCCTTTGTAACGGGATTGTTCTTTTCCTAGAATGAGGTGCTTTGTCTAGGAACAGCCTACACAAGGTTCCTTCTTCCTCTTAATGGTGTTTGATGCAAATTTTAATCATCTCACCATTGCCTAAGAAGAAGAGTTGTCGAACAGTGGTGGAACCATTATAGTTAGATAAATATATATTGGATCAACAAATTGACATCTACCAATTAATGGTTTATGCATAAACAATCATTCTTTTGAAAATATAGTTTATGAGTTTTTTTTTTTTGGAGAAAAGATCACGTTCAATTAAAATAATAAAATATCTACATACCAGATCAGCACACCTGTCAAATCGCATTCAACGTGCTGGCACCTTCTTGATAGCCCTAGCCAGGCCCCTAGGTGCCAACCCCAAAAACCTCATTGTTGTACCTAATCTCCCCAAAACAAGGTCCACAGACCTCCCTAGATACAACTTCACTCTCACACGAGCTCAATGGCACAACCATTCACCCCCTTAGTCCTAGAGACCCCAGCCCAAACCTCCACCAATGATCTCAATCAACATTTGAGACATGCACCTCCCCCCATTACATTGGCTTCCCTCGCTAGCCGCCCCAATATTTGCATGTGTCGAATTCATCCAAATCTACTCTACTTCCCAGTCTTGTTGAACCTCTACCCCCAACCTAGCTTCCTTGTCCACTTTAGTGCGAATTTGATCTCACAGCTCATCCAAAATGAGTTGCTTCTGTGTTTCCTCCTAACTCAGCCGAGCTCTACAAATTGAAGCCTGTAACTTCGCTCGTTGCCTCTTCACTAGATCTGTCGCCATCTTAAGGTTCGCCTCATGAGCCACCTAGTGAACTTGCCACTCCTTCCTTTCTGTTTCCCGTGCATGTGTAGTTGCCTCCCTACATGCTCATTGCACCAGTGCATCAACTTCTACCCTCATCATCGTCTCCTCCACCTACCCCTTCCTAGCCCCCCACAAGGAACTAGCCTCACCATCCACCTACTTAGCATTCGAATCCTTCCTTTCTTGAGGATTCCAAAACCACCGCCTTTGATAAACCATCAGAGGTGCTGCACTTGGCGTTGGTAGCTCAACCGACGTACCATGCAGCCATGGGCCAAGATAAGCCTTGAGTGTCTACCTAGTCTTCACTGCCTGAACGAGCCCAAAAAGAATTGCAAAAAATTGATTTGCAATCCGTGCTTTAGGTAGTGCATAAAAGCAAAATGAACCGCCATTAGCTTTGACACAGTTCTTGATTGCACCAGGAAGATATCAATCAATGATGTCATGGCCTACTAGACCGACGACAATGTTGATTTGGGCATGTGCCCACTAGCTGTTTTTGGTGCTCTGCCCCAAAAAAATTCACCTGCAAAGGCATAGCTATGGGCTGTACCTCCTCTCCCTCCACTGAAATCCCCAACACCTCCGCCACTGTCGACTAAATCAATAGGATTCTCTTCACTTGGAACATTGTGCTCTTTCCTATCCAATTAGTAAAGAAAGTGTTGTCCACTAGATCCAACACTCCTTCGATCTTGGGCAGCAGTTCCGCCCATCCAAACCTAGAGACCAGTGCCCACAACTCTAAAGTTCCCCTAAATTCTTGCACCCTCGGTCTTGATAATGATGCAACCCCATACCCTATGTCAGCTTCTTCCAGAGGTGCAGCCTGGCAGCAGCGACAGCTGCCCTCTGAAAATCAAGTTGTTGCGGTGTTTCCACACCACCCATAAAACCACAGTTGCCTTTTCATGCCCGTTTGGCTGGGTTGCTGGAGCTACCAGCATGTAAGCACAACGATACATAAAATGATTAATATTTTCTGCATCCTTCATACATAGTGGGCATTGAGTGTCAATATTCATTCCCTACTCCCTTAGGAAGCCTCAAATCGACAGAGCTCTATGTGCAATGAGCTAGGTGACCACCTTAACTTTTTCTGGCAATCTTCCTTGCCATATAGCTCTCCAACCAACAATTGTTGGGTATCGATGTTGAATCATTTCTTTGGGAGTCTTGCCTAGAAGCTTGCATTCCCTCATCTCTGTGGCATGTTTACACAATTCCCTCCAGAACCATGATCCCCTAGGCCCAGCCTCCCACATTTGGTACTTCCGCTTGACTATGCTAATCCACTGGGCATGGCTCTCCCCTTGCACCATTAGCTGGTTTGCCAACCTTTGCATGTCTAGCATAACTTCGTCCAGTTCACGTTGGTCGCTAGTTCCACTCAAACACCAACATCCCAAGATAAGAATCTTGTAGCATCCTAGGCAACATGCCCAATGTCTAACAAATTCGACTTTTCACCTACGCCTTTGTATTAACCATGTGCAGTGCCAACTTGGCCTTATTAACTTCTAGCCCCAACTCAGCCTCCATCCTTGCCAATGCTCATTGGAGCACCATCGCCTGAGGCACACCCGCCCTTGAAAACAAAATAGTATTGTTTGCGTAGTGTTCTGCAATGCAGTGCACCCTAGCCATCGTCACATCACTAAAACCCTCCAATTTGCAATACCCCTGCAACACATCCATAACCATAATGAAAAGTAGTGGTGAAAGTGGGTCCCCTTGACACAGCCTCCTCCCAGGCACTGCAAAACCCTAGAGCTACCCTTTAATATCAAAAGAGCACCTTCCCGACACTTGAATTTGGAGGCAGAGATTAACAAATTTTGACACAAAGCCCTTGCGCAGCATTATTTCCTGCAGCGCCTTCCAACTCACCGTATCATAAGCCTTCTTGATGTCAAGCTTCACACACATCTTAGGGAACCCAGAGATTCGAAATGAATGCAGAATTTCCTGCAAAGGATCACTTGATCCTGGAGGAACTAGCCTTGCACAAAACCCTCCTGATTCTCCCTCCCCAGACGAGGCATCAATGGCGCCAGCCTATGCACAAGCATCTTATTGAAAATCCTAATGAGGGTATTGCACACCCCAATAGGCCAAAAATGCTTTGGCGATGATGGCGTCTGAGTTATAGGTACCAACACTATCTGGGATTACCTCTTGCCATCGCAGCATACAATTAAAAGCATCCAAAAGATTTTCGTCGATAATATCCATGAACTCCCTAAAGAATTTGATGGGCCACCCATTAGGCCTTGGCATCTTGTTAGTTTGCATCATGTCCATCGTTGTCTCCAGTTCTGACCAGGTGAAAGGTCAAAGCAGCCCCTAGTGTTTCCCATCTCCGGTAACAACCCCCTCATTCAATAGTTGGAACTTGGCTTTCTCCTACCCACACCTTCTAGCTAATGCAAAAAAGAACTGTGTTTTTGTCCCCCTCCTTGAGCTAGGTGATCTTGGCCTACTGTCTCCAATACCCTTCCTCTTCCAGTGCTAGATCCTCTAGGACCCCCAACAATGTTTGTTCCTCAGCTGCTAGATCTTCCCCATTTTCCTACCTAGACTGAATTTCTTTCAGGCGTTGCAGTAGCCGAGTACAGTACACCCAAAAACGATACTTATTTGCCACAGCCAAAGCCTTAATCTTCATCTTGAGCATGCGCAGTCCATGTTTTAGGAAGTCTCTAAGTTCTTGTCCCCAAGAATAATCGCGCGAGATATCTTGCACCATTGGCCTCAACCATGGCTTAGAGAGCCAGGTACGCTCAAATCGAAATGGCCTCGGTGCCATACCTTGGCTATCCCTTAGGTGGCACGTGATTGATCTATGATCAGATGCTAGTTGCTCCTTGCCCATTAGCTGCACATCAAAAGTAAGAACCAACCTCATACTCAGCCATAACTAATCGATCCTTGACTGCACCCGATCTTTGCCCCTTCTCATGTTACTCCATGTAAATTTGCACCCATCCATGTCCATATCCACAAGGTTATGTTTGTGAAGAAGTGCCAACAATTCTTGGCTTCCCAAAGGAACAACGTCCTTGTTTCCAGTCTGTTCCCATGGGTACAGATGTTGATTAAAATCCCTTATCAGAATCCAGAACTCTCTGTTCGGGACCACCAAAGCAACACACTACAATTCTTGTAGTTGAACTTCCCAGTTTTGGGCAGCATACACATTTGCCAGCCATAGGCTTGCCTAGGCAAAGTGAACCATTTGGCTCTAGGAGGACTCATCCACTGGCGTCATCCTCACTCGAGAGAGAATGGCAAGGCCCCCCGCCTGTCCTCTACAAGGCATCAATTGTGCTGTCCAACCCTTCCATTGCAGCCACCCAAATTCTGACTGTTGCTGCTTAATTTCTTGCAAACAGATTACCTCACATCCCTCACTCTAAGCAATCTTCTTCAGGGTATTTCTGTTGTAGGGTGTACCCTGACCCTTGCAATTCCAGGATAAGATCTTCATGGGCAGCCTAATGCCCGTTTGTGGAAGACCTTCGTTAGGGTCTTCTAAATCCCCAAATCTATTTCCAAGTGTGTTTGCTTGCCTCTCACAAGCAGCATACTAGGACAGCCAACTCTTCTGCCCCCAGGTGAAGCTAGAATAACTTCTCCCCTAGCCTCGGTAGATTCAATTTGGGGAGCAATGATGTCAGACATCAACAGTTTACTGGAACCTCTGGCAACTAACACCCAGCTTAGCAACAACTCTTGGTTCGACAACCACAACTGCTCACCTCCAACCTATGGTGTGTAAGGGAATCCCATGGGTGAGCCTCCACCCTCAGGCACCCACGGCTGCATCTCCTTAGCCATCGGCTTCATGGGCTCTAGTATGGACGTCCATTCTAGATTTGGAACCATCCCATGCCGTTTGTCGGTTTTGTTTTAGGCTTTGCTGGGGGCCTAGGTTTCCTCTGACCCTTGCATTCTGCTGCCACATGTCTTGGCTTCCTACAAACTGATCGTTGGTTTCAGCATAGTTGCAGGTTCTCCAAGGCTTTTATATTCAATCCAAATCTTTTCCTCCCCATCTAGAAAATCCAGAATCACCTCATGCACCAAATCTTTCGATGAGAGTAGCCTCCAAATGTAGAACCTCGCAAAGCCCATCCTTGTCATTGAACTAGTAAACCAGTCAAGCGTGATGAAATCTCCAAAAAACCCTGCCAGAGTTTCCAGGAACTTTGGCATCCACATGTCCCAAGGGACTCCCGATGCCCGAATCCACATTGGTGCCCTGGCAAACAGGTCTTCCTCCTTGTGTGCCCTTGGTCACCATGGCATCAAGGCAAGACAGGTCTTCTGCCTCATGTATTGTTGATACACTAACCTTCAATATAGGTTATGAGTTAAATTACTTAAATATGTTCTTTTTTTGGGTTTGGTTTTTCTCTAGGTTTTTCTATGTGTTGAATTTAAATACTTACACTTATTCTTCATTTTGATATATCGCTGTGGTAATGATGCTTGTTTTTTCCCAAATAAAGGAGGAAGGGGATGGGGGTATGGAATAATGACTTTGGCAGCTGCTCCCAAACTTGAACATTGCCTTCAACAATGGCACTTTCGATTTGGTTTGGTGCTGCTGGATTTCAACAATGCCTTTGTTAGTAGATTGATGTTGGATTTGAACGATGCCTTCAACTATGAATTTCTTGTTCTTTAGGATATCATATATTTGTGGTCATGTAAAACTCCAAGCAACCTAACTATTTCATAGCATGATGCATCAAAAGCATGTGTGAAGAAGAAGCTATGAAACTGGCTCGAAGGCCACCTTTGGTACTAAGTATAACTTAGTACATTGAATCAAATGAATTTGCAAGGCTGATAAACCCTTGAACTATTGTGAACTCTTACAATGAGTCATGTTGTTCATTACATAAACAGACACAATTAGTTACATTGTTACAAATGGCCAATTTTGTACCCACAAAATTGTAAAAATTCACACAAAAAGGATAAAATGATATATTATTGACACTTACCCTGTATTGTAGAAGGGACCATCATTTGCAGTGATGGTAAGGTGCTTGTTTTTGAAGTTGCAAGGCCTGGGTTTGAGCCTGGGCACAACGACTTGAAAGAGGTTAGGCTTTTTCTCATCCATTGATCCTCCTAGGACCTTGCCTTGGTGGGATAAGCATTGAACCTTTGGGTGATAATCCTTACTTTCTCCCTTTTTGTTGAAGCTATGAAAGAGTGTTCTTGTTAATGGATCAAGCCAAGAATTTTACATTCCTTAATAACTTTGATGTTCTATTGCTTTTTGTGGCTCCCTAACTGCTTAGAGGGAGAGAGTCCACACATCATCTTCATCCTAGCCTTGTCCCAAGAAAATGGGGTTGGCTATCATAGGGAGAGAGTCCACACAGTTTCAAAAAGTGTAGATTGGGAGGGCTTTTGTAAAATTGTTATCTTTTTCATCTTTGGTAGATATATAGGAAAGGCTAGTAATAAAAATATAACTCATATGCTGAAGAAACTTTTAGTATAAAAGTAAGTAATGAAGACACAAAGATTAGAATTCAGAACCAAAAAGTTACTCAATATACGTAATTTAGATACTTGGGATCGCTTATTCGAATGGACGGTGAGATTAACAATGAAGTGAGAAATATAATTGAAGTAGCATAGAAGATATGATGAAAATGTAGTGGTATGCGAATCTCTGCCAGGTTGAAGGGTAAACTCTACAAAACTACTTACTAGATCTGCAATCCTATATGGTGCAGAGTGTTGACCTATCAAAAAGTATTAGGCTAAGTTGGATGTTGGGTGTGACTAGGAAAGATTGAATTAACACCTCTCTTATTAGGGAAAGTTTGGGAGTAGCACCCATAGATGAGAAGATTAAGAAAAATCGTCTCAAATGGTTTAATCATGTGCTAAGAAGATTAGAGAATGCTCTTATTAGAAGCATTTGCCATATTGGATTATTGATAAAAGTGAATGGTGTAAAAGAACTCATATAGCTGATCCCATGTAACTAGGATAAGGCTAAGATGGTTATAATGATGAAATAGTGAAAAACTTGTCTTAATTCATGCTGTCTCGAAAATTATGATAATAGTGTCAGTAACAACGATATTGTCTATGTTTTGCTGGATTCTTTACCACTAAAGTATGAGGTATTTGTGTAATCCCTTATATGCTACGCAAATTGTATACCTTACCATTGTCACTATATCGGTCTTAGTGAGTCTAGTATCAACAACGTGAGTTTGATAAAAAGGAGTGTTGCCACAGTTCTTTGGAACACAATCATAGCTGCAAGAAATCTGGAAAACAGACAAAACAGTTAGTTAACAATGTCATGGAGATTAAGAAAAAATTAAGGAAAAAGAGACTAAAAATAATATGGCCATGTGAAAAAGGAGACATACACTAAGAACAGCAGGAGTACAGAGTACAGAAACTAGCTTGATGTAGGCAAGACGGTTTGTTATATAATTTTTTTATGTATTTTTGAAAGGTTAATATTTAATTTATCTTTGATAACATTCATCAATTATTTGTAATGCTCATGCATTCTTGTTTAATTTTATGTTATTAATTTATAAAGAAATTAAAACTGAAATTTACATTTTTTAAGATTAATTTTTAAAGTTAAAGAAACTCACTTCTAATTTTGTATTTTCTTAATATCTAAGGGATTCTTTTATTTCTCTATTATTCATGGTTTATTATTACACAACAAACGTTAATGAACATCTAAACATCCACCTCTAGGTATAATTTTGATAGCTTGGCCTACATCTCAAAAGCGCAAGCGATTTTTTGCGCTTCAGCATTATCAAACTTATTGTATACATTATCCAAATGCAATTTATTTATTTATTTTTTATGATTCTCTTGGTTCTCTCTCTATATAATTATTATTTTAGCTAATACTTTATATGTAAGTAGTTTCCTAGACTGTTTAGCTTACTCCTTTGACCAGTTAACAAAAAGATCTAGACTGAATGCACTGTCATGGCATATAACATCCTGCAGAGTTAGAAACTAGTTAAATTTCTTTAGCTGTGTTAATTGTCCCCATTTATGCTCCTTCTAGGTCTTCAGTTGATGTTCGGATATATTTGAACTGGCATCATAACAACTAAAGAAATTCGAATTTTGCATTTTCTCATCCGTAGAGTACATATTCACCAAAGATTTGGAAAACAGTAAAAACTTTCTGCAACTACCATGATGAGTGTAATATTTCAATAAATCATATCTGAAATCTGAAATCTGAAATTGGAGATAGCATCTGACCACTGAAATCATATTTTCACTGATTATTCCTTATGTATCCGGCCTAACTAGCAAAATTACTCCCAACATTTTTATTTGCTGTGCGAGGAATGCAATTTATTCTGTGCATTTTTGCAGATAGAAGGAGCACAAAGCTGCTCTGACCTGTACAACAGCGTGGGTGAAGATTTTTGGATAGTTAAACCCTGCAATAGCACAGCTTTTGAGGGGTACGGCATTTTAACTTGTTCTGCTTTTTGTTTTGGTTCCATACATATAATGTTACCCTCTTAAAATTTAAAAATTCTATTGGAAAAACAATGTGAATTTTCTAGATTGACTTCTTATTTACTTACTATCCATTTTCTTGTCAACAGAAAAATTCTTGATGGGACCAGACTCACAATGCAGAAAAAGTATGACATTACCTTATTGTTTCTTCTCTTCTTCTATCCTTCTTTAAAAAAAGAAAAAAAATATTGAATTTATCGTTCTTTTAGTGCCGAACATATTGGAGTAATTTTCTTGATTATTCTTTCAGAGGAGCAAAAAGCTATGATTTTGCTATTAGAACACCATGCACTCCTCCAAGGTGGAGTGAATATCATGCGGAAATGGCTGCAGCATGGGAGGTAATTTAAACGACACCTGTTTTTTTATTACTTCCTCGACCCTAGAGATCTGAAATGTTTAACCAGTTCGGTTTCAGCTATATTTTAACCAACAAGTTACATGCGTTGATATATACACTGAATCAAAAGCTGATGTTTTGAAGTGAAGTTTAAAAACGAAGATTCCAAGAAGTAAGAATAAGTTTTAAATAAATAACGCATAAATATTGTTCTTTTTCTTTTTCTTATGATAAATATGTTGTACGAGTTTTATAAAAGTTCACTCCAAAAACAGCAAAAGAATCGTTAATGTTGCAACAGAACACGATGTGAAATCCATATAAGAACTTGCATGTTATAATGTAGTGTTATGTTCCTAGATTCACATCAATTTTTTCTGGAACCATATACACCAGAGAAACATACAAGGATTCTTAATTCCATATTTTTGGCGAAGAGGCCAACTACAAGTTGGCTGCAGTTTGTCACAAAAAATAAATAATTATTGTCATAAAGTTGGTCAAAGAGATGAACATTTTTACATGAATTCTTTTATGGATATGTATTGCCTGGACTTTGTCATACAAAATAAATAATTGTTGTGCTAAAGTTGGGCTTAAAATGAACTCTTACAGTTTGTCATTAAAAATAAATAACGCAGAAAATCAATTCAAGGATTTCATTAATTTGAAAAAGTAAAAAATTCTATCAACTAAATAGTAGATATGTATTATATAGCTAAACTAGTGTGATTGCAATTGGCCACTGATAGATCTAAGTAGAAATGAGAATGCTAATGCCATAAGTTGGTAATACTTATTAGGGTAAGAGCACCATATGTTTTCTGTGGCAAATATTACAATATATAGTGCCGAGGAACGTGAAACATTAGCTGCTATAACACTGTAACAAATTTGCTATCAAATAATAATTTACATTATTATCTGGGCGTAGCTCTTGTTACTTCAGTTTGTAGCAGAGTTGGATCAAAAACTGTTGTGCACTTCAACACGGGATGTAAGTGTTCTTAGGATATCATATTTAGAAGATTTGCATCCATTAATGCGTTACAAAATATATATTTGTTAAGAGTTTGCGTTGTTTGAACTTCTGAACTCACCAAATTATCATCTGAACTGCAATTTAATGCAGGCGCTTTGTGAGGCATGCTGCCGTGAAGCGCATGATTCTGACAATGTGACACGGCTGGAGAAAATTCAGGATTGCATCTTGAGATTGTCTTTTTACTGGTAAAATTTTCATTGTTTTCAACCGAATGCACGATTCTCTTCTTGCCATGTAATACATTGTTTTATTTTGTTATGCCTATGTAATTCAGGTATAATTTCATGCCATTAGCAAGAGGTACAGCTGCTGTTGGATTTGTTGTATTACTGGGTTTATTACTTGCAGCAAACATGGAGTTTACTGGAAAAATTCCCGAAAGAGTTCAGGTATTTTGGGATTCCTTGTTTTCATCTGTTAATGTTCAAATTTTCTTCAAGAGTTGGTTTTTACGGAGTCCTTTAATCATCATTTGTTTTGCACTTTTTCTGTTTAACCTAAACTGTTCATTATTAGGTGGACTGGGAAGCAATCTTGTCTGCAGACTTGCAAACATTCATGCGTACCGTAAAACCTTGGTTGTGTTCTTCTCTGACAAAGGATAGTTCACTGCAGAGTCTTCCTGATGTTTCGGCAACATTTGCAACGACTGGATCTGTCATTGCAGCATTGAGTATATATGATGTGTAATTTATCCAATATTTTGCAGTAGCTGTAACATCATCTTATTTCACATTTCTTGAATAATAGAATCAGTTGAGAGTCATGTCTAACGATTCATGAGCTGCTACATTCACGCAGAAGTGTAGTTTTTTAAGTTGTCAAAAGTTGAACTTCAACCATGTATTCCTTGTAAACGCATTTCATAAGTTTGCATTCTTAAAAATCATAAATGTAGCGTTTCAGCTTAAATGTCTTGAGTAGTTGCATAAAGATTTATTATTATTTTTTTTTCCACTTAAGGATCACGTTATTTGTTAATGTTTTTACTGGTTTCTTGCAACAATCATTTTGTTTGCCCTCTTAGCTTTTCTTTTTTTAAAAAAATTATTTTAGGGAGGGATCTTTATCCAAGCATCATATACCTAAACACTCTGATGTAAATGACAATAAAGATAAGATTTCTAACATTCATTGCAGCACTTAGATTAGATTAATCTCTTATATCATTTTACTTTACATGCATTTTACATTCTAATGTTATAATAATTAGAAGTAATTAATCATGGAAACATAAGTACGACCACTTTGAACATAACATACAATGCTTGGTAATCCTAGCAGTGGCCATTTGGTACGCCTAGTAATTGCCACTTGGTGACCTAATAATGTTAGTACTAGTTCAAGATGTGTACAGAAGGTGGGAATGACTACTTATGTTAAGATAGCCTTTAGAATAATTAGGTAGTTAAAAGAGTTCATAATTAATTCATCATCTTTTCACATAGGGCTTAAGACAAAAATATATAAAAATATAAGCAAAAATAAGTATTATATGCTTTAACTCACACTTAACCATACATAAGAGCATACACAAATTAGAGTTAGTCACACTTAACCATACATAAGAGCATACACAAATTAGAGTTAGGAAGACAAAGGTCACATGACCTTTAGGTTCACAGTCTTTGTCTATAGGCAAACTTAGGAACTAAGTTCACGATTGGATTGCTAATGCATGCTTGTGATTTATATGGTTGGGCATAGGGTATACTTGTGGCTCATCAACTAGTATAAATTTGAATCAAATTTGTAATGTCATTGATTCAAGTTTTAAATATTGCTTTATAATTCTTTCAAAGTTTCATAGTATAGCTCAAGTTTGATCTCTCTATTGTTTGCACAAGTTTGCATTTCCTTGTTCTTTTAAAGGGAAACAACTAAGCTTTTTCTCCTATTTTTAAATATTTCTTCATTCTTCAAACTTTTAGGTAATCACATAAAGCCATGGAACTCTTATATCTTCCAATGAGTTTTTAAGTTTTTAGATAAATCTTATGTGGTCTAGGTGCTTTGTCATTTTTTATTTTAGATAAGGTTGCATTTACCTTAAAGAAGGGAAATTCATTAACCATACCAAAATTTGATTTTTCTTCTTAGATGTCCTTTTTTAAAAACTATTTGTTTAATAATTTTAAAAAATAAATTTTCCACCCATGCAAAATTTTAGTCTTTTATGAAGCTTTTTTCATTTGCCTCCTTGATGCATTTGGCATGGCTAATGTTTTTTACATTTCTTGTTTCTAATTTTTGCTAGTTTGTACATAGATTTTTCTCTTTCTTTTGGTTTTAACATTTTTATTGAAATCATGCAAGCCTCATGTTTAGCTTTGGCTATTGTTAATTTTGCTTCTTTTGCCATTTTGTACATCAACTTATATTGCTTTGTTGGCACTCCTTTAGGGAGTCTTGCACATTCAATATTTTAAATTTAAAAAATGCTTGGTTTACTAGGAGTGAATCATTGGATTTGTGCTAGAGCCATTAGATTTAGAGTTTGATATTAGAAATTGTTTCATTTAATATGAGTGAATTGCTTGATTTGAGCTAGAGTGATTAGATTCAATCTTTAGAGTTTGATTTTACATCTCATGGATACTTCTTATTATCCAAGAATCTTTTGATGGGAAAATTATAACAATCATTATTAATTATAAAACTAAATCTAATGTTATTGCATATGGTCCTAGTTGGACCTCTTCAATTGGTTGTCCTACTTCAAGAGGTGTATCAATCTTTTTAGGAGCATCAATTTGCAATTCTGAAACTACTTAAGATTCTAATAGAGGTTTTTCAATAATGGATTCCAAAACATTGCTAATCATAGCATCAATCTCTATTGTAGATGTGGCAATGATGTCATCTTCTCCAATGCTCCTATGTTGATTAGTTTGTTATAGAGGTCTTACTTCTTTCTAATTTCTAATATGATTGTAAATTTCATCTACTTTTTCTTCCAATCTCACAAGGATGTTGATGGCGTATTATATCTATTGCTTAATAACCAAGCTCAACCTTTGATTTGTCACTTCAAAGGAGGTAAGGACTCGCAAACTCTCTCCATCCTTCTTACAATGCAACAATCCCTCTTATCCCATGCTCCATTTTTTTTTTCTTTTGTAGTTTTCATTGAAGGTTCATGTTTTGGGCAATTTAGTCCTTTTATGATCTTCATTTCCAACAATCATGTTGTTAGGAATCACTAGTTTCCTTAACTAGACAACCTTTTTCAACTGAATATAATTTTATTTCATCATTATTTACACGACACCTTGTTAAAGTTTGGTTTTATGCCTTATAGGTAACTCTAATTATCCAAGAATCTCATAATGACAAAATTATAACAAATATTATTTATTTATGATAACATAATCCTAAGCTGTATGTACTATCTCAATCTTATGATACAACTTACACTTGTTAAGGTTGGTCTTGCATAAGAGACCAAGTTCTTTTGGATAGTAGTTTTGTCTTTTTCTACCAACCTTGCACTTTTATGGACTACTACATCTGTTCATAGTTGGGAAGGGGGTTGGAACCTGAAACTCTTCTTTATTTTATTTTATCTTATCTTATTTTTGACATATAATCAAATTAGAACTTTATAACTCAACATTACCTTCTAGAATCAAACTTTTAACCCTCCAAATCATAACCAATTTTTCAAAACTGGGTGTCCTTAATTTTTTAGCTACTTCCCAACTTTCATAACTTTTACTCTAGATCTACTTCTTTGTGGTTAGACTCCATATCATTCCATCAACCTTTTGTTTATGATGACTTCTTCATTTGTTACTTCACAATTTAATTAGATTGGATGTTTGTGGACTCATCGAAGTCCATGTCTTTGCATAGTTCTTTACTTCCTTATTTCATGAGATTTTCCCATGCTTCTTACATCTTCACTCATTTTTCACTTTCACTTCTCTTATTTCTTCCCCTTATTATAATAGTTTCCTTACAATTGTATCATCCATAGTATGCATGTTTTTTTTGGCAAGATGTTTCAAATCATACTATATTCATCATCAATTGCATTTAATTTCTCTAGGGTTAGAGAGAAAATAAATAGCATTACAATTAATAACTAGTTGAAGTGTATTGGGTAACAGTTAGTCTTAGGGGTAAAAAAAAAAAAAAGAGTTGTAGGAATAAAGAAGAAATAAAAAAATTAAAGCTATAACGACAATAAAAACAACTAGTTGGAAACAAGAAAAGGAAAGAAGGAGAAAAAGGGGAAAAAATTTAAGAGATACAACAACGAGTTTTAAGGAAAAAGTTGTGCAAATAAGATAGTAGTGAAAGTAGGGATACAAGGGGTTGTGTTAGTTTAGTGGGTAAAGGAAGATAGTTCCTTACCGCTTAAGTTTCATAGGAAGGTTACGATGGTTTATTTTCATGATATATGTCTTTTTGGTTAAATATGTTGTGAAACTAATGATGGCACATTATGCAAGCTTGAAGTTTAACATTGACCAATATAAAAGGCCTTGTACCTATTCTATGATGATAAAGAGAAGCTAAGAAAGCTTGGGTGATTTGAATTTGATGTTCAAACAAAGAATGCTTTGTGACTTCCACTATTTATATTTAATTATAAATAGGGAATTTTATAGGCACTACTACTTGTCATTAATATTGTGACATGTAATTTAAACTTTTTCTTTGCAAACTACAAGTAACTTGTGAAAAAAAGACTAATTTAAATCTTTTTTGTGAATTACCCATCAACATATTCCCATGCATCCTCCCCAATCAATCATTTTAGATTTCAGTACTTGAAATAAGATTTGTATATGACCTCCACTCTTTAATATATATATATATTATTTTGTTTCCAAAATTGTATGAGATTTGACCTTTAAATTATTACATTTTTGTGGATGCATGTACAATTTCTAAAAATCTAAAATTCCAACCTTGAGTCATCATAACAATCCAAGTTGTGCAAAACAAAACCATTAAGTTAGCTTATTTTCTTATTTTGACTATGATTTATAGTTTCACTTTTAAAAATTGGTAAATATACATCCAATGCCCAACATAGTACATATATGTTAAGTACTAGCAACATATGATATACACTTGTACTTTAGTATAAATGATGGGTTAAACTTTTACTAGTTTTTGAAGATGGAAATTTAAATTTTTACTTATATTTTACTTGAAAAATGCCCAAAACCAGGTAAATGGACAGCAAATTCACACATTGTTCACATTCACTCATAATTCTCATGACTTTGTGACTTCCATCACTATCATAAACTCAGAATTTTCCAGAAAATCTTCATCTCCTTGGAAAATACTCAACAAAGACTTGAAAAAAGTACATTCATGGATGAACAATCACTTCATGAAACCTTAGAATAATGATTCTTTTTTAAAAAAAAAAATTTATGATAGGGGAGGGTAGGATCAAACTCTAAAAATAATGAATAATAATTTTTTTAAAAAAATCCATCATATCTTCAAAATAGAGAAGCAATTCTAAACATAAAAAGGAAAAGCTCAATGGTTTTGGGAACATTTTTCCAAGTTTTTATCCTTATAATCAATCTTGAAAAACCTCTCCTCTAGGATTGGACAAGGATCATGTAATACCCTTAAAAAGGCCTTCATGAATTTTCACTTCTTATAGGCTTCATTATGAAATGAAGATTTATACAACATGGTATTTTAGAAGAATTATAGAAGAATATAACAATGTTTCAAGTATGACTCAAACCAAAAATATCTTGGTTAACAAGACAATGAGCTAACCACTTGAGCCACCTATCACTAGCAAGTGAAGATTTGTTATGACAAAAACATTCTTACAAAATGTCAAAGGCTTATGATACTTTATGCATAGGTCAAGTAAATAAAGAAGCTATTCAAATATGGAAAGCACTACTAACAATGATGTAATCCTTTGAAAAATAAGATGAAATAAAACATAGTCTAAACGTCTTAAAAATAGATACAAATTAATCACATGTACCTGTATATTATCTCGAATTTTAAAAATATCATATCTCTAAGTATACTTCTACATCAGTTACCACATTCGTGGCAGGTGATCTTCTCAGCACAGAAATTACAAGCTCCAGATATCACACAGGCAAGGCCGGACAGAAAGATAACATCATACAACGTCAACCTCATTTCAAAAATTAATTTTTGAAAACGATTTTCCTCTTTTTATTCATAGAAACGGAAAAGATCTCTCATTTGTGCCAGAGATAAAAAGCTTTTTGAATAAGAAAATGGAAATACAATCGTAAGGAACAGTGACACAAGCAAAGAGTTGGCCAGACATTGAAAGTGATGCATTAAAAAAATTAGAAAGAAATGCATGGTTCATAACTGCATTTCACTTGCACTTCGTTTTGATTTGTGCTTCTGCTTCTTCTCTCGTCTCTTACTCCTGCTGATCACATGTATACCATGGTCAAATTGTAACCTTAACAGGGTAGAAACACTATTAGTCCTATAAAACATGTTTATTATTATAGCTTCTTACTCATCATGGAGTCCTGGATTCCGACAGTGCTTAAGCTTCCGATCAATATGTCTCATGTCTTTGGCCTCAAGTACCCTGCATCCTCTTACCTGTGACAAAACATTATTGAATCTTAGCTGCAAACAGGGAAGTGCGTAGAGGATGTATGTTGAGAAGAAATGTTGCTCCAAAAGGGAGGAAAAAGTTACTTGTGCATCAATTTCATCAAGAAAATGGAACACTTCTGCTTCAGTATGATTGTCTTTTTGCCTGGAGCAAATAATCGCTACGTATCTGTGTTCCAAGAAAGCCAAAAGAAAAATATTAATATTGAAATACAAAAGAAATATGCTTTTTTGAACTTAATCCAAAGAACTAAACATGAGTGTACCTTTCAACATCAAAAACTCGATGGTCCTTATTCACTCTTCGAATAGCAGCCAAAGCTATCTGAAAGAATCAACGTATAGAATTCTTGTTAGGGAACCATAGAAATGTTCCATAACATTAGATCTAGATCACATGCAACAGAAAGTTCATTATTTCCAACTAAATATAATAAAGAACTCATTATTTCCAACTAAATATAATAAAGAAATCATTCTTTCTTTTTGTTATATATAAATTTAAAAATGAAAGTGATAAGGCCTCCTAATTTATATGGTGGTGAATGTTAGCCGTAAAAATAAGAACATGAATAACAAACCAGTATGGCAGAAATGCAAATGATTAGATGAATATGGAATGTTACATAACAAAATAAATTTCAAAATAGAGATTAAAATAACACTTAAGAATCACTTCTGTTGCAGATAGGCTACAAGAATGGCATGTTGGATAGTTTGGTCATGTTTAAATAACAGATAATGAACCTCTCAAAAAAGGTTGCCACATGATAGTTCCTGAAACTTCATCGAAAGAAAGACAAGAAAAGACATGGATAGAAAAAATTAAAGCAGACCGTAAAAACGGAAAGGCATAAACAACAAATAAGTGTGAAAGAAATACAATTGCTTAAAAAATGCTAAATGCTACAAGATGAGATAAATTGCACAATACAAATACTAAAGGAAGACTTGAGAATTTCTTCTATTGCAAATAAGCTACAAAAATGGTACAACAAATGGTTTGGTGATGTTCAAAGAAGATGAGATAATGAACCTATCAAAAAAAGTCTCCACATCACAGTTCCAAGAAACCTACCAAAAGGAAGACAAGAAAATTCATGGAAAGAAAGCGACAAATCAAATATAATAAAATTGCATATAGATAAAGCTTTAGCTCTCAATAAAGGCAAGTGGCACAAGAGAACTCATTTAGCCAACCCCATATTATTGGGACAAGGCTAGGAGGATGACAATGACACATTGTTTTTCACAATATTCAAACTTTGAAATAAACATTAAAACCTAAGATAACCGAGCGTCATCACAAAGAGAATAAAAACATGTTCAAATACATAAAAGTGACTTGTATCATATTTTTCCCTGTTTTAGAGAAGTCAAAAATATGATTTTATAAAAAACAAAAAACAAAATATGGAGTACAGAGAATTTACTTAAGATCCTAAATTATACCCAAGGGTCAACATAAACAGCCCATTACATAATCTCAATGTACACTTTTTAAAAACACTGGTTTCAAAGGTTGAGACATCTGATTGGTTACATTCTCCAAAATTTTAGAAAAAACCACCTCGCTGTTTCTCCGTTGTTTTCAGTACCCTCAATTTTTTGTAGCCTCCAAAGGTCACATGGGCTAGTATATGTTTCATATTCTATGCATACGCCATGTTCATCAATCAATGTCTAGGGCTTCTGCCAAAAGCTTGTAAATATTCTGGCAAGATAAGCGTTGGCTTTATGCTTGTCCAAACATTAATCCAGATACGAACAATTACAGAGTAATGCACAAAGATATGATTATTATCTTTGAATGTATGTTAATGGGTTTCTATTTTGAAATCATCTATATCTCAGTGTAAATCATGAAGATCAAACTTAAAACGTTAGAGATGCAGATCACATGTTTTACCAAACAAGCTACTCATCACTGATATGTTGTTTCTGTCACATTGACAGGCCACCACTGTGATAGTGTACGTACAAAGTTTACTTCTAGTGATCCACAATATCATGTTTCCTAGGTTTGTTTTTACCAGCCATTGATTCTCCTACATCCAGGATTCAATTCTCCAGATTGAAAACTCCATTCCACAATTCAATTCAATGTTTTTATATCCATGATTCAGTTCCTCGGATTGTTTTGCTGTTTCAGAACTATAGAATAAACTGTTAGGTCAAACTCTGTACTTTGATTTATAAATATTTCAAGGATTCTGGAGCGTTTGACTAAATGCCACATATGAAATTAACAAAGTTACCTGCCCAGGAGGGAAAAGGAGAGGAACATCTGTCAACATGTTCCTATCTACCTCTACAATAGCTGCATCCCTCAAAGCCTGTAAAGCAATGTCCATCCATTATAAATGAAATGAAAGGACAGTTCAAAAGTGCATCTTAGGTAAACTGAAAATTTATTGCTAACAAAGAAAAGGTCATGAACGAATATATAAGCTACCTATCTAATAAATAAAATGAGGGCCAATCGTTATCTTAAAACAGAACAATTCAACCGAAAGACCAGTCGCAGTGACAACGTTTAACTGAGCGGCTCAGATAACATTCATGAAGCGGCACATGCCAGTATGTTGACCAAGATGGGTGCATCATGTTAGCCACTTGAATTTTGATGCAGAACATATGAGACAGAAACCTTAGTGTCAAATGGTATTTCTACTAGACACTAATTTACTATTCCAACTTTATTTCATATTTAAAAGGGCTGAAATTTTGGAGTAAAATCTCACCAATTTTGGACTGCTTTGGATCTTCTTTGTTTCATTTTCTGTTTGATAGTAGACTATCAGAAAATCCCAAAACCCTTTGCAGCAACGGCAGTCACTATGATGAATGTGTTCTATACATGGATTTTTCTTCATCATCATCTTCTTAGGCTTGTCCCAACAAAATGGGGTTGGCTATGCATTTTTTGTTAATAAAAATTTAATTATTCTTTCCCTAGCATACCAAATTAATCAGCATCAGTGTCAAGTAGATAGCCAGTGATAGAAAATTATCATCAAATTCTTCACCTACTTTAACAGATTAGCCCATACTGTTGAGATAGAGGCACCGAGGCACCATGATGATGATATGGTGATATGCATGTTGGAATTGACAGGCATAGTTAGTCTTTCCTTTATTGTAGGCTAGCACTCTCTTCCAAAAATTGTCTTCATTTTCATTTAATTTTTCTTTTCATGCTTCCACGCATTTGGATGACCGACTAGTCATTTTCAAACTTTAACTAAACACTAGTTGTGTTGTGTGGACAAAAAAGCACTGTTTTTAGTTCACCAAGGACTTTATTCCATTTGGGCTTTTCATGGTACATTTCTTTATTGAAATACCCTAGATCAATAGTTTCTCTGCAGAGTTATTATATACATCTCTGAAGCTCTATAATCTTTCTGTCTATATCTCCAGATTATAGATGTTAAGAGTTCAAATTTAGCATTTAATAGATACTCGTTTACCTCTTATTTTTGGATTTCTTCACATGCCTTATTTGCCTTTATGTCCATAACAACAAAACTCTTCATTACACTACATCAACAATCGTAAGTGTACTATGGTGCAATAATTTTACCTACTGGCTTTGAGATTTTAAAATGCTTAACATTATGCATCTTTTTTTTTTTGGGAAAAAATTCGAGATGTATTAATCCAAAAAATAAAAGCTGTACAATCGTATAGCCCAGGCCAGCATCATCTGGCCCCATTCCCCAAAACTATCAAGACTTCCATCCTTAACCCCTGGGCATTGTAGAAACCACCCCCACAACCCAAAAAAACCATCCCACCAAAAGTAAAAGAAAGCCCCTAGCCTCGAGAGTCCATCAAACCCCCAAACCCTACCCCACGTTCCTATCCATTTTTGGGGTGTCCTAGGATCACTTAGTGGCAAAGCTCTTGCCCTTCCCTATCTGTTTTGCAGCAACCTCCAATGCACTACCCAACCCTTTGCTCTCGGAAACCCTCTCTTCGTCCAGGGTCTGAGAGACCTCCTTCTCCTCAATGGCCTACGGCAGTGTAGTTAAGAGTGTCCACCAACCGTCCTATGTCCTGCCCATTTCCAGCCGCTACCTATTCTCTTCCATTAGTTGTGTTAGTTCAACCTGGTAGCCCTTCACCATATTTTCCATCCATTGAAGGTCGCGGATTCTCTAGGTAGTAGCCTGTTTCTGCACCTCCTTCGGCAAATCCTGCCACTGCGACTGCCATGTTGCCCTTTCCTCCTATAGAGTGTTCAGCCACGATGCAACACACCTCCTCGACATCCGAGGGATCTACTCACTGTTCAAGTGCCATCTCCCTTGTAGACCTTGACTGCAGATCTCTTCCTGACCCTAGGGGGAAGTTGCCAACCACCACTACATTCGACCTAGCAGCTATTTGCATTTGCGTAACAAGAGCCCTCCTGCGCCATCGTTGGTAAACCAACCATGGCTCCAGTGGCAAGATCACTGTTCCCAACCTCCATAGCACCAAAATCACTCCTGGTTGTTGCCTTGGTCGTCACCTTTACAAGGATTCCCAGAAAAATCAAGGTAAATTGATCAAAATGCCATGCTTCATGCACTGCAAAAAGGTGAAATGAACATCCACGAGCTTATGAGGGTACCCCAATTGGACAAAGTATTGCTCCACAAAGACTGTTGTGTCCCGCCACATGCCCTCAAGCGCTAACTTGCGGATGTGCTCGTTGCTCGTCTGGTTAATCATGCCTCTAAAGAACTCCACAACATCTGTTTGGGCACGGGCCATAGGTGCAATGATCTCCCCCTCTGCCGCAACTCCCAACACCTCCACAATAACCCTAATCCACCTTCCCCAAAATTGCATTTTGTCGCCAACCCAGTTGTTGAAAAAGTTCACCGTGGAAAGCCCCGGTTCTTCCTCAATGCATTTCAACATGTTGGCCAAGCCCATTCACTCCACTAACACACTAAGGTTGACGTGTCCCGCAAACTCAATCCACACCAGCTTGAAGTGCCCCTATCCCATAGTTGTGATTATGTCGGCCCACAACTAGCGCCCAACCCTAGCAACCCTTGACAGTGGTGGCAACCACTGCCCGCAGGAAACAAGGTAGTTTCTAGTCTTCTAGGTCTTCCATAAGGTAGCAAGCATGGCAAAGTCCCCGTGTATGATCGTTATTGGCACAATGTTAGCCTCTTGTCAGACAACTTGCATAAACCGACACTCGTAAATAAAATGATCCAGCGTCTCGGGCTCCACAGTGCACAGAGGATAGCTAGCACTCACATGCATCCCCCACTCCCGTAAAACCACCCTTAGGGGCAGCACCCTATGTTTTAATAGCCAACCAAACGCTTTAATCTTTTCTAGCAGTCTACCCCTCCAGACCTTGATCCATCCGTCTGCTGATAGGTGCAGTGATTTAATCACCTCTTTCGGGTGTTTCCCCAATAGGCCTTGACCTCCATTGCTTTGGCATGATTGCACATGTTCCTCCAAAGTTGGGAGCTCCTTGTATCGGCCTCCTAGTAGCTATATTTCCATCTCAAGAGTTGCACCTTAGGCGCCACCCCATCTGTCTAGCCTAAAAACCTGTTAACAACCCTATGCAGACACAGAGTACCCTAGTCGTGGAAAGTAGAAGCCCAATTGCCCCCGTCGATTTTGGGAGTGCTATTCAAACCCAGCAAACCAAATGAAGTTTATTACCCCCTTTTCCCCTAGACCAACAAACCTTTGAATGATTTGGTCAATTTTCTGTAAAACTCCAACTAGCGGGACCACCATCAACACCGTGAACCTAGTGGTCGGCATCAACACTATTGACACCAATATCATCTTCCCTTTGTGGGACAGAAACCATTGGCATTCCCAGGTATTTGTCTTGTAACTAGCCTAGCAAGATCCCCAGCAGTTGAACAATCCTTCCTCCCACAGTCCCCTCTGTGTTGATGAAGTGGACTATTGATTTACCTTTGTTTATCTTGAGCCCCATGTCGTGTTGCATTCTTTCAACTGCCCTCATTAGTGCTACCACTTGTGGCACAACCGCTCTAGCGAACATGATTGTGTCGTCGACATAATGTGCCGATAGACAATGGACCCCAACGATGTTCAGCCCCTACATACCTTCAACTAGGCAATAATGCTGAAGCAAATCCATCACCATGACAAACAACAGCAGTGACAAGGGGTCTCCCTATCATAGTCCTCTCTCCGGCCCTTGGAACCCCCACAGCCTCCTATCAATATCAAAAGAGTATCAACTGTCTCTTTGCATTTGGATACATAGGTTAACAAACTTGTGGTCAAAACCCTTCATTAGCATAATTTCTCTAAGCACTATCTAGCTCACCATATCATATGCCTTAGCAATGTCCAACTTAATGCACATTCCCGAAAATTTGGCCACCTTGAGAGAGTGCAGCGTCTCCTGCAACAGCAATACCTGATCCTGCAAAAAGTAGCCTTTCATGAACCCAACTTGATGCTCACACACCAATTTTTTCATCAGCGACATCAAACAATTGACCAACATTTTTGAGAAAAGGCGCAATAGAGTGTTGCATACACCAATGGGTTTGAAGTGAGCAGGCAAGCTCAAATGGGGTACTTTGGGTAACAGCACAATCCACAAACAATTGATCTCTTTTCTGACCTGTTGCCAACTGAGCATACGATTAAAGGTGTCTAATAGATTTGCCCCCATGATGTCTTCAAACGCCCCAAAGAATTCTATAGGCCACCTGTTCGGCCTAGGTGCCTTGTTGGCCTGCATTGACCTCATTGCAGCCAGCAACTCCACCCTTGAAAAAGGTCGTAGTAGGTTCCAGTTATCAACCACCGAGAGGACTCGCAGCACTGGAACGAAGATTCCCTCTGAATCCCACCGCCACAAGACATCCCCCCAAACTTGGCACATCCCCTCCAATCCCTGCAGGCCCCAATTTGTCCATTTTCCAACCGCACCCTCAAGTAAATTCTGCACCTTCATCTTCAAGGCCCGCTTTGCTTTGGTTGTGGCAAAGAAGAAGTGTGTGTGCTTGTCTCCTTCCCGCAACCAAGCAACCTAGGAACATTGCCTCCAACAACTTTTCTCCCTATCTAGCTCCTGAAGTTCCCATAGCAGCTCCCGCTCCTTGTCCCCCAAGTCTACCCTTGTTTCCTGCAATCCTTGTATCTCTTGCAGTCTCTCTTGTACCCTCTAAAGCTGTATTTTTCACTTGAAGCTTTGGCCTTGATCTATTGTTTTAGTAGCCAAAGGCCGTCTTTTAGAAAATCTCTAGGTTCTTGATCACCCATATAGCTCTGCCAAATATTCTGCACCAACGGCCTCAACTAGGGCTTATCCAACCAGGGACATTCAAAACAAAAGGGGCCAGGGGGCTTGATCTTGATCAAATCGAAATAGGCATAAGTGTTGGAAAAATGAAGACATACATTAATTGTTGTATTTCCTTTTATGTTGCATTTGATGTGGGGATGTGTTTTATCCCACATGTATTAGGATTGGGGTTTGGTCCTCATGTTTCTTCATAAATAGAAGGCTTGGGGTAGCCTTTTGTGTGTGCTTCAAAGTGAAAGCATTGTATCAAGGTTTTACCTTGGAGACGTGAGTCTTGTTGGTGTTGATCTGAGATCTGTTGGAATAACAGATTGTGTGTTTGAAAAGTTGCAAGGACGGCTTGTGTCCTTAAGATTTGAGAAGAATAGAAGGCAGATCAGCATTGTTGTGGAAATAGGGTAAAAGGGGCCCGAACCACGTAACTCTCTGTGTTCTTGTGCTATTTCCTTTTTTACTGTTTTTATTCTGCTTTCATTCTGTTATCACAGCAAATGTTTGCTAGAGTTTGGAATGTTTTGAGAGTGGTTTATAGTGTTTCTTACAGTGCAATATTTTGCCTCTAATGATTTATTCAGATCTATAGGGTTTTTTTTTTTAATAATTTCTCTAGAGCATTTGTAGTGTGTTTTCAGATTTGTGTTTTCAGATCTGATTATAACAATAAGATGGATCTATGATTTGATGCCTACCTCTCTTTCCCCATGACATGGATGTCAAACTCCAACATAAGTCCTGAACTAACCCAGAACCTGTCAATCCGAGACTAAATGCAGTCAAGCCACCTTCTCTGATTGCTCCATGTATATATGCATCCGGCAACCCCTAGGTCCATGAGATCATAATCCTGGATGAAATTTACACAGTCCATGGCCCTAGGGAGATCCGCACTACGCTCCCCCTTCACACCCACGCCCACACACACACACACCCCGGGCCTGTTTCTTCCCAATAATGTAACCACTGGTTAAAGTCCCAAATGAGCATCCACCTGTTGGGGATCAAACAAGCAACCTGCCTCAACTCCTACACACATACCTTCCAGTTCTGTGTCCCATAGATATTGATAAGCTAGAAGTCCTCTTGGAGCATGTGGACAGTTGGACTCCAGTTGGAATCATCCACCAGTCTAATCAGGACCTTAGCCAAGATGCTTAACATTATGCATCTTGAGATGTGCCTTTTTTTTATATTTGAACCTGCTGTTTAGTTTCAAATTCAAAAGTATAGAGAGAAGCTCTTAAATAGTTATAAGTTTGAGTCTAGTTAATAATTTTCAATTATCATTTAATGGATATGTAAGAAATTTTTTATTCTGATTTTTAGGACTCGAGAAAAATCTAAGCAAATTTTCAATTAGCCTTGTCTTTAACCTAATTCTATAAAACACAGAGATATGAGAGAACTCTCAGCCAAAGAAAGCTTTCATTTTAAGAGGATTCATAAGCTATTGGAATAGAAGAAAGCTTAGCATCCTAATTTTAAAAAATGAATGTGTGAAAAATGCCACCTTCAGAACGACAGAATATCTTTCAAACCTTTAAATCTTACAAATGAATCTTTAAAATATTGTACCTTCAGTTTTTGGCATTCTTCACCTTTTGTTTGAATAGCCATCTGTAAAAACTGAAACATATTAACTTTGATATATATTGTCACTAGTTAACAAACATTCTAATTCTGATGCACAAAACATTGAGGTATTAGACTAGTCGTAGGGATCTTAGCTTGGTAACCCCAAGTCACAAGTTTGATTCTACTAAGTAGCATTGAGTTATAAATTTAAAAAAAAAATTCACAAAAGGAACTCTCAAGCTGGTCCAATAGATCTTAAGGGATTTCAGTGGACGTAAGTAAAAATTTCAGGTTCAGTTTCAAAACTAAGTATTGTAAATATGTGGTGATAATGATAAATGAAAAAAAAAAGCATTAAATTTCTCATGCAAAAATACTAATAACAAAAAAAATTTTAAAAATCATTTCTAAGTATATGTCTGCCTCCTGAAATTTCTATCCTGACTGCATCATTGGAAGGCCTAAGCATGAACTCAGGAGGAAGATGACATGCTGTAATAGCTAATGTTTCAAACATTTTAATACTGACTGAAGCAATATACGAGACTCTCAAGGACTCACATTACATACTCCCCATCGATGAATTACAATGTGTATGTTGATGTTGGTTATTCATTTCAGGAAGCTATCTTTGGCTAAAATGCTGATAAATAACTTGTTGCAATCAATAGTGAGATGGATTATTTTTCCTGACTAAAACACGGAATCTAGCGTCTCTCCCACCTAATAAACATGCTTTTAAAAATAGGTGGACTTCGAAAATAAAGAAGGCTTCAGAGGGTACTAGTAAAAGATTTTTGTTATCAACTTTCTTCTGAGATGACAAAGCAAGGATCAATTTGGATTAAATTATTATATTTTTCTAAAGGTGGAAGTAAAGAAAATTGAATATTAAGACAGCAATCATGCACACAACTTCAAGAGGATATTTACAAATCAGCATGGAAGTATGCACATCAATGGACTGCTGTTGGTAATTTGGTATTTTGCCACTTCATATTCATAATTCCTTGGTGGCAGAGAATGACATTATTAAAATCAAACAATTTAAGACTAAAATAGCAAATCAATGTCCCATGAAGAATCTTGACCCAGTAGAAAATGTAGATGAATATATTAAAATTTGTTACAATTCATAAAGCTGCCTTTTAAGTAAGAAGGCAAGGACTTCTGTAGGGACAAGATAACAAGAATGAGATGCCAACTGTCAAGGTTTACATTATAACATATTTTGTGTAAAGACAGAATACCACAGACCACAAAGTGCTTAACAGGTAACATGCAAAATGGAACCAAAGAGCTATTGTCATTCCAAGAATAGATATGACAATGCATGCCAAGGGTTTTTGTCAGCTCCTTGGTTTTTCAAAAACCAAGGAGCACATCGTTTTGGTAGAAAGCGATCTAAGCAGCATTGATACAGTTAAAGCTGCAGGAAATCTTATCTTTGGATCTGCCATGATAGGCCATGACTAAAAGTCGATAAGCCAAACAGACCAGAAACAACAGACATGCATGGATGCTTTGAAGGAAATGGAAACAGATAGAAGCGTAGATTATTTACACTTTATGTGTCAGATGTAACATCAAACTCAAAAACATGAAAGGATCATGTCCATTTGCTAAACAAAATCCATTTCACTATTGCAATATCCTTCCTTGTAAATGTCCTAAATAGCTGAGCCTTTAATTAATTAATTAATTTCAATCATGCTTCAGCTTACAACAAATATCTTGTCAACATGGGATATCAAAATAATTAATCCATCATCCAACCACTTTCCATTTCCTATTTTGTCTCATTCACCTTCTAAGCTGAAAGCCTATTAATATGCTTTCTCATTTTTTTGTTGTTTTAATGTTTAATCGTGTTTCTTATTTTTATGTTGGCATGTCTCTCTACAATTTGCAACCAAAATTTATACAAATGCCTACTTTTTCCACCAAATTTTTCCATAACATTTGCTCATTTTGTTTCAAATTTTCAACCTTTTCAACCAAGCAACAATTTTACTTTGTTAACCTTTTCATCTTGGGATAAAAAGGACAAAGGATACAAAGAAATTAAACCTCGCAAGGCTTCTCGTGCTCTCTATTTGCTGTTCCAGTTATTTTAACTTGCCTGTTTGCAGGCTCCACGAAATAATTTATTGCATTAACAAGGGGTGTGCAACTCCAAAACATAACCAAACTTTATTTAAAAATGAATTCAGAGGAGCAGATCATGAGTACTGAAAAAAAATAAAGAAAAAGAAAAAACTATGATTTCAAATGAGATATAAGTTGTTTGATTATTGCAATTTGAAAGCATAAAGGGGGAAAAACAGTACCAACGTCTCAATGAAAAATCACATTACCAGGCTATTATCTCTTTCTATTTTTTTTTTTAACTCCTCACTCCAAAAGAAAAGGGCTAAAAACATCCAAAAAGACGGTGATATTCAAGTGCTCCTAAAAAGCTCTCAAAAAGTTATCATGAAAGTATTACCTCAATATCATCCACAAATCCATCAACTGACCGGTATGGAGAATAAACAATAAGATCAAATCCAAGGCTCTGTAACAATGAAATATAAATATACATGAATCATTATTTGCGGAACCTAAGTACACAGTATCTCTCTCTCTAAAACATAATATGCAAGTTTTAATACCTGAAGAACAAGCATCTCATTTCTTAGTATGACTTGATGATCTTGCTGAATGCCTTTTCCAAGCTCCTCCGCTGAAACATGAAACTCTTCAACTTTGCAAGACGTGTAAATGCAAGTCAACCTGTACAACATGGTATATTGATGATAAAAATCAGTGTACAGTTCACACATTCAAATTCAGTAAATTACAGCTATCAAAATTCAATGTATTCTCCAAAATCATTATCCTATGTGTATTCAAAGAGGTAGGTTGCAATGAAAATATATTATTTTATGTATTTCCCTATGTTTGCCTAACAGTTATAATGCATAAGGTTACACAGGAAACTTTAATTTGAACAAAATCACTTTCACAGCCAAATACAATAAAATCAGGGCAGATACTTAACTGCCACAGATCCTGATGTCATTTCAGAAGAGCTTTTACCAGAAGCACTGGAAGTTGTAGGAAGGGTATATATAATATAGTACATTAATTTTTGGTATCGAAACAAATTAAAATCTTTCAATTCAACTACGAAGGTATTTTAAAAGCATGTTGTAGCTATAATGGTGCCTCTAACATAATTTAAACTTGCAGCTTATCTGCTGACAAACCAATGATTTACCAGAGCTTCCACCTCATTAGCAAAATCATCCATGAAATTACCTCCATTATTAAGTAGGATGCAAAGCCTTTGGCTTTAGACCTATGAGTCTGTGTAATGGTATGTTGTACAAGCTCATTCCAAAGTTATAGCAAAAAACAAAATAAGGCTTTCCTTGAACTAAAACATTTTACAACTAATACTATGAGATTTTGTTGATCCAGGAATGCTATGTCACTAAATCCTTTTCAATTTTACTTAACAGGAACCAAAGGAAATTCTATATGGCAATGGATTGACGGTAGAGGATCCTATTTTACCTTTTCTTTTCATTAAGTTTGTTGAAACTTTAAGATCTCTGATTAAGGAGAATGCTAGCAAAAGAGAATCTTAGGAGTCACTAACTGATGGCCTACCTGATTTTACAACTATGTGCTTTATTGATGATACATTTCATCCAAAATGAACTTTTAAAAGGACCGCAATTTATAAATGACACTTGAAAACGGAGATACATATGTGAAAGACAATTTTTGATCTTTTTTCCCATTTACCTAGGGCAGACGTCATGACAACCCCCAACTATAGAGAGCCAAACCAGATTTTTTTTTTTTTTTTGGTGCCTCTTCTAGTTTGGGTACTCCTACACAGTCTAATCATATCCAAAGAGTCAAAACTTCTCTGTCATTTTGCAAGTCCGACAACTTATCATCTTGCTGGATCACAGAAACTTCATGAATGGAGGAACGATTCATGAATGGAGAAATGATAATTCAAAACAACAGGTTTCTTAGTTTTGAATCCTTAACCTGTTGTTTGGCAGTAGATGCTTGTGTAATTGTTTCTTTACGAAGCTATGATCTATTTTCTTATGAGCAATTTATATTTGGGTAAACTTGTAGGATGTTTAACTATGAATTGCCATACTATGTGACCTTGATTATTTAATTTTATTATTTGTTTTCTAATTGTTTTATCCTCATCATTATTTTGGGTATCATTTTTATGTTACCCTGTGCGGTTGTTTGGTTTCAAACAGATCTTTGCTTGACAATGAATGTTCACATAATTGTTTTGTGACAGGTTTGATAAGGACAACACCCAGCCCTTCATGTAATCCTTAATGCATTGTTTTGTTTGTCTGCTTATGTGTATCACCTATGTGTCTTGAGGAGTCTGGGATGTATTCGGGACATTCCAGGGCTTTTGGGAGCTTGTTGGAGGCATTCCAGACTTCAGCATAGACGGCAGATTGTTTGTGGGCAGACCTGGAAAGACATCTTCCAAGCTAGATGAAAGACATTTTCCAAGTTGAAAAGGCATCTTCTGTGTTTGACAGGCTCTCAGCCAAGACATCTTCTCTTCATCTAGGACATCTTCTTTGGTAAGATAATGGATATTAATTTGCATGTTTGAATGCTACGGAAGGTGAAAGGTCACACAAGAGACTATAAAAGGATGCCAAAAACCTAAGTTTAGGTCAAGAGAGTTAAGAGATGGTTCAGTGAGAGGTTTGAGAGGTCTCTTGAAAGATTGTGCAAGAAACATTAAGTGAAGAGGCAAGGGAGAGCACTGCTATAATCGGAAGCAATAGTTTCAATAAAACAATCAGCAGATCAGATCTGAAAATACACTAGAGAAGCTGTGGAGAAATTATTATAACGCTGTAGATCTGAATAAAACATTAAAGGCAGAAAATATCGCTCTGTAGTAGATCAAATAAACGCAGTAAATCACTAAAAAACTGTTGTAAACTCCAGCAAATGTTTGCTGTAAAAAGCAGAATAAAAACAACAAAAGAAAATAGCACAAGAACACAGAGATTTACGTGGTTCGGGCCCTTTTTACCCTACCTCCACAACAATGCTGATCTGCCTTCTACTCTGCTCAAATCTTAAGGACACAGCCATCCTTATATAGCTTTCTAAGCACCCAATCTGTTACTCCAACAGATCTCAGATCTCAGACTCTCGTCTCCAAGGTAAAACCTTAATACAATGCTTCCGCATCAAAAACACACACCCATAAAGGCTACCCCATGCCTTCTATTTATAAGAAAACATTAGGACCAAACCCCAATCCTAACACATGTGGGATAAACATCACTTTACAAACTGACCCCTTTATATTATTTACAATGCAACATCCTTTTAAAAAACATAAAAGGAAATACAACAAATAATACTAATGTATTTGTCTTCATTTTTCCAACAAGCACTTGAGAAAGATTGAGAGAATCTCTTATAAGTGTCTTGTTGGATTGAAAGGGGACAGTTGTGGCCTCTGAGATCCTTTGGAGAGGTGTTAGTAGAGTTTGGCTTCTCATCTTTGATGTATTTCTCTATATTTTAAGAGTTGTTTTAATAAAGGGAGAATTTTTTCCATTTCCTTGAGTTGTTCTTGTTTTCAAAGCTTAATTTGATTGAAAAAGTTCTGGAATGGGTTCTTTTAGGGTCTATTGAGGTAGACCCACATCAAAGTTGGTATCATTTAGCAACTACAAATGCTTTGTTATGCATTAGCCAATAACATACTAAGGGGTATCTGCAGCTACAACGCCAATTTTGTAGCTACTTTCGTTACTATGCATACTGCTACTTTCCTCTAGGAGCACCCGCTTACTTGAGTTGTGCACTCACACCTCATTACTCATTACTCATTAAGTATGCATGATGAAATGGTTTTATAGAAAAATGAAGATACAGCAATCAGATCTACTAGAAAACAATGCTTTATGGTATGTCTCAATGGCTGAAATCTTGAATGTTTTAAAAAAATATTAAGAAAATATCTGTTGTTGAAGAATTTGAATTAGTAATCATGTGCGAGGAAACTCACCAGTCAATCAGGAATATTGTGCATATCATGGTTGTGCTATTTTTAAATAATAGCCCTGTGGAATGCTATGTCTATTTATGATGGATTATTGTTTTAAGTTTTATCAACTAATAGAATATAAGTACCAATCCATGACAGTAGAAAGTTTGCATGATAACCTTTCAAGGTATCATAAAACTATGCAATAATACATTATTAACATAAAATGAAATATTTGCATCATTGATGAGTAAAGAAGATGTTTTACTTGGTTTTATGTCTCAAACTGTACCTTATCACATTTTCAAGTTTTCATTTTAAAAAATCTCCCCTTGCATCTTATGACATGATTCTTAAAAAGAAATGTGACTGGAAATGAAACATGGCTACATATTTATTTCTGGTAGAATAAAAAATGATCAACTCCCAAATTTACAGAAGATTGGCAAGAATTATCTGCAAAATACATTCTGGACTTAATGGTCAAAAGCAGAATTAGAGCTGTACAGTTAAAAAAATTATATCTCCTATGTTATCAAAAGTTTTACATCGAACAACATGAAATCTTGAGTGAAGGAATTCGAATGGCTAGAGAAGGAGTGGGCATGGACGTGGTCGGCAGGCGGCAGTGGGAGGAACCAACTCGAGAGTAGGCATGGGCGCCAGCACGGGGAGCCAGGTGGTGACCAGTGCAGATGGGCAGAGGCATGAGGAAAGCTGTATCTGGAACAGCAGGGAAGGCCCGGGGTTGGGAATGTCAAGTGGGACTACAAAGGAGATGCACACTAAGGGGCGGTTGGGGGATGGCAGCATTGAAGCAGTTTCCCAGTAAGAGGGAAGCATGACACTGCAAATGCACAGGCCCTCGACAGAGGGAGTGAAAACAATGGAGAGGAGTCTGATTGGAAATTTGTGTCCAGTGGGGTCAGGCCTAGGTTGGACCTGGTTCGGAAATGGGTGTAGACCATGTGATGTCTCTGGGATCCACTGCCTAAAAAAGGACCTGTTACTTTTCATTTTTAACTCTCAAGAGCAGACGTTTGGTGCTGATTCCTTGAAGGCAGAGGGCTCACAAGGAAGAGGATCTGTTTGTCAAGGCACCAATGTGGATCAGGGCTTCAAGCATCCCTTGGGAGATGTGGACTGAGGAGCTCTTGGAAAACCTAGCAGAATTGTTTGGCGAGTTTATTGCCTCTGATAACTTTACTAGGTCCATGGAGAGCATGGGATTCATGAGATTCTGTGTACGGTGGCCTCTGTCGCCAAAGGATTTAATCCACGAGGTTACTCTGGCTTTCCCATAGTGTAAAGAAAGCATTTGAATAGAGTACGAGAATATTGAGGAACCCAAGCCCAAACTGGGTAACGCAAAGGGATGCGCTATCTGTGGAAAGCCAGGGCATCTTGCAGCAAATTGCAAGGTTCAGCCTACTACTAAACGAACAGGTGGTATGGGAGACAAGGATTAGTTTAAGGTTACAAATGGGCACAAGTCCAAATCTGAATCAAGTTTAACAAAGCAACACATAGAGCTACTGCCATTGGGAAACTGGGTTTCTGTTGCTAGGGGGTCCTTCAAACCCCAAATGTCAGAGATTTTGATCTTGAGCCTGGGGGCGGGTGACTCTTTGGTGATGGCAATTTTGGCCTCCCCTAGGAGTGGGAAGGCAAGGCATCCTAGAACACCAATTAGTAGGAGCAAGAAGACACAACTCGACGTGGATTTGGGGAATCAAAAGACCTTGCAAGAGGTCTATTGTAGATGATCAATGGACCATCCATGAAGATCCCATCCTAGAATTGTAGGGGCTAGGGTACACCCTACAAAAGAAATACCCTAAAAGAAATTATGAGATGTGAGATGTGAAGGTTGTGGCGTGGTTTGTCTACAAAAAATAAAGTTGCAATAGTCGAAATCCAAGTAGCTGCAATGGGATGGGTGGAATGCGCAGGTGGTTCCATATAGAGGTAGGGCCGGTGGGTTGGCTGTTTTGCCTAGATTTTCACTTGGGCCAGTTGATGAGTCATGTTGGAGCTAGACAATCCATGTTGCTCAAGAAGGTATTTGGCTGACTAATGTTTACAGTGCTTAAAATTGGGAGATGCATCTGCAGGAACTACAGCAAGTGGTGTAGATTATTCCTAACCAGGAGCGATGGGTGCGAATTGGAGATTTTAACCAATGGCTGTACCCATGGGAGAAGACAAGGGGGATTGTGTGGAACCCCCAACGGGTCAAGAGTGCATGGCGTTCCTGCAAGAACACACGTTGGTGGATATGGACATTGGAGCTTGTAGCTCCACGTGGAGCAATAGCTGAAAAGGGAAAGATCGTGTTATGTCATGGATTGACCATGTGTGGATCAGTACAAGGCTGGTTCTAGCGTTTGATGTGCAAGTGTTTGCGAGGGAGAGGCAGGCTTACGACCACCAGTCGATTACCTACTTTATCAAGCCACTCCAAGAACTGGCTACTAGGCCTTTCCATTTCGAGCATACATGGCTTGCCAAACCTTGGCTTAGGCCATTGGTTATGGCCATTTGGGAGGAATCTTCGGCACTAGAGGAGTTCCTAACATAGGGCCTAAGGAAGCTTAAAGCGCAAATTCAGGCCAAATCGACAAAGGATATAGCTTCCATGTCTACCATGATCAATTGCAAGCACAACTACATGATATTCAGCTTAGACAGGAAAATGGGCAGGATTTGACTATGGAAGAGCAAAATATTCTGCAAGAACTGCAAAGCTTAGCACTAGAGGAGGAGACATACTGAAGGTAGCGTGCTAGGGTTACTTGGCTATGGGAGGGGGACAGAAATACGTGTTTTATCTTTGCAACGGCCAAAGGGAAAGGTCAAGCTAAGCAATAAATGCATCTGATGCACAACGGATCTGATCTAAGGAAGGGAGCGGAGATTGCCAAGGTGATGCAACAATATTGGGCACGTATTTGGAGCAGGAGGCACACTAGGCCGATGTCGATGCAAGTGATGAAGGTGATTGGCAAGATCGAAAATATTGCATTGCTAAGGTCATTCACGCTCAAGAATTGGAGACAACAATAGGAACAATGAAAACCAACAAGGTGCCAGGGCCGAATGGCTGGCCGATCAAATTCTTTAGTGATGGATGCCTTCAACCAGATGCTAATGTGGCAGCAAGTGAGGAAGGAGATCAATTGTTCAAGGATTGTTCTAATCCCAAAGGTCCACAATCCAACCTCACTGATGCACTTTTGACCTATTGGGGTTTGCAATACTCTTGTACACCTTTTTACCAAGATGATTGTGCAACGACTTGCTCTGCTAATGCCCAAACTTGTGGGAGAGAATCAGACTGGTTTTGTGAAGGGACAATTTTGCAAGATTAGGTTCTACTTTTATAGGAGATCCTACATTTGCTTTGTCAAATTGGATTTCTAGGCATCTGCATTAAGCTGGATGTTGCAGAGGCTTATGACACAGTCAGCTGAGTGACATGTTGTGTAAAGGATTTGATCCAAGGTTTGTTAATTTGTGTATACACCATCAAGAATCAAGGAAATATTTGTTTAACATTGATGGCCGTTTATGGGGGTTTACAGGAATGGGCAAAGGGCTCAGGCAAGGGGATCCACTTTCACCACTTTTGTTCATTTTGGTGATGGACACATTTCAAAATTATTGCACATCCAAAGGCATGGAGGGGTTGATGATGGAAGGTGTTCACTGTATGGTGGAGCATTATGTAGAAAACACCATGTTTTTGCAAGCTGCTGTTCCACAGGTGTTGGCGCTTAACAAGGCTTTGGGAAGGTTTGCACAAGAACTGGGGTTGGAGATTAACAAAGATAAATCAACAACACATATGGTTAATGTGGAGGAACAAGTGAGGGGACGGTTGCATCAGATACTGGGCATTCTGCCTAGCTTAAGTAAGGATACTTACTTAGGAATGTTGACTGTTGCATGAAAACAACACCAGACATGGGAACCCCTAGTGTAGAAGATACAAAGAAAAATGGGACATTGAACAAACCCATTCCTTTCCTAGAAAAGGAAGATTTTGTTGGCTTCATCGGTTCTCATGGCGATGGCCAGATTCATTGCATCCATGGCGTATCCTCTTGCTGAAGTGATACACAAAATCGACCAAATTATCTGGAAATTTGTTTGGTCATGGGGAAAGGGAGGGGACAAAATGCATCTAGTTTGCTAGGCGAACACGGCTAAACCTAAGAAGGCAAGAGGGATCAAGATGCTGAACTTCAAGGACGAGATTAAGTTGGGAATGCAAAGACTGGTGAATCAAATGCTGAGCAGGGGAGAAGGACAGGTGCAATGGATCCAGATCATGTAACGCAAATATCACCAATGGGAGCCTGACACTAGAGGGTCGCCGATGTGGTCTAACCTCTACCAACATGCACAGGAGATGAGGGATTGTGAACTATTGGAGAGGCATTCAAGAGAGATCATGAATGCCCAATTTCAATAGGTAAATGGCTAGCAAGCCATATGACATGGCAGACTCTCTCAGAAGGTGAAGGTCTTTGCTTGGCTAATTGCCCATGTAGCGCTACCGGTGAGAGATTTGTTAAGAGTGCGGGGGCTTAATGTGGAGCCTTTTTGCCTAATGTGCAGAGCAAGGGTAGAAACGATTGGTCACTTTATATACTGTTGCAAATACATGTTAGACACATGGTGGGCAGTTGGACTTACACCACCAGTTAGGGTTACCAGAGACTCAAAGGAGACTGTCGTGCTCTAGAGTTTAGAAACATCAAAATAATCTGATATTTCGAGGTCAGCGACTTTCATTGCCAACTTTGGTGACAGCTGTTGGAACTTGGTTGTGGCAGGAGGCTTCATGGAGCATGGGACGCATGCAATATTGTGAGCTGTCGGTGGGAGAGTTCCAACGAGATGAGGAACTATGGCAAGTAATCATGCAAGTGGGGTGGGATGAATTGCTATTGTGTCTCGAAGGGGTGCCCAATCTAGCGAATGGTGCCTTTTTTGAGAATTGGAAGGGGAAGGCTACAACGTTCAAAGGACGAACAATCTAGCTAACAAAGTCTGCTATGGCAGTGGTGTTGGGAGTGCCAGCAGAGGGAGAGATGACTCTACCGATGCTTCATAGTTGTTGATATGCGGTGGAATTTTTTGAGAGAGGAATTCCAAAGATGGCAACTGGGCATGTTCCCAGGTCCACGTTGCTGTAGGTTTGGCAGGCGACAACTTTAGTCAACAAATTCCTGGTGCAGTCAAGTAGTTCAAATACACTAGTGGGGTGCATTTCCTGTTTCTTTGGTGCCTAAAGATAGGCAGGCAAGTGAACATTCCTAACTGCTTGTTGGTGGCCCTACAAAGGAGGAGGCCTGGCAAACACCCAGGGTTGATCTTAGCACTTTAGAGGTCCGAGACGTCAATCCTTGTAAAAGAGCCAAGATCAGAGCCACAGAGGGTGTATCACAAGTGGTGGCTCCACTACCCTACCAAAGGTGGACAAACAAGCGAGGCGTGTGCACCAAGGGGGTGTGGTGGGAGAAGAGAGGAAGTTGGGAGAGGTAGTAGAGACTAAGGGAACAAACCCTCACAAGGAGGAGGGAAAACAAGAGGCAATGTAGAGCAACTAGGAACTGATTTTTACAATGATGTGCAGTGAGTTTGAAACCCTTGTGAAGAGGGCGAGGGTTGAAGCGGCAAGGAGGGCACGTGAAGAGGCAAAAGTAGAAGGGGAGGCGCAATGGGATTTGTATGTGCAATAGCTAACGGGGCTTGCTACACGCCAAAGGGCAAAGCTGCGGAACATGCTCCATAGGAACAGTGTGAGATGGGAAGAGATGAATAGGCAAATGCCTGAAAACATATATGCAAATAGAAGGGGAACCACAAGTGAGGGAACGGCCAATGGATGCACAAGGAAGCGGGTGGGCAATGTGCAAGGAAGGCCAAGAAGGGTGCAGCTAGGGGCTGTGGGAGGACGAGGAGTAGAGGATAAATCCACCAAAAGAACATGACATGCCGCAAGAAGGAAACTAGTGGGTCTTGCAAGGAGGGCTAGGTGTCTATGTTGTTTAGGTTTTGGTTGATTTTATTCTAAGCAAGGATGGGCAAAGTAGGTTAATTTTAGTGTTTCCAGGTATTGCGTGGACACTTGTAAGGGCGCTATGCCCTAGGGTTTGTATGTTATAGGGAAGAGATAAGTGTGATGAGGGGTTTGGGGGGTTTCAAATGCTGTGATGGGCGGTGCCACATGACAGGGGTTGGCTTGGGTTGCTAATAGGTGTTGTTTTGGTGTCTTGAGATGGGCAACTTGTACATACTTTCTCTATTTTGAATAAATCCCGATCTTTTCTCAAAAAAAAAAAAAGTTTTACATCATTTAACAAAGTCATTCAATCTGAATACTATATGAAGGCAAATGATAGTTAAAAAAACCTCATCCGATTAGCCACCCAGTGAGACTTCTGGTCTACCTCACAAACATGTAGGAATAGACCCACCATTGATTCATTCATTTCCAACTGCTGATTACAATGTGGATTCAACAAATTTAGATGGTAGGGTAAGGTATAGCTTGAGAATTGCCAATTCTTTAATGATACCTTACTTTACAGAATTGTGTAAAGTAAGGGATCATTATTACCATAGAATTGTGCAAGCCCTTATTTATTTACCATTATTATGGGATAAGTTAAACAAAGATATTCAAGATGTTATTCCTTGGTGTATGCTCTTTGCTGATATTGTTTTAGTAGATGAACTTAAGGCCATGTTTGGTTGCCCAATTCGGTAGGTGCTGCATTAATAGATTTCACTTTTTTTGTTTAAAAAATTGTTTGGGTTCATGAAATTTCTTACTGATGAATCTTTAGATTCTTTTTGGGCCGGCCACATACACCCAATTTGTATTGTTTTCTGGATTCTTGCCAAATTACACCTACAGATGTGTAATCTGTTGAGATTCATGAATTCATAGACTCAACATCTACGGATGCAACCAACCAAAAATGAAGACTTGGAAGAACACCCTAGAATTAAAAGGGTTCAGGTTTCGGAGAAGTAAAATGGAATACGTAGAGTGCATTTTTTGTGGAAAAGCAAGAAATAAAGAAATGAATATTAAAATTCAAAACCAAGAAGTTTCTCAATGTAAGCAATTCAGATACTTGGGGTCTCTGTCTCAAGTGGATGGCAAGATTATCAATGATGTAATAATCAGAGTAGGTGGAGGATGGAGGAAATGGCAGGATTGTTTCATATGTATCTTGTGGTCAACTGTTTGGTTGAACAGGTTTGTTAATGAACATCATGTGATAGATTATTATGGTTTAAGAAATTCAGAATTCGATTTTTTAAATCAGAAAAAATCAGATCTATACATCATGTTAGAGGAATCTAGCATAAATTTTTACAGCAGACTTGTCTACTTAAAAAAATCAGGAACAAAAATCTGAATATAGTGTTTTTACATTTGTAATGTACCTTATGTGCATACTGAATATTGAGAGAAGTCAACCATCATATTGGTATTGGCATTCTCTTTTAGCTAGATCCTTGGGCCACTGTCTGCATTATATACTTTTACACGTTTATGCCTTACTTTATATGCATTTGATAGTTGTCAGTGCTAGACTAATTGAAAGTTGAATTTCTAATGATTATCTGGGTGCTGAAAAATTATCCTTACATTTTCAGATAAAATTTAGGCTTTGGGTGTTAGCTCTTGCTCCCTAGAAATAAGTGTCATAAAAGTGCTAAAACATTTCATAATAAGTAATCATACATTTTAGTAAATGCTAGGTTCATGTTTGCCTTGTCACAACATGTATAAGTGCCAAATTGCTACATAGTTCTCTTGAAAATGTGTTCATCTAAAATACCTAGATACAAACAAAAACAAAACAAAAAAAAAACATGACCCCTAGTACATTTCTATGGTTTAAAACTAGCAATCTTCATTTTTCTCCTACAAAAATTGCTTGTACTCCGAGAAGTTATTATTAATACAAATCTTCTCTTAACATTTTCAACAAAAAAAACTGAGCAATCAAGCATCAGAATTGCACACTAAAAAAGTTTGATCCAAACTATAATATATTTCTTCTGAATGCTTTATAATGCCAGAAAACACATCCTTAAAACCCATTTCAAGAATCCTTTTTGAATTTTTAAGGCTTCTGCCAATTTAAACTTTTTTTCTGTCTTCAATTTTTCTGCTTTTTGACAGTTTATGTAATAGATCCAGTTACCAAAAAAGGCTAGAGCTCATTCTTCAAGATCAATTAACGATGTAATGTGGATAATGAGTGGATAGATATGTGTTTCCAAAACAACCCAGAATATTTTTTTAAGCTCTACAAACAAAGGCAAACAATGTACCTTCTAAAGTATTCTAGAAAAATATTTAAAACATCATATACTAATTTTTAACTTACATTGTATGTTTAGGATCGTGCTCCATAACAGACCAACACAAATAAAAACGTTTGAAATAAATTATAGCAGTTGCCTGCAGACAATAGGAACAAAAACATTAGAATAATATCCAAAACATGCATCTTTGCACACACAGCAGAGAATACTACTCATACCTGTATTTTATGAGGAAATTTAAAAGCTCCACAAACTTCTTGTATTTTTTGTTCATAAAACCTTCTCATGAGAAGCTCCTCATTAACAGAAAGTGGCTCAGAAGAATGTCCTTGCCTATCCCTACCTGAAAAATACAAACTGTTAAATAAACACAGTAAATTTAAGCAAGGCTAAAGTCATGATGAAGTAAGAAGCTCAGTTATCGTATCTTAAACACAAAAACCAGACTGTACTTATCAATTGTTTCCTAATGTCTGTCAGAAGAAATCTTACTTGTACCATTCTCTTGTGCTTCATGCCTTTCCCCAGGGTAGACTACTGAACCATCAAGCTCAACTTCCAATTTTGTAGTCCCATACTGCAAACAAAAAAACAACACCGTATAACTTATCAAAAAAGATTGATTTAAATTTTCAGAATAGCTAGTAGTAATGAATAAATCACTTGCAAAATGAAACAATTCTAATTAAATTCTCAAAAAAAAAAAAATCCAAGAAGTCTGGGTAAACATCAATAATTCCTAATTGTTGCACAATTTGGACTTCAAAACCAAACCCAAGCAAGGTGGCCATGAAAATCAGAGTTTTTTTTCGCCATAAGAAACACTTGCTCTTTAGCATAATGCAGTTATCAACACACAAATGATAAATTGGTGAAATATAGCAGAACTATGAACAGTGCCTTAATTTCCTCTTCCTCAATTCATCTCCAAATTTCAGTTTTTTTTTTTTATAGTGAACTTTTATATCATTTGCAATAAGAATGCATCCTGGTAGCTTTGAACCAAAATCAGCTACTAGTCTCAGGAACATTGCGTTGAGCAACTTGAATGAAACTTGACTAAACCATGTATTAAAACAATAGAGCTAACTACACTAGTGAGTTGAAATTTTGTGATGACCCAATCTAGCTTGACAATGGATGATGTACGTCTCCACTATTATTCACAAAATACATGCACAACGTTGCCATCAGAAAGACTGTAATGCAACATACGTTGGACATTGAGTCATCTCTAGGACATTACATTAGTGGTAATACCCTAATTAATTGAAATATATACCAACATTCAATAACACGTTGATTTATAAAGCCAATACCATGACAACAACTAATAACAGCTTATTAAAGATAGCAAAAAGACCTATTCCTACAAAATAAGCAATGTGCCCTACTACTACATTGTTACATTAGGTAGGGCAGATTCTAAGTATGTGTTACATACAAGTAGGAAGTCATTGTAAGAGTTCTTATAAATTGTTGCATTGGATCATTGCTATGATTTTTCTGGATTGTATATCATAAAATTTACATGCAACAATTTCTGCATTTTGTTTCATTTTGCAAAAGAAAAGACATTTGCTGTTAGAAGGGTACATACGGTCTTGCTTGTGACCTCTACAGACTCTGCCTTTTGTTACATTTGTAATTGTCAAAGACTCTGAAGTGGATTATGATGTCATCTCTTTAACAATTTCTTTAGGTTTCTTGCTCTTTAACAATTTCTTTAGGTTTCTGTTAATGATTTTAACAAGAAAGGTTGTGCTACCAACTTAAGTAGAGAAGGACAATAAGTATCCCACCTGGGAAAAATACACCACAACATCAAGAAAACTAATTGCACTGAGTGCATTGCAGCAACCTTATATCAAGTATACTTAAGTAATTACTGCATGAATTATTACTCAACATGGTTATCTAGTACATTCTTGGGATATTCTGAAGTTGGCTTACATTGTTAAGCACAAGATCAAAGTTAATTACATTAGATGAGTTTTAAAATTGATCGACAGTTATCACTTCAGTAGGCACTACCAGAACAGAGATTTCATTGTGTCATGTGCTTATCTCTATACATTTAAGTAATGTTGCAAGTAAGTCCTTTTATATTGTAATGAAGTGTAATCAGAGAGTTTCCATTTTATATTTCCCAGTTGTTTCACAGTTGCATCCTGGAAAAAAGGCTTCCCCTTCTTTGGAAGCCTCAAGATATGGTAAAAAGCCCTGTACACATGTAGAGTCTGTTTACATACAGAGAATAAACAGCCGGTAAAAATTGTTAAGCCATGTTTATTGATGAGTGTGCTCTCAATGTTTGCAAAATTCCACCAGAAATATAGCAGATTTTGGGGTTTCATACTTTATGCAAAATATTCCTAAACATAGCAATATACAGTTTATACTTTATAATAGATCTTGTAACAACCTATTTCTTTCTCACTGCCTTGATTATAAAAATCAGTCTAACAGAAACCAAGGTGAATGAAATTTTGAATGAGCTGACTAATGCATAGAAGTTCCGTAAACCAGTTGTAAAGGAAACAGAATATCTAAAATGTCAGTATAATTTTGTAGAACATCATTTTGTAAAATCTTAGGTCAATAAAGTTCAGAAGTTCAATGCCCAAAAAGGATATCAACTTTACTAATAAAAGTATGCTCTATTAACATAAGATCAGTTTTTTCCTTTTTAAAACAATCTCTTCTTTTTTGCTTTAGTAAATATCCTGTGATGGTCTGTAAATTTGAAAAGAAAGTTCTCTAAAAACAAAGGCTTTCAGATGGAATGGAAACTGTTGTGATTCTTTTCACTTGATTAATTCAGTGGAAAATTTAATGTAATGAAAGATTGTGTTTTTCCTATACTCTGCCATCTATCATAACCTGGTTCCATCAAACTAATTCAGAGCCTATCCTTTGACTAACAAGGAAAATAATAAACATACACAACCAAAACAATATTAAAAGATAAATTTAAGCCATAAAGAGTGGCAGTGAAAATTTAAAAATCAAATATTAAAAGTGTTCTCTGTCACTCAATACTTGTTGAAACACAAATTTCAAGGAGATATATTCAAGTCTTAGATAAGAAGGATGAGAACTGTCAAAATTGGGAAAAAACGGAGAAAAAAACAAAAAGATGAATTAATACCTATCCAAGATAGTGATTTAGAGCTTAAACAAGGATGATGGAGATTGAGTAATCTCTAGATCCTCACATTTGCAGTACTACCCTAATTAATTGTAATAAATGAAACAACATTATGTATCAAATTGTTTTATTGCTTTCTAGAACCAATACTGTAACTGCAACTAATCTAGAATGGTTGAAGATAACCAAAATATGTGCTCCTACAAACTAAACAATGTCCCTCCTACATTGAGTATAAAACTAAGGAGAATCAACATCCATAATAGACATAGACATGTATATTCAAGAATGAGAATAAACATGATAGATTAAGTATAATAACAATTACTGAATCACACAAGAAACACAAACAAAGGTATGTAAGGAATAGCAATGGTAAACATCAAACAACAGGATCAAGTAGGCGCCAAGCCAATACCAATCACAATATTAACCCAAATATGAACAATTTTGTAATCATAGCCATAAACCCAAGTAATGTGGATATTACTTAACAAACTCGGTGTACTTTAAACCTAGGTATTAATACTAGCTCGGAGTTCCACAACAACAATATGTCACACCACAATGACAATTACTGATACCTGACAATATCTTCACTTTCAAATGTACTCTAGAAAATGGAACTTGGACATTTTAGTGCATGTATCAAATGCTCTTTATCTTCTCCTCCATAGTCTTGTTCACTTATCATCGTCAAACATGGTATACTTTCTGCAAACTTTTAAACATGTGTTGCAACAAAGTCTTATCGATGAGGTGTTAGCCTAGTGGTAAAAGTCTTGACATAAAAACCCCATGTCACAGGTTCAATTCCAGTGGGCAACACTGAGTTATGGGCAAATTCTGCAACAAGAATTGTAAAACTAGTGTGTTCTAACATATCCAAAAAGGTTTTAGTGGATATAATTAAATAAATTCATTTTCAGTTCATACAATCCTATCAAGATTAACGAAGTTAACACTCTTACTAAATACCAATTGGTTCAGTCACAATACCCTGTTCCATGATATCTCAGTTCATGATGTTAATGATTTTATAACACCAGATTGCCAATTTCACAACTTTGATACCAATGCCATTAAGAAAGTATCCAATTCCTTGCAAGTTAGGAGACATACCTCTCTAAAATTCAACTTAGCATTTATTCTGCAAAGGTTAGTGTGTAAAGCAGAAAGTATTACTTTTCCTGACCAATGATATTACTATCTTCAATTGTTCAGAGTTAAATGTACTGAATTAACCAGCTCAGAATATATGTTTTTATTAGAACTACACTCTAAATAGTTTCTAAAAGCTTCACAAAATAGGAACAATCATGAAATTATATAAGTAAGAAGTCCTTCAGAAATTAAAATTAAAATAAAAATAATATATATTTTTTTGCATAATCAAAGATAATGCCACCAGAAAACTACCTGTTTAAGTGACTTCTCAGCTCGTTCATTTGAAGTTTTATACTTTTCAGCCTAGAAACACAATAAATGTCATCCATGTAAAATTAAATAATAGTTGTAAATAAATTTTAATAGTTTAAAAGCCATCTTAGAATTTTCATAATTATTTAGAATTAGCTTTACCTGTTCCGACATACGCTATCTTCATACAATGAATATCAAGGTAGTCTATTTTTCACTTACAACCAAATACACACAAGTTTATATTTATTTACAACCCAATTCACACTTCTTAAGAATCAAACTAGCAAAATCAACAAGGGCTAGCAGCAAGAATAATGTCTAGAACGCAGGAAATGAATACAGCTCAAGACTGAGAATGGCGAGCACCAAGAGACGTCCCCACTATTTTCACAACATTAAATGTAAGATAAGCCTCTGTGCATTTAAAATTGTAGAGATTTTTAATTTAAGAACAGTTGAATCACAGCATTGCATACCCCAACAAACCAAATGACATAAATTTCAATGTTCTTCATCTTTAACATTGTTTTACATTTGAATGGTATAAAAATCAAGGCGGATTTAAATATTAATATGAAAACAAAGTTAGAAAAAAAGAGTAATGCACACTTACTATTTCAGCGGGTTTAAATAACCATCGCTGCCGATGGGTGGAAGTCAGAAAATCCCCCATATCAGAGTTGCACAAGCGCACCTATTTCCTCAGGGGCATGACTCAACAAATTATTGCAAACTTTGAATGCCACTGTAACATCGGAAAACGCTTAGTATCATCATCAAAGCAACAATGCAGCAAACAGGACATCCCTACTTGCTTGAAGAATCATTGTGAAAAGCACCACGCAATGTACTAAATGATACTAGAGTACAATGGTGCACAATTCAGAGAATTGTCGGCCAAAACATAGATTTTGGGCGCCTGAATAAAAAACCAGTGATCAGAAAAAACGTTGAATACTTGCCTGGATTCCTGCGAAAGCAAGTGAAAACAATGAAAACAAATTCGGCTGCTATGCAAATATTGAAGTTTGCAGTTTAGAGTTGAGTACAGACTCCCAATGAACCTTCATTCAAAATAGTTTACGGCAGTCTCGCGGACAAAACAGGAATTAATACCGTGCTGTGTCGAGCAAGATATAAAACTGCCAGGACTTCACTTGGAAACGCATCCTTTATTTAGCAGCCCTTTCGGTTTCTTAAAGATTTAAATTTGACCCCTTTTTCCAATGAAGGTGTCGAACCCAAATAGACAAGACACACGTACCCACAGACATACTTTCAAAATAATATTTGAGAAGTTAAGCAATACGGCTCCGTTACGTACTAGTTTTAACCTCTAGAGTTAATAGTATTGTTGCTATATTAGGAAAAATCTGCTTTGTGAGCTATTTATCCGGGCTAGGATCATCATTTGAAGCCACCATTAAGTGGGGTTCAAGGAGGGTTGGTAGATGAGCAAAAGCCTAACCTCAAGTCTTCAATTTGAGAAACGAACACCTTACCATGCCTCCAAATGATAGTCCTCTATACATCTTTTCCTAATACTTTCTCTAGTACTTGTAAAAATATGCATAGGAGCTTCTATCTGTTATAGATTCTTTATTAACATTTGATCATTTTTATCATTAGCATTAACTTGATTTTTATCTTCAACTTCAGCACATTTTTTTCTTTAGAATCTTTTTTTTTTTAAGCCAAAAGGGACAAGCATTAAACAAATGTTCTTCACGATGACAAAAGTTGCAAGAATTAGGAAGATTATGATATGTAATTGTAATACCAATTCCTTTTTACAATTAAGAAGGTTGATTTCAACAAAAAAATATTTACAAAAACCAAAAGTTATAGAAATAGACTTCATATGCTTAATGAGATCCAAGAGACTAACAATTTTCTACATAGCTTTTTGAAAAATCAATGGAAAATTATATAACTCAACAAAACATAGAACTTTAGCATGTTCTTCAAACTGGACATCAAAATCTAGAGTGTGCTAACAAATAATCAATAGTTCATGTTTATATATAAAGGACCCTATATCTAGGACATGTTACACCATTGAAGCATTGCCTAACTCAACAAGTAGAAAAAGAGAGAGAATAATACTTGGCATGAAGGACTTGGATGTCATGTTTTTTCATCACATCGTTTAACTATGAAACAAAAATTTGATTACAAGGTAGGTAACCCAAAATTGGAATGAATGCATATTTTGATGAGAGATCAGCAACCAATGACTCATATACATCATTAGGAATAATAAAATCAAGTGTTTTAGTTACATCAACATCACTAGAAGATGGTGCCACAACTTTTTTCTTACCAACTTGTAAATGTGCATTTTGAAAATCAACAAAAATTTCAACATTAGTTGAAGAAGATAAGAGTAATATAGAATCCCTCATAGGAGAATTCTAGAGAAATAAGATCTACTAGAGAAAAATCATATTGACTAAAAAAATACAGATTCATTAGAAGAACATTAGATTTACTGAAAAACTAAATTCATTGGAGAAACATTGGATCCATTAAAAAACATAATGTTCACTAAAAAATCAGATCCACTAAAAAACATTAGATCCACCAAAAAACATCAAATTTGCTCATCTCATTGTTCATTAAGATGTGTGGTCACTACAATACAAAAGAATTATAAAAAAATGAGGATGAAATTAAATTATGCTAGTCAGTATACTAATGCGTTTTGATTAAATTGGATTAAAGTATATGTTTTGAGAGTACATATTATCATTTTAGCTTTGGTTTAACAATGAGGTGTTGTCCTAGTGGTACAAGTCTTGGCCTAGTAACCCTAGGTTACAAGTTCAATTCTACTAGGTAGCATTAAGTTATAAACTTCTATAAATCTTGGTGTGTATCTTTGTTTCACTCCCATTTTAGTTTTGTTTCCATAGCAATGAAGTACTAGCCTAGTGGTAAGACTTTTCACCCCCATTTTAGTTTTGGTTCTATAATAATGAGGTGTTAGACTAGTGGTAAGAATCTTAATTTAAAAACTCCAAGTTATGGGTTCGGTTCTAGTGAGCAATATTAAGCTATAAAGTGCTAATTTGACTATATTTCTTATGGGTAAATATTATTTAAAAAAAATATTTTGGATTCCACCACCCTCCACCCTCCGTGTTTCAAATACTTTGATATTCTACTTAAGTTCTATTAAGTAATGAGGTGTTAGCCTAATGGTATGGATCTTGGCCTGGTAACCCCAAGTCACAGGTTCAATTCTACTAGGTTGCATTGAGTTATAAACCTTTATAAATCTTAGGGTGTATTCATGTTTTAATTATTTCAAGTTCTAACACCCTCTACTTAAGTTCTACTAAAGTATCGTGTTGCCTATATAATTTGGAGGTATATATTATTTAATAAAAAATGACCTTAGGTTCTAACATCCCCTTTCAATATTTCAACCCTACCCCTACATCGATTTCCAATCCTAACCCAAGATGCCAAAACTCTTTTTGATATTTTATTGGATGTTGGATCCAAAATAAATCTTGATAATGAATAAAGAAAATTTAGAGTACATCACAAGCTTGACACTAAGTAAACATCATACATACATACATACATACATATATGTGGAAAAGAGACCTTTCCAATTTTAGAATTGTCAACTCATGTGTACAACCTTATAATTGATACTTTAAGAAAAGAAATAAGTGAAAAAAATAGGGAAGGTCCAAATTCTAACAAAATTTACATCACTTTTCAATATCCATGCTTAAGCTTAAAATAGCAAAAGAATTAGAGCTAGAAAGCTATAACTTAATGCCAATATTTATATCAAAGCAAGAAAGTGGTAGCACTTGTGGAAGACCTTCACCTCATTACTTGTTATTGCTCTTACATAAAAAATCTTTACCATCAACTGTAACCTTCTTGTTGATGCTAGTTTTAATCTTTGAGTTAATAGTGATGAGTGAAACACCGTGAAAATTTCGAGACCTCAATGATTCAGCAAAGTCTCAAAGTTTACGTAAAGGATTTCCACAAGTGGCACATTTTAGACAGTCTTCTTTCAACTTGGGGCTTGTTACGCTATGCTACATAGCGCAGCGTAATAGACTCCAGAAGGACTGAACAAAAATGAGGAATGTGCAGCAACAACACTTCAATTTTGCAAGTTAGCTATGTTACGCCATGTTATGCTATGCAGCGTAATGTAGTGTAACGCAGCGTGACGCAAGCAGACAATTGATTTAATCACAACAACGAAGATAGCAAAATTCAAGCATTGGCGGTTCTTACGCCATGATACGCTCTCTAGCGTATTGCAGCGTAACTACAGGATAGTTTGTTATCAAAGCTCCAGCAAGGGTAGATTATGACACACTATGCTTCAGAGCGTAGCGCAGCATAACACTACAAGCTTCAGCTATGGCACATCAGGTCAAAGGTATTCTGTGGGCCCAAGACATGCGTCATCTAAATTGCATTCTTCTCCTAACCCTAATCTTATAAATACCCCAGTTGACAACGATCAAGGGGTTGGCAATTTTTGGTTGGCAGCTGTTAGCAATTGTTGACAATTTTGGGCGAAGATTGGCGAGAGAACAAAAGAGAATCAGCAATCGAAAGAACATCGACGGTAACCGACAAAAGCTTTTGATCAGAAACTTCGATTTAGCAGACACTTTGCTTTGAGTCTGACTCCCTTGTGCCCAGATTGGCTAGAACAAGGTAGATCGGCCTTTGCTTGTTTCATTTCTGAATAGTTTTCTTGTTTTTGGCATGTGCTTCGTCTAAACTGAAGTCTGCCTACAATCATTGTATTCAACATATTTGCTTATAAGCTAAATCCCAGATCTCGGGATTGCACATTCTCTAAATTCATTTTATTGCATCCTATTTACATAAACTTTACAATCATTTTGCATCATTTGCATCGTCTTCATTGCCTTTGAGATCACCGATATCATATCTCCCCATCGAAATCGTCATCTTGTAATCCGATCATTACAAAATTTGCTGATTAAGTAAGTCTCTATCTAATCGACAAGACCGTTTAGGGCACCTTGGATTCGTTTTCTCCAGCACGGCCCTCGCACGAATCTGGGGTTGGAACTGTGTACATGGAACTTCACTCGGTATTTCCAGTGATCGACGTTTTTCGTCGTTACAGTTTTCTGGCTCTAGAAGGAGGACCTGAACCTTCAATCCGCGTTTCATGGGTAGTCCTGTAAGTTGTCTGTACCCATTTTCAATCGACGTAAACGTAATACCTCCGTGGTTGTTTACAAGATTGTGTGGTGCAGATTGGTCGCTTCAACGATTCCTTTGGAATCCTGCAAGGTAGAAAGCCCATTTTCACCTTAGCTTGCCTTTGCCCTTGCGATCTTTATCCTTGTCATCATTACTCTCGAGCTGCGTAAAGAATGGCTACATCAACCACCGCTGTTGACACTGCTAACCTTGAGAACCCTTGGATGCTACAAGTTACGCCTCCTGTGGTCATATCTCCAACCAGTCTGGTGCGACCACGCCAATCCCTTAGGCTCCAAAATAAAAAGCTTGAGAGGCACGCTAAGTGTAGGGAACATTACAATTTCCTCTGTGCTAAACTTACAGCAAATTTGCCCATGTATCCATAGGAACTCGAAGTGAAACGCGAATACGAGTTCATCTACTATAACGGAAAGGAATTCATTCCTTCGCCTAACGCTTCCATACCTTTGACAGACCAGCAATAGTGGATGTTGGAATAACTGTTAATGGTTGGGGCATCAGCAAAATAATGAGACGAGATGTTCCGCGATGAAGTGTCCCACGATGGACAGGAGGATTTAGACTCCCACTCTGAGGGAGGTAGTCATGCTAGCTTTGTCATGGCTCCTCCCTCCACAGCATCCCGCATAAATCTGCTGTTTATGGTCACTACACCATTATCATTAACTACCGTTGACCATGTGGTGCATAATGCCCAATGACATTTCTTCTCTTCGGCTACCCTCCCAAGTGGTATTCCTTTACAGACCATCCCTTCGCAGTCACAATTGGCCAATCCATCTCATCGTATACCTGCGCCTATGTCACCATATGTGAACATAGTGCCTACTTTGCAATTACACGTAGTTCCTACATTCATCCCAGCTTACACGACAGGACCCACCACTACCACATGGTGGGCTCCAAATACATCATCCCTTGTAGCACAGCCTACGCAAATGTCCCATCTCACTCATCATCAGCACCAAGTCCCACAAATGCTAAACCCCACTGTAGGGTCATTGTTTGTGCTCTCGGCCATGCAAACAACGTATCCCATGGCACAGTCGGCGGTGGTCGCCCCACCTGCACCACCTACTAGGTGGTGGATGTCACAAGCAGCACTGTCTGCAGGGGTAGTCCCGATAACATCGCACATAGGCCAAGCTACCACCCCTATCTTGCCACCCAACGTGGCTCATCCTGTAATTCCACAAACAACCTCTTCGTCTACAGGTTTGGATCAAGCCTTCTAGCTTATTTAGACCTTTACTGAGGAAGTTAAACGCCTCAAGGCTACTGGTTCCGACACAATATAGGTCATGGATTTTTACCATAACGATCCTATTAGCCCAGCAGTGCCTGTTTTGTCGTTGCCTCCTAGGATGCCACTCCCCCATTTTACAAAATACAATGGGGAAGGCGATTCCAACGCCCATCTAGTCACCTTCAGGTCAGAGTCGTTGTTATTGCAACAATGGCCACATACCATCATCAATGTCTTTACTATGTCCCTAACGGGTAAAGCTTTAGACTAGTATCGTGCACTCCCACACTCTTCCATCTCAACCTTGGAAGAGCTGTTAACTCAGTTCGTGACTCGTTTCAAATACAATGTGAAACCAGAAGCCACATTGGATTAGCTCATGGGAGTCAAGCAAGATCTGCTTAAGCTAGTCCAAAAGTTTATACAGCGGTGGAGTGTCACCTTGAACGAAATCCATGAACCCATCGCGGAGGCTCATCTGTTAGCGATGTTCAAGGGGGCAGTCAACGACTTCATTAAGTCCAAATTGTATTACCTCACTTCTCGCTCCCTTAGCCAAGCCTTCGCTCAGACTAAGAGTATTCAAGACGCGGCAAAGGCTAGCAAAGACCTAGCGTATGTGGTCTATAAAAATGCCCACAACAAGGGTAAAGACAAAGGCAAAGCTATGATAACGACTGTAGCAGCGGTAGCCAAAGGGGCCAAGAAGAAAAATACCAACAAGAAAGTATCTACAGTGCCCGATGAGCCCACAACTAGCTCAAATAGCGCCGATTAAGAAACTCCACCCACCCCTAAGGCATTTCCATAGCTGAAGCCTAATTTTGAGTGTAAAGACTGCTCAAAATATACGGCTCTACCTGTAAAACCTTCGAGACTTTTGAAGCAATTACTGGGAACTGGCCATATTCAACATAAGAAGGTGTCTGAGGAAGGTCTGAAACGCCACAGACGACATTGTGAACTGCTTAAGAATCCCTCCTTGGCCCTACCAAATGAACCGCCAGTTCCCAAAAACTTTAGGTTGGACCATTTCTGTGAATATCACCAGTTGTGTGGTCATGACACGGATTACTATTGGGCGTTGAAAGATGACATTCAACGCATGATTGATCAAGGTAAACTGATCTTAGACAACAGTAGTCCGGTCCATTCAGAAAATCAATCCATGCATGTGTACCAAGACCCGTTAAACACCAATAACGTAGGGTACACTATCAACGTAGTGGGTACGGAGGGCGATGGCCAGGCACAACCAAAACAACCCTTTGTGTTACGTGTACCTCCTCACCTATCTCAGACAATAAGCCCATCAACATTGACGGGCACGACTCAGCGACAACCCTTCGTTCTCTGGGTCTCGTCTCCTAACTTTGTCCCGCAGCCCACTATCGGTAAAGCCATGGCCTAGCTAGCGCCCACACCTAGGGCACCCTTTGTCATCAGGGTGCTAAAGCCGTCAATTGCTCCTGCTATGCAAGGGCGAATCTCTAAGTCAACACCTCAATCACAACCTAACAGGAAAGGAGAAGGGCGTATGACAACTAATACCGCCAAGGATCGAATTACGTTGGGGTTTCCCAAGCCTATGCCCCTCGTCTCAGCACCCTTGGCCCCACCCTCTAAAAAAGACGACGCTACGTAAATGCAAGCATCTTTTCCCAACCCAAGAAAATGCAACCCTCAACTAGAAACCATTCCTCCTCAAGAGATTCGTCTCTTGGGATGAATGGAAAAAGAGAAGGGTGATAAATAACCAGATCATGGACATGATCTCCTCGACGCTTTTATGCAACTTAAGCAGGCTCTGAAATAAAAAAATACAATGTTGAGCCTCTATGACTTGCTGATGACGTCACAAAAGCATCGTGAGGCCATGGTTTGCATGTTAACATCCATATCCATGGACGAGAGCCTGCCATCGGATGAAGAAGCAATCCACTCCATCATGCTTCCCGTCGCCATTGAACAACCCCAGCCTTCCCTACTGACTTTTCATGACGAATCCATTAAGGACGACCAAAAGAAGGGTCAAGTGACAATAGCGCCTATGTTCATCACTATTCGGGTTGGCCAATACCGAATCCAGAGAGTACACGTAGATGACGAGAAAGCTGCTAATGTCTTTCTATATCCCATAGTGGATAAACTGGGTTTGATCGACCAGATCAGTCCCATGACAACGGCATGCTTGAAGTCATTCAATGGGGCATGAGTGCAAGTCAAAGGAACAGTACACATCAACTTCGTAGCAGAAAACCAATTCTCCACAAACGCAGTGTTTATCATTGTCGAGGAGATGCCTGGTTTCAACTTAATCTTATGGAGGTCCTGGTTGGCTCAACTAAGTGCAGTCTCATCACCCATCCATCAAGAGATCCATTTGCCCTACGCAGGAGGGGAAGTGATCATCCATGGTGATAAGATGATCCCGTAGGCTGTTAATAACATAGAAATGGAACAAGGTTCAGAAATCAAAATCCCCGAAGATCAGTCTCCTATCCCAATATTTGAACAAGCCAAAACAGTGGTTGATGACAGCTTGATTTGGGCTGAACTACCTTTTCAAGGAGAAGATGGTGGCATCGAGGAATGGAGTAATAAACCTCCTCGTTCATACGCGTCGCCAAAACTAAAAATAATTAAGAAGCAGCTACGGAGCTAGCAAATAAACACGTTGGCATGACATGTCACATTAGTCCATGTTGTTTACTGTTACGCAATTTACACTTTCTCTTTTTGCATTGTCCTTATTACAATTTTTCATACGCACTACGGGCTGAAATGGCCTTAAACTAGTTACAGCCTGAAATGGCCTAAAACTGGCAAATGTAATTTACCCCTTTACACTTACGATGGCCCGACCCAAAATGGCCTTAAACTATTAATGGCCTGTAGTGGCCTAAAACGTGTAATCCTTCTAACAATATGTTTCACTTCATGAAAACTAAAATGATTATATCACATAGATCAAAAAACATTGTCCTTTACTCCATTTCATTACAACAAAATGTTGGCCAATATAGCCACGTCACACATTGCCTTTGTTACCACTTCCACCTGTTTCGTTCAACTCCACCTTTGCCTCATGAAGATCATCCTCATAGGGACCTTCTTTGTGTGGTGTCTCTTCATGGGAATGATCCTCTTCGCGAGGCTCTTCCTCATGGGAATTCTTGCCGCGAGGTTGATCATCTTTGTGGGGCTCCTCCTCATGAAAACCCTCTTCGTGAGAACCATCATCTCCATTACGCTCCTCCTCATTAGGATCCTCTTCGTGTCGATACTACGATTTGACATGAAACGCATATTAGCATCGCCATCGAAACTACGCATAACAAGAATACAATATTCTTACAACTTACCTGTGATGGTCTTGCGTCAGATGCGAAAGGAATTTGTTCCAAGCCAACCCATAGGTGTTGCATGATCTCGTCCTCGGTAAGCTCAGACCAAATGCCATCTCCTAGATCAGTTATAGCCTTAACCTTCCCCTTTTCCATAGGAGTCCATTGGGGTGGTTCAAGGAAGAAGGAAGGCACAGTAGTTTCCCCACCAGGGAGGGTTATTTCTCTCTCTGGGAAGGCGATTAGTGTCACTTGCTCCTGAAACTTTTCGTACGCTTCAGAAACACTGATGACATCGAGGAATAGCCGGAGGGACCATGCTTCAATAGCAGAATCCCTGTAATGTTGGCGGTAGGCGACACTTTCTTGCTTATACACATGCTTGTGGTCCTTTTGTGCCTGCCCCCATGCTTGGACCCTCACACTGAAATCCTTCCAATCTTGGTTCTTCTGGGCTAGGAGATCCATTTGCATCCGTTGCTCAATGAGCTCACGATTGGCTTGGTAGTCAATCACAGCTATTTGCCAATTCTCATCATTGGCCTCCCGAGCTTGCAGAAATTTGTTTCGAGACTCTAGGTCCTCAACCCTACCGATTAGGGATGTCTTCTCCTTTTCTGCTTTCTGTAACCTCTTCCAAAGATCTTCGTTAACATTCTGACACTCCCATAAAGGGCGGGCCGAGCGTAACACACATTTACGCATTTCATCGTAAAGGCTACGTGGCACTTTGGTCACCTCTGGTGAGGGTTCAGGGGTAGCGTCTAAGTCAACGGGCTCTTTGGGATCCCATCTGAGGCGAGATCCTATAACATGAAAAATAACAACTAGGTGCAACAAAATAATGCAATGTCGCAATGCCAATAATCCCTGTGTAATAATAGTGACACACCAATCTCAAGATCAATTCGCTCTAGGTGACTAATCATATCATTCATGATGCCCTCCATAAAGGTGAATTTATCAGGAGTCTCACCCCAATGTTGAGTTGGTGTCATTGACAAAGGTACGCTGCTATTGTCAGAAGTGCCTACTAAGTGAACAAAATGACTTAGACATAGTATGGTAGATGTAAAGGGAAATTGAGACGATTACGATAACGCAAAACTCAATTCAACAAAACCCTCAAGGGTAGTAGCGTGAAGTTTGCCCTCTGAGGAAAGGTCAAACTCACCAGTGACAAATCGCTTCTCTTTTCTCGGCTCATCTGAAAGGACCTCGGCATCCTCTACTTCCGTCTCTTCTTCGGGCACAGGAACCTGTGTGTCGCCTACGTTACTAACAGGGGCCTCTTTTTCCAAAACTGGGGCCCCTTCTCCACGTCGTAAAACTATGGCCCCTGTTTCAGGGGTCAATTCCACTACATCCTTCCCTTTTTCTATCAAACAACGTAGTTAACCAAAACAAAACTTTATTTACTTTTTACAAACGCTATGCAATGCAACGATGTCTATACGTAGCGTAATACGCATAAACTAATCATACATTCTTCTACTTACCAGCTAGGGGATCATTCCTATGAAATTTAATTCGCAGCCTCTTTCCCTCTGCGTCAGTCGGACTAGAAGACTCCACGGTCGAATGATGCTTCTTCCGCTGAACTGGTGAAGTCACTATTTCCGTTGCCAGGTGCTTCCCCCTTGACACACTACTGATGTAAGAAGGGAGCATCCCACCCATGCTGTCTTGGCCCTACACAGGAGGCGTCGCCAGATCCTTAGTCGTAAGTGAAAGCGAATCTTTGATACCTTTAGGGGGATCTTGTGATCGGATGGTGCGAAAAACCTGGGAAATCCATGGTTTGGAAATCTAGTTACGATCTTGCTATACCCAGACTCCATCCCTATGAACCACTAGAAATTTAGCAAAATGCCGAAAGTAAGCTATAAAAAAGGTGAAATGCACGTTGTAATGAGACTTAAGATTCTTACGAAGCTTGACCATTTCAGCCTACAGGCCTTAAACGAGGTAACTGGCCCAATTATACCATGTTCCCTCCTCCATAACCTCTCACATGAGCCGAGCTTGCTCTATGGTAAGGATTCTTCCCTGGGAGAGCAACTTGGGGAAGATGCGGGCTCGGAAGAGGGGATAAATGGTATTAGCCACCTCCAGCTTGATTTTATTAGCAAGGATGCCTTTCAGTTCTTTTTTAACCCCTAGCCACTCCTCTATCTTCTTTTGGTGCTTAGAACCCCTCTTTGACCTTTCTTCTACCGGAGGACCATAAGAAGGAATGCCAAAAAAGTTGACGAACAGTCGAGCATCAATATCAAAACTCACACGTATGTTATGCATGTGCATGTAAAGACACTTGGCTTCTTCGCTGAAGGAGTCAATTAGGGTTAACATTTTGGCTGCAGTGACATCAGGGGTTATAGCCAAGAATAGCTCCATCAATCCAGCTTCCCGAAGATTATTGGTAATCGCAGCTGGGGCCGCTCCATGGCAGAGCCAACGTTGTGCTTCTCTTATGTCGCCATAACGGAAGAAGAGACTGTTCGTTTCACGCCTGGAGGCTATCACCGTGACCTCTCGTGATTCCCTAACTGTGAACATAAAGCAATGGTTTAGACAATACAGCAAAATAATACAATTTTATACATTATTTTCATTTCGTAAGATTGTACAATGGACCACCATAGCGTAATTTACTATGTCCGAAGGGCAAAGGAAATGGTGGGATTTTCTCTTGCACGTCCGCAATGATGATAGGATGATCCAAAGTCCACTCCTTATCCAGCCATCCAGAGTTTTTACACTTGGCAAAGAATTTGACATAGCGGATAGGGTAATGTGGGATTTCAAATTCTAATTGTCCTAGGACACCAGCACGTACATTGCTAATAGAAGTGAACTCCTTTATGGCCGTTTCGGTCATAGATAGCATATCTGTATCACCTTGGAGACCATGCTCATTGATAAAGAACCTAGACCACAGAATGTAGACAATTGTTTATACTTGACAAAAATTCAAATAACAGTTAGCACATCATAACGCCTTGAAAACGCTTACCCGCTTGCATAATACACGACGCCAAGTGGATTCTGAAAATAAGTCATGAGATGACGAGCCACGAACAACGTGTTGTAGGTGTGATAACAATCAAACCTGGGCATCTCCCAGATCCAAGATAAATGCCTCAAACCTTTGGTGCTCTATTCATGGTCTTGCACCTGCATGGTTTTGATTGAGTCGTCCACCAGAAACATTAAGATGCTTTGCGTTGATCCAATCGGTAGCGTCTCCAGAATGGCGGTGGCTGTATTGGTCGATAGATGCGACCAGATAATTATGCTGAAATTACGCAACAAAAACTGTAAAAACTCTTGTGTGCCTCTTCGGAACCAAACCACCTCCTCCCCTACACGAGCATGAGGAGGAGGAACATTGGCCATGGGGACATGTAAACAGCACAGAACGCCCACAATGTCCAAGGCGATTAGGACGGGCTTTAGCGTAATCCTGTACAATAAAGCACACTATCATTAGGAAAAGCAACGTAGACATACTAACAACATCAGAACAAAAAAAATGAGGCTCATAAAAATCCATTATGCAACATTAGAGTTTCCGTTACCTTGATTCCCTGAAAATCGCAGGTTACGCTAGATATTCATTACGAAAACCGCCTAAACCCTTGTGACAGTGCAAGGTTTGTCCCTGACAACGGTGATAAAAGTAACACCGCATATTATCCCAGCGTAAGATGCAACCATTACGGGCGAGACAACGAAATCCTATTTAGACTACATAAGGGTATAATACTTAGACCCCTTCAGTTATGCATTGCGTTTGCACAGTATTGCCCAAGATCATCCAAACCCTTGCGACGGTGCAAGGTCTATCTTTGACAACGATGGTAGGGGTAATATTACAAACTACAATAGCTTAGCCCACGCGGGCATGCATCAATGCTCGACATAATACACATCTTCAAAACAAATACAATTACGACGCTATAAGAACGAAAATAACAATCATGTAGGAAAGGTAAAAAGTGACCTACTGGGCGAGTGGAGTAGCCTCCCGAGTTTCAACTCGGGCCTTTGAAATCTGCTTCAAACTCTCCTGTACTTCATCGATCTTCACCAATTTGGCATGTTTGCCTTTGGTCTTCAGTGCCATGGTTACGCCTGAACAACCTTTACAAAATCATCTACTTACGCCTTTCTTCTACTTTCCTTCTACTATAGCCTAATTTAAATTCATGATGTTTACAGTATGCTTTGAGGACAAATCATTGACTTATAATTGTAATGGTTGAAATTAACTGTTTTCATGTTCGATCAATGTGGAACTTTCCCAAAACGCAGGTATGTCAGTGCGATATGAAGCGTGAAGATCATAGCATTAATCTTGTAGATATTGCATTAATTGTAGTCTGAAAAGACCCTAAATTAATGCATAGCTTATCATCTCGTAATTTGGTCGCATTAACTACGGTTTGCACAAAATTTTAAATTAGCTATTTTAACATGCTAGACATGCCATGTTATACCTTTCATCATAATTCGCAGAAGTCTTATGCTAACATCTAGGAAACTGGGCTTGCTGCTTTCTTACAAACTGTGCATATTTGTAATGGTCTGCTAAGACCTTAAACTGGCAGCCTCTTTAACACGCACCTCTAAAAAAAAAACCTTCTATAATTTCAATAGATCGGCAAAAACAATATAACAACTTCCATTCTTGGTGGTTTTGCAGGTCGATTTGCAAATGGACGCAGCTTTACTCGCACCCCTAGCCCTAACAAGCCCATACAGGGAAACTATTAGATAGCTCAACATCGCACTGATAGGAACTGACGCTTCCCTTTGTGACACAACCATAGCAACATCGGAAATATCCCTAGATTGGCCAGAACATTTGGCCTGAACCCTAGACCTAGAAGCTGGTGATGTGACCGAGGATCCCCTTATTGAGGTCCCTATAATTATGCACAAAGGAGAAAGTAAAACTTTGAAAGTTAATTCTCTCATTGACCAACAAACGTAGAGCGACATACTTTGAGTGCTCCAAAATAACGTTGCGGTATTCGCATGGTCATACGAAGACATGCTGGGTTTAGACCTAAGACTAATATAGCACAACATAGTTTTAGACCCGCATATCAATGCAGTTAAACAGAAAGCATGGAAGATTAAGCCTGAAATCGCGCTGGCAATGCGTGATGAAATCACTAAGCTATATCAGACTAGTTTCATTCGTGCGGTCGATTATTCAGACTGGGTGTCGAACATCATAGTTGTCTTTAAGAAAACAGGAGGAATACGCATCTGTATAGACTTCCGCGATCTGAACAAGGCAACGATTAAAGACAACTTCCCGTTGACGAGTATCGACCAACTTATTGATACAACAGCTGGCCACGCGTTACTATCCTTTATGGATGGGTTTTCAGGCTATAATCAAATTTGCATCAACCAAGAACATCAACTGACTACAACTTTCATGACCCCCTGGGGAACTTTCTGTTACACCATGATGCCTTTCGGGTTAAAAAACATTGGAGCAACTTATCAACGTGCCATGATATATATCTTTAGTGATTACCTCTTAGAGAGATTGAATGACTACGTAGCTAACATAGCTATCAAATCTAAGAAGTCAGGGGATCACCCAAAAAACCTAGAGTTAATCCTTAAACGATGTCTCAGGCACGGCCTATGGCTCAACCCAAGAAAATGCATATTCAGAGTTAAAATCGGACGTATGTTGGGGTTTGTGGTATTGGAGACTAGCAGATGGGTCAACCCCAACAAGGTTAAAGCCATTGTTAACCTAGCACCACCTACAAACCTCAAAGAACTACATGGATTGCAGGGTAGGTTGCAATTTATCAAGCGGTTCATCTCAAAGTTAATAGACAAATTACGTCCTATGTAGCATCTGCTCAAGAAAGGAGTTAACTTTGAATGGACTGAAGACTGCCAGCGTGTGTTTGACAACTTGAAGAAAGAGTTGTTACATTTGCCAACGATTTTCCCACCACAAAGGGATTAGCCTTTCTACATCTACCTGGTAAGCTTAGATGTGTCTATAGTTGTGTTGTTGTGCTAAAAAGGGACGACGGGTCAGAAGTCTCTATCTATTATCTAAGTCACGCTCTATTTGCGTATGAAACAAGGTACAATGAAGTAGAGCGTAATTATTTGACATTGGTGTTTGCACTAAAAAAATGTAGACACTATCTTTTTTGTAGCCAAGTCAACATAATTTGCAAGAACAACATTCTGCGGGCCATCATAAACAATTTATACAAGAATAGTAGGATAGGCCACTGGAAGGCCATCACAACGAAATTTGACTTGCACTATGTTGGCCAATCATCCACGAAAGGCTAGGCCATAGCCGACCAGCTTGTAACATCACCTGTTAATGATCAAGCTGCGATAGAGCCCGAGTTTCCTAATGAACAGATACATAGTTTAAGCCTTGTATCAACAGGCCTCGAAGCGATGTTATACTTTGATGGAGCTTCGACTACCAGAGGCGACAGTGCTGCCACCGTCATTATACTCTTCCCTGAAGATGTTCATCCATTGGTTTACCGCCTGGTGTTTCTTTGTATGAACAATGTGGCAGAGTACGAGGGGCTCCTCAGGGGATTATTAACAGCCAGGGAACTCAATGTTCAACACTTGGCAATCCGAGGCGATTCGATGCTCATCATTAATCAAATCACAGGGGTCTACACTTGCAAAGCTATGCATCTGCAGCCCTATTGCGATATGGCTAAAGATATCTTGAGACAATTCATGACGATTGATGTCCAACACATGCTGCGTAATGAGAACATTATAGCCGATGCACTAACCACACTAGCTTTAAATGTGCCACCACATTTGTTTGCCATCCTGCCCATCTTAATGATGGAATGTATAGACCCTGTCATTCAAGTGGCACAAATCTCTTCTCTAAGCAAGGGGGGAACGCTAGAATGGTACAATAACATTAAAACCTACCTTCTGCATGGCAAACCATCGCACGAGCTAACACCTACACAAAAAGATGCAGTCCGCAAGCGTGCCAAGTAATACGTCATCATCGGAGACAGTACTCTATGTAGATGCTCTTTTGATGGAGTATTGCTAACCTGCGTTAATAATGACCAAGCGCAAAGAATAGTTAGCGAAGTCCATGAAGAACTATGTGGAGGACACATAGCCCTGCAAGCCATGGCCATTAAAATCAGACGCTTAGGGTATTACTGGTTGTATATGGAACGAGACTGCCTTACCAAGGTTAAGACATGTGATACATGCCAACGTTATGCAAATTTAATACACTTGTTACCAACTGAATTCCAAGCTACACAGATCACTTGGTCATTCCAACGATGGGGACTAGACATCATAGGCCCCATCACGCCTAAGTCTTCCACAGGACATAGCTTCATTATCACTGCCATTGAGTACTTCACGAAGTGGGTCGAGGCTACTCCCCTACAAAAGATTACATCTCAGCAGGTTTGTCGTTTTATCTTGGACAATATAGTAACCAGGTTTAGGCTTCCCATGACTATTGTGACTGATAATGGGCCACAATTTAGTAGTACTGAAACCAAATCTTTTTGTAGTAACCTTGGTATCAAGCTATCTTTTTCCTCACCCTATTACCCACAAGCAAATGGTCAAGCAGAGGCAACAAACAAGGTGATCATCAATGTGCTATGAAAAAGATGCTCAACAACAACAAAAAATGATGGCATGAAAAAATCCTCTATGTGCTATGGGCCTATTGTATGACATGCAGTACAGCTATTGGTAGGACACCCTATAGCCTAGTCTATGGATCTGAAGCGGTGTTGCTTCTGGAACTACTGGTTCCCTCACTGAAGATGGTCCTCTCCATGGTTATAAATGAGATTCAACACAATGAGTCCAGGATCATGGATTTAGACTTAGTAGAGGAGAAATGCATCCAGACGCTCAATAACATCGAAAGATATCAAGATAGGTAGAGACAGAAGCATCATCACAACCTGCATCAGCAAACGATCAAGAAAGGAGACTTAGTTCTCAAAGCCATTCGTAAACCAATGAGCAAATTCTCTACAAGTTGGAAAGGCCCCTTTCTGGTCGTCAACGCATACGACAATGGAGCATTCAGGTTAGCAGATATCAACGACAACGAACTCCTGAATTTAGTGAATCATATGCACTTGAAGCAGTACCACATCTAGACATCGGCTCGGCTCAAACGTAAGGTAACAAACATCTGCTACGATGTAAAATTGGTAGTGTTGTACACATCCACTACGATGTAAAACTGGCATTTCTTGCATGCGTCCACCACGACGCTAAACTGGCAAATTTTTCGACCGTCCGCCATGACGTGAAACTGGCAAGGTAAGCATTCGTCTGCTGAGATGTTAAACCAACACAAACTTGTCCCTGGGTCATGACACAAAACTAACACCCATAGTATGGTCTGCTAGGACCATATACTAGCTCTTCCATAGTCCGCTACAACGTAAAACTAGCACACTTCAGTCTACCCAGACTTTAAATCGGGACCATGGTCTGCTGGGACTTAAAACCAACAACAAAGGTTTAACAGAACTTAAAACTGGAAGCTGCCAATAGATTACCCATGAAGCAAGAGAGCTTGATCATTCTTGCATGGCATCCCTGCTAGACGGAATGGGTAGGGCTTCGAAACAGACTCAGCGCCGCTTCCCTACTGGCATACTATTGATCCCTCGGATATGTCGAAGGGCATACTACTGACCTCTTGGAGATGTCGCTATGATAGCCACTTTGTAGTTGCAACTCCTAGGGTCAACTTCACCACTTAGGGCCCCAAGGAAACTATGATCACCCATAGCCTTGGTGGCCTCCACTTGTCACCGCTACCAAACTCTAGCTTGGTAGATTCATCTAACTGGTTCTTTGCCCAGTCAATTGGATAAGATGAATCTGGCTGTCGACAGTGAATTCCTGAACCGCGACATCAACAAAGGGATCTTTGCCTCTTGCTACAGTCCCTTCTCTGTGGCCTGTGCTCTCCTTTCCGCTTTGGATGACACTTGTTTCAATAGCCTCCCTAGCGATTAGGACGATTGCTTTTTCTTTCTATTATCTGTTATGTTTTGCAGGTTACTTGCTACGATAGCGTTGTTCAAGAATGCATTCACTAAGAGGTGAGGCGTCATAGTGTTCTAAGGTGGCTGCTCAGACTAGCCTGACTACTTGGAAGTGTAGACCCTGCCTTTTTCCTTCCATCAAACAACTTATTTTACTTTCTGCTTCCTTTATCCTTACAACTGCCTTTACCCTGTTCTCCTCTTTGTACAGACTATGAGCATGCAAAAAAAAAAAGAGAAAAAATGGGCAAAGCTAGGCAAAAATGGATGAAACACAGCTCATCTGGGCCATATGGGCATAACACAACTCGTCCATGCAAGCCCCACATATATAGTATAGCAGCGTAACCTCTCAGGAAAACACTCATGAGAAGTTGTCTAATAACATGTTTGCGAAGTATCCTGGTCATGCTTGATTCTTCCCTAAACCTCCCTCCCTCACTACTATAAGATCCCTCCTATGCTCCTTATGCTTCCAACCTTTGTACTTCCAGGTTTGATAAAGCGACATCTGAGCAGCAACTGACAAACTTGTTAGCGTTTTTACCTCTGTGGTATTTCATATTCTTTGTTGATGTCTCTTGGGCAACCCCTCAAAACATCAACAAAGAGGGGCCATTGAAACACTGTGAAAATTTAGAGACCTCGATGATTCAACAAAGTCTCAAAGTTTATGTAAAGGATTTCCACAAGTGGCACATTTCAGACAGTCTTCTTTTAACTTGGGGCTTGTTATGCTGTGCTACGCAGCGCAGCGTAATAGACTCCAGAAGGACTAAACAGAAACGAGGGATGCGCAGCAACAACACTTCAATTTTGCAAGTTAGCTATGTTACGTCATGTTACGCTATGTAGTGTAATGTAGCGTAACACAGCATGATGCAAGCAGACAATTTATTTAATCGCAACAATGGAGATAGAAAAATTCAAGCATTGGCGGTTCTTACGCCATGATACGCTCTCTAGCGTATTGCAGCATAATCGCAGGATAGTTTGTCACCGAAGCTCCAGCAAGGGTAGATTACGACACACTACTCTTCAGAGCATAGCGTAGCGTAACACTACAAGCTTCAGCTATGGCACATCAGGTCAAAGGTATTCTGTGGGCCCAGGACACACGTCATCTAAACCATGTTCTTCTCCTAACCCTAATCTTATAAATACCCCAGTTGACAACAATCAAGGGGTTGAAAATTTTTGGTTGGCAGCTGTTGGCAATTGTTGACAATTTTGGGTGAAGATTGGCAAGAGAACAAAAGAGAATCAACAATCGAAAGAACATCAACGGTAACTGACAAAAGCTTTTGATCAGAAACTTCAATTTAGTAGACACTTTGCTTGAAGTCTGACTCCCTTGCACCCAGATTGGCTAGAACAAGGTAGATCGACCTTTGCTTGTTTCATTTCTGAATAGTTTTCTCGTTCTTGGCATGTGCTTCGTCTAAACCGAAGTCTGCTTGCAATCATTGTATTCAATGTATTTTCTTATAAGCTAAATCCTAGATCTTGGGATTGCACATTCTCTAAATTCAATTTATTGCATCCTATTTACATAAACTTTACAATCGTTTTGCATCGTTTACATCGTCCTCGTTGCCTTCAAGATCATTGATATCATATCTCCCCATCAAAATCGTCATCTTGTAATCCAATCATTACAAAATTTGTTGATTAAGTAAGTCCCTATCTGATGAACAAGATCGTTCAGGGCACCTTGGATTCGTTTTCTCCAGCATGGCCCTCGCACGGATCCGAGGTTGGAACTATGTATACGGAACTTTGCTCGATATTTCCAACAATCGATGTTTTCCGTTGTTACAATGAGTAGTGGGTATCCCCTATGTCCAACCACACGAATCACAAGTGTATACCAACAATCCAATCGAATTCTATAGACTTAGTTCCTAAGTTCTCCCATAGTCCTAGACCATGAGTCAAGGGATTGTATGATTTTGTTTTCCTAACTCACACTTGTGTTTCCAATACATATGGTTAAATATGAGTTAAGGCTTATGATGCCTATTTTTGTAAGTGTTATATATATATATTTTCTTATCCTAAGGACTAGGTGAATAAATGAAGGTTTAACTATTAATTATCTAACTACTTAGTTACTCCAGTGACTAAGTATGCTAACATAAGTAGTCATTCCCATCTACCGTACACATCTTAAACTAGTATCAATGCTATTGAGTTACCAAATAGCAATTACTAGGTGTACCAAATGACCACTACTGGGATTACCAAATGCAATGCGTTATGTTTGAAGTGATTGTACTTGTGTTTTTATTGATTAAGTATTTTATTTAATTAAAACCATGAAAGTAAAGTGCATTAAAAGTAAAGTGCAATGAAGAAAGATTAAACTAATCCAAGTGCTATAATGAATATAAGAAATCTCATCTTTATTAACATTCATGCCAATGTGTTTAGGTACATGACATTCAAATAAATATCCATATAATCTCTTTAATTCACACTGCAGGCACTTAGAGAGAAAATATTCTAATTTTAGGAAAATAAAACTATAAGAGCTTTACTATGCTATGGACCTAAGGTGTCATAAATGTGATTAGTATGTGCATTTATATAGGCTTCACTTGCATCAACGTTGACATATCTGTGTTGATGCATGTTACCATGTATTGACAAGGCTATGTCGATGGGGTTGCATCAACATAGGTTATTTCTGACAACTTATCACAACCCCATAACTGAGTGAAAACTTGTCCTTGAGTGAATAAAAGTAGGATTAAGCTTCTTACAAAAATTGGAGGAGTATGAAATTTATTAACTTAAAAATAAATAGCTTAATTGATTGACTGACTTTAAGTGCTAGATTGTATGGAATTACAAAATTGGTGTCGATCACAACAAAAGTGGACATTTTACAAAACTTTCAACATGTACTTTTAAATTGTTAAAGATAGGGTGAGTTCTCAAATAGTGCTTGGAGGTGAAGGCTCCTAGGATGTTGATGAGCGATGAGGTACCCCTATGCTCAACTATACGAATACGAGTGTGTATGCGTGATCCAATCGAACTTTGCGGACAAACTAGTTGTGGCACCTAGATAGTTATACGTTGACCGCAATTCGCTGTCTTCCCACTTGGACTAGTATTTGCTTTGTCGCATATGGTTTAGTCCAGAGTGAGGTATATGATGTGGTTTCTATGACTATGCTACTCCTAAGAACAATGAGAAGTAGCTTAATTAAGCTAATAAGTAATAAGAAATAAAATCTAAGCTAGCCTAAGTGTGATGAGCATCTGTTCTTAATCACTTGAAACACATCACTATTTTTGGGATTGCCAAGCACACATCACTTGAAACATTATTTGATATGCTACTGGATTACCACATAGTCACACTTAAATGTTCGTGATTAAGACGTACTCATTCCATGTTACCAATAGGAAGTGTAAATGACAATAAAGGAAATATTAACTAGAAAAACATTGATAAATAATTAACAATTAGAGCAAATAAAAGCTAAGTGAATGTTGTAATGATGGAGTAATCTTGATCTTTATTGTTGATCGTGTGTGTGTCCAAGTACGTCACACTCGAACAAAGGTCCTATACAATTACAAGAATCACATTGTGGGCATGCACTTGAGAAAGGAACTAAAAACTAACTAAAAATTGATAAAAAGACTTGACCCCAAGACTTACCAAAAAACTCTTTCATTATGCACCTGAATGCTATATTTATAGGCTAACACAAGAATCATGATATCATGTATACAATATCATATCCAAGCTACGATATCACATACTTGATATCATGTACTTGATATTAGGGCTTAGCAAACTACGATTCATCATACCCCCATGACTAAATAAAAACTCGTCCTTGAGTTAAACAAAATCAAGAACAAGTTCATCTAATTACATAGTGGATAGGTATGGGATTACAGACTAACTATGGATTCCTTCATGCCACAGTGTGGGACTAGACAAAAAAAAATTAGGACACCAACACAAAATACAAAATACAAAATTTTTTGGAACTCCTGTGGTTCCTAGTGGTGGTGGCTCCTCCATGGCCTTCTTCCCCTTATCCTATGCTCCAGGCTTTGGAAATGGATACTTCTGAAGGAGTGCCTAAAGTTTCTCTTCCTCTGTTTGGGGATCATATGCCGTCCATGTTAATGTTCCAATGTTTGATGGAGTTGACACCTCCCATGGACACGACAGTTGCGAGAACACCTGATTAGCTTTGACGTACCATGACACAAACATCCATTGTTCCTCCTCATAGGCTCTGGCTTTGTCTCTACATTCCTGATAGTCTGTAAGCCATCGAGCCAAGTTTGCTACAACATCCTTTTGACCTTAGTAGCTATTTTTTATGACCTCTAGTTCAAAATTTGCTACCTCCAATTTTTGCAATGTCGTTTTGTGTTCAACAAACTTTGTTTCATAGTTGGCATAGGTGGTAGCTACTTATTTTTCTAACTCGATTCTCAGGCACCTTGCTATTAACATGGCCAAGTTGGCATACCACAGGTTAGCCAATTCCATGTATTCTATGAGATCTTGGATTTGCAGGTCCTGGCTTTTTAATTCTACTTGGTGGGTGAAGGCGTAAGTGTCCAATATGGCCCACCAGTTAGTGTTTTGAGCATTGAAAGAGTTGATGTAGGTCTTAGCCATATGGATCTCTTTTTTGATGATATCCTTATACATCCCCACTTGATCCTGGAAATGTTCCTTCAATTTTTCATATCTCTTAGCTTTGTTTTGCCATGCACTTATTTCAATGGCCGTCTTTTGATGGATGGTACATACCTCCTCCATTAAGAGGGTCCTGTTCTCTCTGGCTAAGTGACTTATGTCTTGGTTGACTCTTATTAGTTATTCTTACATTTGCTAAAATCTTTCCTTGAGAACATTCTTTTGTTTATCAACTATTGTCAATTAAATATTTTCGATAGTAAGGAGTTTATTTTCTTCCTGTAAGGCTTTGAGTGCTTTTGCATGTGCATATGTTTGAGCTTGTGCTTTTGAAGCATCCCAATCAGCATTCTCCTTTTCCATTACCACCTTTTTATTCTCCTCTAATAATTTATTTAGTTACTCTATCTTAAATGATTCTAGTTGATTGGCTGGAATAAGTTGGAATGGATCTCATTGTTCAGCTTATAGGGCAATGAACTTCTCGTGGAGTCTCCTTAACTCATCTTCTACGTGTTCGGCCTTAACCTCAGCCATAACCAGCTTTTCCTTCATGGAAATGAGTTTTGATTATGCTATTATGACATCTTGGGGGATGTCAAACAAGGATGTCATTACTTTTCCTATTTGCAGTAAACAATTTAGAGCATCCTCATGTTCCATAGGAGTCATCAAGAGACTAGCTAGAACTTGAGCATCATGTGCTCCTATGAGATCCACCGGTGGCACAATAGGAACTTTAAATGACTCTTTGATGTGGTCCATAACCACTTTTGCTACTCCAACTACATCTTGGTATTGCATGACCACCATTGTGGTACCTTCACTAGTTTCCAATTATACCTGAAATGATGCAGCATTCCCATAGATTTGTTATGACCAATGTGACTCCCCTTCTCCTATTTGTATTGAGACCTTGTCCCTTGCATGATCATTTGAGATGGTGGGCTATATGGCATCATCGATCACCTTAAAGAGATTGGCCTCATTGTGACTTCCCCAACTAACCATTTCTGTGATGCCCTTGAGATGGCTCATCGATAGTCGATAATCTTGTGGTGGTGGTGGTGGTTGGTCCTGTTGGCCTGTGGGCTATATGTTGGACCTTGCATCTTGTTTTTAACTAAACCTCATGTCTGGAAGTTGGCTAGGCCTAGCTGTTTGTGATGCAGTGGGCCTAACCGTCTACTCCTGTTTAGGCTCTAATGTCTCACCAACATCTTTTCTTGGTGTTGGTGGCTTTAGTAATTTGGCATATGAAGCATTTTGAGCTTTTCTAAGGATATCATTAGTGTACCCTAGAATTCCAACATGCTGGCACAACTTCCTAATTAAACATGAAAAGGGCAATGCAAACTTTTCTATCTTGTGTTCTTCGAACCACCTTAATATTTTTGTTAGATACAAATGGGGCAAACTGGCATCAACTTTTCCCATCAAGATTGTGCTTCCTCTGGCCACACAGGTAGAGATCCTGTTTACTCCCTTCATTGGGAAGATGTGATAGGTGCTAATTTTAAAATAAATTCTCTCTTCAAGGGTCAGTTCTCCATATGTTTTGTCTTCTTTACTATACGTCCTCTTTAGCCATACTTTTCTTGCATTAGCATCGGAGCGAGTGGACAAATGAGTAACTTTGGTCCCTATATTCAAAAAATTCAAAAATTCCACAATGGCCTTCATGGAGAAATCAACTAAAATTCCACCAATGTCAGTGATGGTGCCTTTCTCTTTATTATGCCAAAATTGATAAGTTTCCCCCAAATACCATTCTCCACTTTCTAAGAGGATAGGCCCTAGTGGATATCCCTTGAGTTGATCTTTGACGGGCTCAGGGGCAAATTTAGTAAAAGGTCCAAAATTAAGTTCTACGATCACTGCAGCAGATGTGGACCTTTCTCAGGTGGCCTGAATGCATTCTGGGGACAACATGAGATGTTGTCCTTATTCAAGTGCCCTGCCTTCTCCACCTTTTGCTTAACCGGATTGTGTAGTAATAGGGGTTTCTTGATGAATGCTAAACGATTGTGCCTCCTATTCTACATGTTCTGCGGATGGTCCTTGGCCTCTACCTCTCCTTGGACATTTGGCTACCCCTTGAGAGGATCCTCCCTATTGTCCTCATTTAGGGGCCATCTGTAATCACACTGGGATCAATTGTTAGTAAGGTCATTTAACAAAGTTTGATTATCTTGTACCTTACTCATTGCCTTTAATAAATTTTGAAATTTAATTGCTTAGTGTGATTTCAGAGTTAGAAATTTTTCAAGGAAATTTCCCTAAAATTTTTAATGTTGGGCCCAATTTGATTAGGTGACTCTAACAATAATTGAATGATTTTGATGAAGGAATAAAATTATTTTGGCATGAGTTCTTAACATTTTCCAATAGGACTTACCCCTATGATATCCTTCGGGCAATAACAATTTTTGAAAAAGTTATGCACACATTCTACTATACCCCTCCCCCACCACTGAGTTAAACACTTTGGGTTTAAGTAGGTTTGATTAGAAGGAAAATTGGAGCGTTAATGAGCGATATATTGATGGTTGAATGTTAGACTCTCAAAGCGTGAAAAATCATGGAAGAAAATTGCAAAAACTCCGCTCACATCAACAGTTGAAAATGACTTCTACCAGTGTGAGGGGGCCCATATATATAGGTTTTGTTGACATGATATCATATACATGATAGTGTAGACCTAATATCATGTCCCTTTCAAAATAGGGTACTTAGTAGAATTGATAAGTTTTTGATTCATAGCAAAAAATGAAGGATTTGAGGTAGATTTGAAAAGTTTGGGGTAATGTCCAGTGGACATTAAGACACCAAAAGTGTAATGAAGTGGAATCATACAATGAAGTTCTTCAATAGGATGAGGAAAAAGGACATGTAGTGGTGCAAAGGAACGTTTGGTTGAAGTGATGATAAAGGAAAGAATACATTTAGCAATGTAGTACTCGGAGGGTATAAGATGATGTGGTGGTGTGCAACAAGTACAAATTACAAAAGTCATGCAAGTGGGTCCTCCCTAAAGTAGGTTCCAACCTATTATGCCCTTGTGTAACCACACCTTAAAATGTCTATAGGCACTAAAAGGGTTAAATGTAATTTGCATCGGTGCAACAAAACACACACATGTTAAATACCACCATGATGAGGTATGAATTCTATGCCACACAAGATGAAAGTTAGAAATATTTGGATCATGAGATGAGATGAATTGTAGAAAGGATTGCAGAGATCAGGATGTGAGGTAACTTACCCTGGGCATAATGAATCCAAAGTGTTGTGCATGATTAAGGTACCATTAGCCTTTCACTCCAAGATCACAACTGAGTCCATACCTTTGATTAGTGACATCACATTGTTTCATCTTGATGATAGACAACCATAAGAGCATCATGATAGCAAGGTGTATGATCACTTGACATTTTACACAAGGGAGGAGTGATCTGAATTTGTATGCAGCACATTTTTCTTGAGCTTTTCTTTTTGGCTTCTCTTCTTTCTTTTCTTTTTCTTCTTCTAGCTGCATTGGCATTTTGTCTTTTCTAAAGGTGATCTAGAGAAGCCGCCAACCTTCAGGCATGGATGCATGTCTTTCTAGTGGGACCCTCTAGAATAGCATTGAGTTCCTTTATTGAGTGCTTTTACCACAACTCTTACTCCCATTTTTCGTTAGATCTACAAGGATCTTAATACAACCAAGCTACATGATAGCACATATAGATGTCACCAAAGAGAATCCACAAGTTTCCTTGATGTCACACCCTGACCATTCCCTCTTAGTCCATCACTTTTCGCTCTAGGCATAATAAGTACAAAGTTACTTTAAGTTTTAATGATAACAAGAATATCATCGTACCCAAAGTATAACCTCTTATTAATAGAGTGGGTGGGTGGATGTTGTGGGCTCACTGTCCAAATAATTAGTCCCTTGTGACTTGATAGCATAGACCAACACCTCAACTGACTAGTTACATCAGTGTTTTATTCATAGATGAGATCACCCTTGAAAAGATAAAATGACAAATTGAAAAATGAAAAATGAAAAATTGGAAAATAAAATATTATAAAACCAAAGAAAAGGAAAAAAATTACTAATTCTGCTTGTTAGAATGGGGGGGTATCCCCCATGACTAAACCTTGGATCATGGTGAGAATTAATAAATGGAAATTTTGGATCTATGCTTGTTGGAAATATTGGGGTCTAGTCATATCCAAACCATTGGGCGTCTTTTGGTGCGGTGGTAGGAATGTACCCAAATTGGGGTTCACACACTTAATTAAAGTAAGCATAGTGGGGAAAATTATAAGATGTGGTCATGTGATAAGAGGCTGACCCACTATGGCACCCATGAGCATAAGATGGTATATAAGGATTGATATGTCTCCCCACATTGTTATATTCATTAGGCTACATGGTTGTTGGAGTGTTAATTGGTGGCCTGGATAAGGTAACAAGAGGTGTTAAGTTTGAAGAGGAAGGTGCATCATAATGTTGGGTTTATGCTAGGTTGAAAGATGTAGTGGTTTCAGAATCATGCTATCTCTTCCTTTGGCCATGCCTAAAGAAAAGACACTTTTGACATTGTGGAGGACTCCCACTGCTGTTAATAGTAGTAGCATAAGTAATGTTCATTGGTTGGTGTTATGGTGTACAATCTTCTGGTACTACTGGTGGCGATGTAGAAGGAGGTGAAGGATGAGAATATTGAGAGCAAGGAGAAGTGTAAGGAACATGAGGTGGTGATCCTTTGGGAGAGGACATGGATTGATAGTATTTGGGAGAATGATAATGATGAGGTGAAGTAGAGGGTGTTGATCCAGTTGGAGAAAAAGGGTTTTGAACATAATAAGCATGTGGTGTTGGGTAATATGAAGGGTGTGGTTGGTTTGGTGGTGGCCTCTCCCACGACTGGGGGTTTTGCCATTGCGGTTGGACATGGTACTTCTGTATGAAATTTGGATGTAGCATTCCTTCCCAATGCTCATGTAAATGTGACAATACTAGGCATTGGCCTTTGGGATGATCGTATAGAAAAACATCGCATTGATACTTATGATTTGTAGTTGAGCTCCTATCCTTATTTTCTTCAATCCTTCTTTCCGATTATCGAATAGTGTTCTATCCTGTTTCTAAGTTTGGCATCCTCTATTTGTTCTGGTTGTTAGAGTGATCTTGTGTGGTTCTACCTCTAATAATGTTTGCATATTCTTCGCATTTTTCATGTACCTGCTCCTTCATCTTATTAATCTTTACCTCGATTTCATCTAGTGATTTTAGAATTGGCAAAGATGGGGATGGTTCCACCTCCTTGAGGTGAGTTGATTTCTCCTCTTCATGATTATGGACCTTTGTTACTATAAGAGCTTGGTCCTATTGAGATCTTTCAACATTCTTCCATTTAGCTATTTCTCCTTCTTCTTTTTCTACCCGCTTAATAAGCTCTTGGAATTGGTAGGTTTGTAGTTCATATAGTTGACCTGGGGCATACATCCCTAGGGTTTCCCCTATTTCATTATAGAGCCCATCGATGATCTGATACATTAGCCTTGCCTCAGAGAACCCATGGCCTAGACAGTTATTTAACAATGAGTAATATGTTTCTAAGGCCATGTCCAAGGGTTCATATTACCATTGTTTCCACTCTTAGATTTGTCTCCTCAAGGTTGACACTCTTGCACAGGTTTGATATCTTTCATTAAAGAGTTCTACCATTGTGGGCCAATGGCAAATTGATTTTGGCTTTAAAGACTTGTACCACACTTTTGCTTGGCCCATGAGAGCTTAAGCCTTTGCCAACCATTATCAATGTTGTTCCATGCATAGGCATCATAGAAGGCTTGTAAATGATGTTGTGGATCTAAATCATAGCCTCTTGAGGACTTAAGAAAGTTGTTTAAATCAAGCCTGGGTGGACGACTTTCCTTGTGATGCCTATGGGATATCTGAATGGCCTCTATTATATGCATTAGGCTCTTAGTGGCCAGTAGGGGTTCATCATCACTAAATAGGTGGTGAGTTTGTGAGTTGGGACATTGTTGTCTATGTTCATGTTGGTGTTCCTGATTTTGCTCGTGGGTTCGATTTTTATTTTGATATTGAACCCTTAAGGAATAGTCATTTGTGTCACAACCCAATGGTTAAAGAGCAAAGGAAGAGAGGGAATTAGAAGACTTGTCATGACTTTTGTAAGTCTCCCAATCATCCTTGATGTACTCTTGCTAACCATTGAGAAGGTCCTATGCCTTATAGGCCCCCTCATTCTATGGGATGTCCCATATTCACTAGAGGTGTCTGAGTTGGATGATAAGGGTCCTTGAGTATTTTTGGGGTGTCCATGAACATATGAAATACCTACATAAGATTTCGTACTTCAAACTTCTTCTTCATCATAAATTTCGTTGGTTCTTCAATGAATTGCCTCGCTAGATGTCCATTATCGTTGTCTTATGAGAGAGACATTGTTGTGAATTGTGTGTGACTTAATTGAATTTAATTTCTTTTATCTGAAAGATATATCATTAATACCTTGTTACAGTGATCTTATATGATATAACTAATCTAGATAACTAGCACCATCCTTGACAATGGCACCAATGATGAGCGGTGAGGTACCCCTACACTCAACCATACAAATATGAGCATGTGTGCATGATCTAGTCGAACTCCATGGATGGACTAGTTGTGGCACCTAGACAGTTATACATTGATCATAGTTCGTTGTATTCCCACTTGGACTAGTATTTGCTTTATCATGTATGATTCAGTCCAAGGTGAGGTGTATGATGTGGTTTCTATGACTATGCTACTTCTAAGGACAATGATAAGTAACTTAATTAAGCTAATAAGAAATAAGAAATAAAATCTAAGCTAGCCTAAGTGCGATGAGCATCCATCCTTAATCATCTATATGCATCTTGGACTTCATGTATGATGAGACGCGACAT
>MNCI01033926.1:250943-278484 GCA_015680685.1 Gnetum montanum | reverse complement strand
GAGTTCGACCGGATCGCGCGTGCACGCTCGTATTCGTATGGTTGAGTGTAGGGGTACCTCGCCACTCATCAATGTACTACTTTTGGGATTGCCAAGCGAACATCACTCGAAACACTATTTAATATGCTACTGGGTTACCACGTAGTCACACTTAAATGTTTGTGATAATGTTCCACATTATCAATAGAAAGAGTAAATGACAATAAAGGAAATATTAACTAGAAAAACATCAATAAATAATTAAAAATTAGAGTAAATAAAAGCTAAGTGAATGCTGCACTGATGGAGTAATCTTAATCTTTATTGTTGATCGTGTGTGTGTCCAAGTATGTCACACTAGAATAAAGGTCCCGTACAATTACAAGCATCACATTGTGGGCATGCACTTGGGAAAGGAATTGAAAACTAACTAAAAACTGACAAAATACTTGACCCCAAGACTTACTAGAAAACTCCTTCATTGTGCACCTAAATGCTATATTTATAGGCTGACATAGGAATCACGATATCATATCTAGGCTGTGATATCGCGTACTCAATATTGGGGCCTAGCAAATCATGATTCATCAGATGCTGAAGGTCCTATACCAAGTTTTGATGCTTGCGGTGGTGGAGGTGGCTACTATTGCTAGAGGAAGCTTGAAAGCATCCAGTAATACTTTCATCTTCTCCCCTTTGCCATGTAGGCCGTATGTTATCCATGTGGCTTCATCGATATGGACTAGCATAGGGATATCCCGTGGTCACGACATCATAGGGAATAACTCCTTGTTGTTGACAAGTCATGCTACAAATTGTTTATGTTCAATGTTAAATGGATTTAAAAGGTTCTATAGCTCATGATAGTTATTCATTCTTCTAGCTAGGTTCTCAACAATAGATCATTGATTAGTAAATTTGCTCCTCAGAACTTCAAGCTTGGTGTTGGTTATCTCCAACTACTACTTGGTCTCCTTGTGATGCTTGAATTATGCCTTGTATAAGAAGTAGGAATTGGTCACTTGTTTCTTCAATTTAGTTCTTGACCTCCTTACTGTCAACATAGTCAGGTTTTCATAGCAAAGATTAGTAAGCTTCATATCCTCCATCATCTCCTAGATTTGCAACTCCTTGAGGCAAATTTCTACTCTATTATACACGTTTAACCCATCAAAGATGGATTGCCATATGTTACCTCTTTATTGGAACTATTGGAGGGCCTCATTCATCTTTATTTTGGCTAATTGCATTTCTTTTCATTCATCTACTTGAGGAGCCTGACTTGATCCCCATAGTAATTCTTGACTTGTTTAAATTTCAAGAACTCATTCTTCTAGGAGGTTACCTCAATGACTATTTTATGACGAAGCACTCAAACTTCCTCCATTGAAAGATTCTTGTTTTCTATTGTCAACCTTCTCAAATCAAGGTTTAGCTTGGCTGGCTACTTCAACTATTGTTGACAAAAATTGACCATTTGGTCCTCTTGTTGTTCAACGTTTCATAGGTGATGAAGGTCCAAGTTTTTCTTGCAAGCTTATAACAAGTCCTTATTGGTGTTGAAGACCATGGATTTTGACAAGGATACATAAAAAATTATTGCATCCTTTGCATTCTCAACCTTCCTTCTTTTGTGCTAAAGCTGTTGGAAAGCTTCATCTCTCATGAGTTCTCGATTGAGAATGGCAGGGTTGGAGAGATAGGCCCATAACTCTGCAACCTCGAGAACCAACTGTTGATTCTTTGTTATGAATATCTTTAGTTGGGCATTAGTAATGAGTAGTTTATCCTTAGTCTCTAGTAACTATGATTAAGTTGCTGTAATTTCATTTGAGAGATCAAAGATCTCTAGAAGCTATTGCCTAGATCCCACCAATCATTCCAACACTTCTTCATGTTGGGCAATGCTTAACTAATCACTCCATGCTCTTGTGGATGTTTAAATGTCTATCATTGCAACAATATCTGGTATGAATGTTGCAAAAGCATTTAGGACCTCTACTACCCTATCAACCATCACCTTTGCTGCTATCTCCTATTCTTGATGTTGCATCACTAGAATAGTTACCCCCTTGCCTTCCTCTAAGTAGACCGAGAAAGTTGTAGCATTCCTAGAAATTTTAGGGAATTTCTATCTAAGGATGAATACTATAACTTCTTGAGTGCTAGGATTTATTCTTGTAGGTGCTTGATTCCTTTATGTTGGTAACAATGACATGGTTTCTTGGTCTAGCCAACTAATGATCCTTGTGATGTCATTGAGATGGCTTAGGGTTGGACGGTAAAATGATGGTTCCCCACCACCTATTAAGCCTTGTTGCTACTATAGCTACTACTCATAGAGTTTTTAGAGATTTTTTGTAGTTACAAGCATCTCTGGTATGGTTTCTCCTATGGGAGGTGATGGTGGTGGTCTCTTCTCTTGTTATAGCTTTATTGTTGCCTGATTCTTCATCATCTCTTGCTAGGATGCTACAAGAGCATGATGAACCATGTCATTGGCATAGCATGTCATGCCTTCCCTTTTGCATAGTTTCTTGATTAAGAATAGAAGGAGAGCATCTTCCTTCCTATTTCATTCTCCTTGAATTCCTTATCTATCTAGAGATCAATAAGTTATGGAAGGTTGATAGGGAACGTTTTGCTTAGAGTGGCACACACATGAATGAAGAAGGCTATTACCTTACTTTGCCTCATTGTGAGGTTTAAGTGATAGGTCATAGTCTTAAAATAGACATGCTCTACTTTCATCAGTGCTCCATACTCCTTACGATCCACTCCATAGCAATGCTAGATCCATTCTTTTTTTGGCTTTTGTATCTACTTGGGTTGATATTTCTACCAATGTTGACCTAGTATTAAGTAAACTGAGGACCTTTGTGATGGCCTTAATTGAGTAGGAGACTATGACATCATTGATCTTGATAGATGCATCTCCTTGTTAGTTGTTTTAGAATATGTAGGTCTCCTCATGTATCATTCTCCACTGGAGAAGAGAATGGGCCACATGGGAGATCCCTGTAATTGGGTACTGACTTCCTTTGGCACCAACTCCAAGATGGATCCAATGTTTAGCTCTTGAAGAATGGGACTCTAAAACTTCTTGGTTTTGAGTCTAGGTAGACCTCTGTTAGTGTAACTTCAAGGTTTGGCCTCAGCCTAGGAGCTTCATCTTGCTTGGATTGGTTGGTCTCAGTGGTGGAAATCTATCAAACAGATTCCACCTTAGGCTCCTCTTAAAGAGGTTCCATTGCATGTGTTGCCTCAGCCTCTTGCTCTTGGGGGTTGCTATAGTTGTTGCTGGTACCTTCCTCCTCTTAGCCACTTTTCCCTAGGTTGGTAAGGTCTTCTTGCTAGTGCTCCTCTCTTTGGTGCCATCTTCAATCACAACTGTAATCCCAAATTAGCATTTTAGTTTATAACCCATAGTTCTTTTGATATCTTTCTTATTAGATTGGGTTACACTTAGATATATTTATGATATTGGCAAGCTTATTATTTTAATAATCAACTACCAGAGTTTATTTGTAAGGTTTAACTTGTTTAGGATTGGTTTCAAATATTATTTTTATGAGTAAAACTTGGGGACTTAGAAAAACTTTCAAAAAATTTTCTAGAAGAAACCAAAGGTTAATGGCCCCCACGATGTAAAGCATATCTCTGGTAACTAGAGGATTGAAGAATAAGATGAATTAGGTGAGCAATGTGAGAGTTATGACATTGGGAAGGACATTGGACTCTAAAAAATATAAAACCTCCTCTGTTGTTTGGAAATAAATGGTGAAAAATTAGCTTAGTATTGCACCTATATATAGTATTTTTTTGCTACATCAATGGACATGCATCAACAAGGATGCATTAATGCATTTGGCTACATCAATGGGGATGCATCAACGCATTTGGCTACATCGATAGGGATGCATCAACACATCTAGCTACATCAACAGAGATGCATCAATGTAGTTGTTTAGGTTGATTTTTCACTTAGTAAAAATGAGAAATTTTGGAAGAGTTTGAAAGTGAAACAAGATCCCAAAGGAAGCTAGAAAAGCATAGACAGATTATAAAACATGGATGAGGAATTAAATTTGTTGGAAGAAAAGTTAAATTGGAGTTGGATGGTTAATTGATGATAAGGAAAAAATAAAACTAGATGTTCAAATGATGAAGTGATAAGACTAATCACAGGAATGACCAAAGGATAGGAAGTTTAACTTGAAAAGACAAAGGGGTATGCAAGTGGGTCCTTCCCAAAGCAAGCTCATGTCATGAATGCCCTTGCATGCCCTCATCCCAAGGAATTTGTAGGCACCAAGAATGATTAATGATCTTAGGAAGTAAAAAATTGAATCCATGTGAGAGATCATTAAAGGATTATGGCATGCCAAAACAAACATAGTAATTGATCATGATAGGAGGCAGTGAGGTGGTCGATGATGAGAGAAGAGTGATGGAAGAGAGAGATTGGTAAGAGAGTCTTGCATCCTAGTCACATGAAGTCCTTATGAAACCTGTGGTTAAGATGATCTGATACCATTCCATCCTTAGTTGGAAGCAAGTCCAATCACATTCAATGAATTCACATTGTCATGTTCTAATTGTTCAACTAACAAGAGATCATGACCATCCCCAAAGGACAGCCACCACTCCAAATGGAAAAGAAAAGAGAAGCAAGAAGATAGGAAGGGCTTTAGTTAGAGGGGTGTCTTCAAGCATGGGTAACATGTCTTTCTAGCCCCATAACTAATGCTTGTATTCCATTATTATTTCTAAGGGATGTGCTTTGAATTCTTATGTTTTTGATGTTATTGTTTTTTCTTTCACAAGAACCACATCATGCAAAGAGATGCTTCCTGTTATGGTCGACAACAAGAGTGATGAGAGTCCAATGAGAATATCCATAAAACTTAAAAAGGAAGTTGAGTATAGAAGGTGACAAATCCCCTTGAAGCGACATCCTTATCCATTCCACTTGGTCCATACCAAGTTTATGAAGTACCAAGATCGTTGATTCTTTTTAAGTTGTAAATATGAAAGGATCACATGCATCCAAGATGAAGAGCCTCATAGAGTTGAGTGAAATGGGTGGATGTCATGGACTCACTGCATGATATCATCAGAAAATTAGTGATCCATTGATCAAGGACATAATTCCAAGATGAAATCTAGTCATTAAATAATCAATCTAAACATTAAATGCAATATTAAATGAACTTCTAGTAGTAGTAGCAGTTGTGTTAAAAACTCAAGATTCCTAATGAACAAGTGGGAAAACAACACATAAGAGAGTATAAACAAGGTAAAATATATAATATAAGTTGCAAAATATTCAATAAAATTGAAAATGTATAAAGAATGGTGTAAAAAAAAAATTTTAAAAATTTGGATAGCCTACATAGAATCTTAACATGGGTGACCATGTCCCCTATGACTGAGTTGGAAGGAGGAGATTCAAAAGATAGAGCATGCTCATTCATCAGTTAAGGTATCCATGTTACTGGTTATCCTTGGTTCTAAGAAAGACTTTACTTGTTGGATGTTAACTAGTAATCATTTATTTGGGTTATAAGAGTGGTAAATCATCATGGCCCAAGAAGAAAAATTTGTATGAATAATATAAGGTCCTTCCTATGAGATTTTGCTTGTTGTAGTACATGCATGGGGTTCCAATAAAGAATCTTAGTACTTGGTTGGAATTTAAATTTCCTTATGTATGAATCATGGTGTTGTTTGACGTGTATCTTATGCACCTCATTCATGGATAAGGCTACTTGTCAGTTTTCATCTAGCACATTCATTGTCATTAAATGTTCCTTTTGCACTAAACTTAAATTAAGGTCAAGTTCACAAGCCATTGAAAGTGTATAGAGCTTTGTGTAAATTGAGAGGGTTGGTAGCTTTCCATACACTAGTTCATTAGTAGGAAGTTTCCAAGTGGATCAATAGGCCTAAAAAGCATTGTTGAGTTTTGTGCACTAGTCTTTCATATATTTACTAACTGTGCATGTTATTCTTTTGGTTATTTCCCTGTTTGATGAGTTGTGGATGGCTATGTTGACTAGGCCTTTCATGCATCAACTAGGCCTTGTCGACGCAGGGTCTGTTCTTGCCTATAAATACATGCTCACCTGCTGCATTTATGGCATCAATTAGTCATAGTGTAGCAAAGGTCTTACAATTTTTTCCATTTGAAAGTTAGAATATTTTCCTAAGTGCCGATAGCCAGAGTCATTGAGTGTATGGATCTTTATTCAAGCATTATTGTACTTGAGCACGACAATATGTACGATAATAAAGATGAGCTTCTTGGTAAGCCTTGCAGCATTTTGGATAGTTTAGATATTTATTCATGCATTCAATGCTTTCAGTTGTTTATTTAATGTTTCCCAATAATTGATATAATTAAGCAAGATAAGCTAAATAGATTAAATACATAAGTACGATCGGTTTGAGTGTAACACATATTTGCTTGGTAATCCTAGTAGCATTATTGCTTGGTGTGCCTAGTAGCATAGTGCTTGGTAGCCCAGTAGTGGTTATGTGGGTTCAAAATGTGTACAAAAACTGGGATCAGATGCTTATGTTAGGACTAGTTAGTTAGTTAATTTAGATTAGTCATTAAATTACTTTATATATCTCTCTCTCTCCCTAAGCACCAAATAACATAAAACATAAAATGATAAAAAATCATATGCCTTGAATACGCTTAACCATACCTTTGTATTTCACAAGTGTAATTGGGAAGACAACGAATGACCTTAGGGAAAGATTCATTTCCTAGAAGACTAGTGCACCGGAAACTATAAAGTCCATGGAATTCAGCTAGATCACATGTGAACGCTTTGTAATTTGTATGGTTGGGCATAAGGGCACCTCACTACTCATCATTGGCACCATTGCTGAGGACTTTGTTTGTTGAAATGTGCACTATCTAGGATTAGTGAGCATTATTAATATCATTGGACAACCGAAGGTCAACATCACTCCCACACAACCTATAATTACAAAAGCACATTGATTATTTTATTTGTTGCAAAATGTCTTCTTCCATAGGAATGAAGATGTCAAACTGTTGGTCCCACAAGAGTGCAAAGTGGTATATACTCATCCAGATGAGTATGTATCAGACTCCACCTTCATCTTACATCAGGATGATGTGATATGGAGGGCAACATTGTAATGCCCCCTAATCGATCTATGCTAGGGATGCTCTTTCAAACTCTTAAGAAGTTGAGCATCCTAGATCTTCATGAGGAATATGTTATGAATGGTTATGACACTTGGGACTACTATCCCATGAAACACAATGCATGAGAGATCAACACCAGGAGAAGCACAATGAGTTTACAAAAGGGAAAAAATTCACTAACCCCTTGTTCCTACTAAACCAAGATGACAATGTGGATCCTTCCCTTGGGGGTTCTCAACATGAAAATTTTCCATCCTCTATTTTTGGTGATGAGGGTGTGGCCCTGAACCTGCAATCCACTATTTATAAACTAGGTTAAGGAAAAAGTGATAGTCAAGATAGGGACTTGGGCAAACATCATGATGGAAAGGCATCTAAGGATGGTTATCATAATCAACAAAGAGATGGTGGAGGACACCGTGGTAGCAGTGGCATTCCACCTTCTTCTTCATCCTCTTTATTCAATTTTGAATATTCCTCTTCATCTTCTAGTTATGATAGAAGCCACTGGAGAAATAATTGTGATAAAGGTGATTAGCTGGACGACCACGATTGTAGAGCCTGCCAAGAACGAAGGGGGTGAAAGAAACCATCATCGGCGTCATTGACACAATCATGATGATGAACCTCTGTTAGCAACTTGAAGCATGCTTAACATTGCAGAGGTAGTTAAGATTCCAACTAGGCATGTAAAAGACAATTAGATTAAGTGCGTAGACATGAAGAATATCCTAAGATTTGATGGTGGGGGGGAGGTACAACTATGATATGAAAAATCATATACAAGCTTTCCATGATGCCTATGCCTTACAAAACATTGAAAATGATTGGTAGAAACTCAAGCTATTCCCCAAGACACTCATTAAGGAAGTTGAAAGTTGGTACTAGTCCTTAGAGCTAGAATTCATTCGTAGATGAAGTACCATGTTGGAACTGTTTAATGACAAATACTAGATGTACTTTAGAGTGTTTAATTTGAGAAATAAAATCCAAGGATAGAAATAGGGGATACATGAACCCTTGGATGCTGCCATGGGCAGATATTATTCACTCTTACACTAATGCCTTGGCCATGATTATTCTCAGAGGGAACAACTTTGTCACATCATAGATGGGCTTAGAGTAGAAACTAGAAGAACTCTTAGTGTGTATGCCCAAGAGAGATTGTTTGAATTGAGAGCTCATTAGATTCAAAGGCTAATAGAGCAGATAGCAAAAGAAGAAGGTGAGTTGCAAAAAATAAAAAGTGCAGAAGAGTATAATAGGGATCCTTCTATAAGAAAAAGAGAGGTATGATTTCGTGACGAGGAGTCGCTACTTGATGAAGTGGTGAATAGAAAAACCTTGCCTATCCAAAAATATGTCTATGATATTTTAGAAAAGGTTGATAAATTATGGGACTCTTTGGATAAAAAATTTCAAACTTCTATGAAGATTGCCAAAGAATCCAAAGAACAAAATAGTGATCGTAACCACAGGAGGTGGAAAGAAGATGAACATGCCTACTATAAAGGTAAGGGTAAAGCTACTACAGTAAAAGAAGTTGTGGAGATAGACTTCAAAGATGATATTGGTTGTGAAGTTTGTCAATATGAACATCAAAAAGGATGTTGCCCTATGGTGTCACACTTACAAGAGTCTGGGGTGTACACATTAAATCTGCAACTAGCAAGGAGGTAAGCACGCAAATGATTATCCTATCCTGAAGGCAATTTGAGGCAGTTCCACTAGCACTAACAAGCTTATTATTCAAGTGGAGCTCCATCACAACCCTATGAGCAATACCAATAATGACACAAACCACAATCATGGGGAATGTAACCACCAAGACAATAGTACCCTTATAAGCAACCAGATTCATATGGGTACCATGTTTAGCAACTTGTCTCTCCAAGAAGTTGTACAAGCCATGCCTCATTTCAAGATTACTATTATCCTCCAGAGTACCACCAAACACATTCACCATCTACTGGAGGGGAAAACCCATATCCATACTATCCTTTGCATTTATCTGCACACATCCCTCTACCCTAAACCCAGTTAACTCCTACTCCATCCATGCAGGGTGAAATTCCTTCATAGTTGTAGCAACGAAATGTTGCAAGGGTTGTACATTCATAACTAGCCTTTTAGCTGAGTGGTTAGGATAATCGTTCCAGGAAATGACCCTTCTTTCAACCCAACAGTCCTCCCAAACCTTGACAACCTAATACAATTAGTTGCCCTATATCTTTAACACCCTCATCCTTTGCGTTAGATACATTCAAGTATCCAAATCAAGTGCCGCCTCAAATCCAAACTATGATGTTAACTCATGTTATCTTTGATTAGATCAAGGCTAGCAATCTTTCCATGAGATGATCTAACCTAGGAAGTCCTCTCATTTACTTACAAATTTCTGGACATGAGCCATGTAAGGCTCTTCTTGATTCTAGTTCCAATGTCAATCTCATCTCTCATGACATGTATAAAGCCTAGAACCTACCACCTCTTAAGAAGAGCAACATGCATTTAAAATTGGTAGACCAATTAATCATTGTTCCTTTAGGATTAGTGGAGGACATTGTGACCACAGTTTGTGGGTGGTCCTACCCTACTGATTTCTTGGTGATCAAGGTTGAAAACTGTAAAGGTGACTTTTCCATCATTATGGGAAGGGCTTGGTTAAGCATAATAGATGCACGTATGGGTATAAGGAACCTCTCTTGGAAATCTCCAAGGAAAATGAATTTGGACATTTAGAGAAGAAGCATGTTCCATGCATCATGTGTAGTGATAACAAGTATAATTACGTGCAAAAGATCTAGTCCATAAAAAGTACATTCATTAAAGCTTGCAATTAGTATGTACATGAAAAATATATTCAAAGGTGCTTGTATGTAGCAAACACAAAATAGGAGGGCATCTAGTGGTTAACAGCTAACTTTGATAGTAGCACACTATGCATGGAACCTACCGAGAGCCTAACATGTGCTTATGTCGAAGGCATGGATAAACCTGAGCAAGTTCATCACCAACTCTTTGATGATGAAAATGATGATACATTTTGGGAAGAGTTGGAAATTCTTGAAAATTTCAAACAAGATCCCCTAGAGTTAAGAAATTTACTAGCCAACATGGAATACACATCTTTAAACAATGGTAGGTTGATCATAATCAATGCAAATCTTGCTCTTGAACAAAAAGATAAGCTATTGTAGGTCATTAACAAGTGGCTAATAGTCTTTGCTTGGTCATATCTTGAACTTATAGGAATTGACCCATGAATATGCTAGCATCGTATGTACATTAACCTAGACATGAAGCCAAGAAGGTAGCCGTAGAGGTGGTTGAATCCCAAATTGAAACAGATCGTCAAGGAGGAAGTAGAATAACTCCTCAAGGCAAGGTTCATCTATCCCATCATGGATAGTGAGTGGGTTAGCCCACTCATAATTTTGTCAAAGAAAGATGGAAAATGATGGGTCTGCATCAACTTTAGGCTATTAAATATGGCAATGTTTAAAGATTATTTCCCATTACCATTTATGATTCAGGTGTTAGACCCCATATCTAGGCATTGCTATTATAGCTTCTTGGATGGTTATAATGGCTATAACCAAATTCAAATTATGCTAGAAGATCAAGCCAAGACAACATTCACAAGTCCTTAGGGGACTTTTACATATTGTAAGATGCCATTTGGTCTATGCAATGCCCCTACAACATTTCAACGCTTGGTCCTTAGTATTTTTTAGTAGTAGATTGGTAATGAGGTAGAAGTATTTATGGATGATTTTTATACTTATGGGGCTACATTTGAGTAGGCCCTAGATCACCTTGAGTAGGTATTAAAAATATGTGTTAAAACAAACCTCTGGCTTAATTGGTAGAAAAGCCATCTAATGGTTTAGGAAGACATAGTATTGGGGCACCGAATTTTACAAGGGATTGAGATAGACCTAGAGAAGATAAGGGTCATCCAAGGAATAACATGAAAACCAGAGATAGTTAAAGATGTCCAATTATTCCTTAGACACACTAGCTACTACCGATGATTCATAGAGAATTTCTCTAAGATCACAAAGCCATTGGTTGAGCTTACAAAGAAAGATGTACCATTTGTTTAGACTAAGGAGTATGAACATGCATTCCAATAGTTGAAGGATAAACTTGTAAAAACTTGAATTCTACGAGCATCAAATTGTTCCAAACCATTTCATATAATGATAGATGCATCTAATTATGCCTTGGGAGCTATGCTTCCATAGTTGGATCATAAAAAATGTCCATGTTACATCCACTATGCAAGCCAAAGCATTGTGGGTGCATAATTGAATTACACCACAACTAAGAAAGAACTGATGGCAGTGGTGTATGCTCTTTACAAGTTCAGGCACTATGTGCTTGGTTATAAGGTATTTGTGTACACAGATCACAGTGCCATTTGCTTCTTGATGAATAAGCCAATAGTGAGTCCTCATATCATACAGTGGCTCATGATCTTACAAGAATTCAATCTTACAATGGTAGAGTGAAAAGGGACTGAGAATGTGGTTGTTGACCATCTTTCTTGGTTAAGATGGAATAACAAAGAAGAGGAGAGTCCACTCTGATCAATTTCCAAATGAACTCCTCTTTATAGGAGCAATAAATTATTAAGTGCCCATAGAAACAAAATGATATGATGACATCCTCACTTACCTTCTCACCAAGAAGATGTCATAAGGTCTAGACTTTAGGAAGAAACAATAGTTTCTTCATCAGGCAGAGTACTTCATGGAAATCAATGGATACCTTTATAAGGTATGTGTCAATGGACTGGTTCATTGGTGTGTCCCTAATGCGAATCAACTATGCATTCTTCAAGATGCTCACGAAGGTCCTTGCAGAGGCCACTATGTAGGGAGGTGCATAACCATAAAAATCTTGATGGTAGGATACTATTGGCCTACAATCTTCAAGGATTCCCATTGGTTTGCTCAATCTTGTGAGTGCTATCAAAGAGATGGTGGGATGACTGTGCATATGGAGGATACTAAACATTGGATTTAACCACTGGAGTCCTTTGACATATGGGGCATAGACTTCATGGGTTCCATCACACCCATGTCTAATGGAAAGGCATATATCATCGTAGTAGTCAACTACTACACCAAATGGGTAGAACCAGCAACTATCATCGAATGTACATCATCTAGTACTACTAGATTTATACAACAACATGTTATAAATAGGTTTGGGGTGCCACATGCATTGATTTTTGACAATGGAACTCATTTTTTAGGTGCCACTTTTAGAAAGTTAATGCAATGCTTAGGGTTTGAACATAAATTAACAACACCCTATCACCCCTAAGCCAATGGTCAAGTAGAGGTAACTAACTGGGAGATTACAAAGATCCTAATAAGGATCATAAGAAAATATTTTACTTTCTTGGATAATTTACACTTTCTTATATATTTTACTTTGTTTGGTTTGAGTGTGACTTTTCATTATTTTTGCTAATAAAAGTGCTTTATTGCCATAGGTCACAGTGCCACTATTGCTATGTACTGATGATGGCTTGTGCTTAATGTTATGATTGTCAATGTCTGGTTTCTATTTTTGAATTTTGATGTCTGATGACTATGACATGGTTTATTTTTCATGGAACAGGCAGTGAGTCCACGTCATCCACCCATTCAAAAAACTCTGTGGTTTTCCTCATTCTAGAAGTTTAAGGTCCCTTTCGTTAAAAAAAATTTTAATCAATTAATGTCCTTGGTAGTTTCTAGAATTGGGAAGCATTCAAAGGTTTGCATAGGGTGTGACTTTAAGGGACTCAATACTCTTTGTACTTTTCTACTTGCTTGAATGCTTAAGTGTTTTATCATGGACTTCTTACCATTCCATTCCAACCACTAATAGGAAGTTAAATAATGTCTTTGCATGGTGTGGGTCCCATCCAAAAGAAAAATAATAATAATAATAATTAAAAAAATAAATATACAAAAAAAAAACATGATGGAAATTCAAAGCACACCCATTAGACAAATAAATGGGCTATAAGCACTAGTTGTGGGACTAGAAAGACATGATACTTGTGCCTAAAGGTCCCCTCTAACCAAGGCTCTCTCTCACTTCCTACTTCTCTTTTCTTCTCTTTATGGAATGGTGGTTGTTTTGTGGGAGCACTCTTATGTTTTGAGGGGGTGGATCAATCTTGTAGTGTCAATGCAAAGTCACTAAAAGAGGCTAGTTTTGGTATAAACTAAGGATGGATCTTCTCAAGTCATCTTAAACACAAACTCCACAAGGGACTTCTTATGACCTCACTTCGAGATTCCATTCATCTATCTATGCTACCACAACTCATCTCACTCCTAGTTTCTATGTTATGGTCAATGTCTTAGTTTGATGTGTTGGAATTCTTGGATAGATTCTTCCAGGCTAGTCCTTAACTTTTTATGAACATAAAATCACTTATGGGGCCCATGGACTCCTTAGTTGAGGTTATGCAAGGGAAAAAAGGACATGTGCCTACTATGGGGAGGACCCACTTGCATATCTCTTAGTTTGGATAGTTAAGTTCCTTACCATAGACATTGCTACAATCCTATCTTTCACATATTCTATTATGTATTCTGCTTTATGCTCCTTAAAACTTTCATTAAAATTCTCTCCAAAATATTTTCTCGATTTTCTAAATTTTTTGAGCTTCAAAACCCTCTTCTACTATTCTCATTATGTTCATGGCTTTTTGGGCTTTCATTTGATCCCAATTTCACTCAAAAATCCCTTGTATTTTGGAAGTTTGATCAAGTCAATGATGATCAACAATTGTGTCAACTAGGCCTAGTCAATGAAGCCAAAAACCCTATAAATACTGCTAATACTTTGTAATTTTTTATCATTTTCTTCATAACACGAGGGGAGTTTTTGCCATTTTTCATAGCCCAAAATATTCTAGAGCCCATAACTTGCCAACCGTTTGTCCAAATCACTCCATTCTTTGATCCTATAGCTATTGGAGGTAAGCTTTTGATCATGGGGGCCGCAAACATTATGGTTTTCGATGAAATTTTTTGAAAATTTTTCTAACTTTCCCAAAGGGAATAATGAATACAACAATATGAAAGCATCAATTCTTGAGAGTTAACCCTTCCAACACCTTCTGGAATGACTTATTAATATTGAAATACAAATAAAATAATGATTAAAATTGATTAAATCAACCATAATTACAACTTAGCCAAGTGTAACTATCACAAGGAGATAACGTATTCCAATTGTTTCATGTTACACAACAATTACTAACTTGTGGCCATGTTGTGATTACTAATGGCGCTAAGACCAAAACTACTATAGGAGGAAGGACCATCGTAACCAAGGGAGAAATGAACTAGGGCTAGAAGGGGCCAACAAGAACAGCCCTAGGAATAACTAAAAGCAACCCATGCAATAGGACCTCTTTGGGAAGAGTGTGAAGTGGAATCTGTTTGACAAATTCCTAAAGAAGAAGTTAAAACAAAATAATCATAGCATGGGAAAGCACTAGGATCCATATCGAGGCTGGAAGTCACACTAATACAAGCTTGCCTTAACACCATTAGGCCCCATGAAATCCAACACTTAGTTCTCCAAGAACTGAACTTCGGGCCATTTCTAGAACATGCTCTAGTAGAAGTGAGAACATAATTGCAAACCTCTCCCATGTGGCCAATCATCACTTCCAGTGGGGAGTGGTACATGGAACATACGTCCCTCTTCTAGAACAATAGAAGGGTAGGCTCCATAGTGAAGATCAAGGACATTCAGGTGTCCTACTCAGCTAATGTTATTGCACAAGTTCTTGGGTTGCTTAACACAAAGATATAATTGGTAGAGTTGTCAACACAAGCTGACCTTGAGGCCAAAAAGGAGTGGACCTAGTGGTGTTACAGTGTCGACCATAAGGAATTCGGCATGCTCACACTAACGAAATGTGTATACTTTAAGATAGTGGCCTATCACCTTAATTCAATAGTGAGGCCCAGCAAGGTGACTACCTTTTCTACCCAAGCATGCATCACTCTAAGTAGGAGATTTTTGGTAAACCTTCCACAATTAATCTATTTAGAGATTGAGAAGTGCTTTAAAGAAAAAAAACATGGAAGAAAAACCCTACCTTTCCCATGTCTCATCCAGAAACTTTGCAAAAGGACAGGGATCATTCGCTATGTAAATGACATAATTAGGCATACTCCCATTACCTTGTGGTTTGAAATAATGAAGGATAAGATACCTGACATGTTTAAAGAAGGGGAGCAGTAGCTACCACCTTCAATGCCTACTCAAAAAATAACGCTGAAGGCCCACACAGCCATTGAATGCTTGTGTAAAATCTGAGAGAAACTCTTGCATGAGCAGGAGTAGCGTACAGGAAGAAGTGGTGTAGACCCATCTATATATTAATTCATAATGAGTTACCTTAATGAGGTGGCTTAGACAATTAGCCAAATGGAAAGAGGTGGACCAATATTCTCTATTCAACAAACCCAATTGCCTACGAGATTGAATCCCAGTGCTCAAGAGGTGACAATGTCTCTATCTCAACACCATTTATTCCCAAAAATCTTTGGAAATGCCACCTCCTTTTCGATGTGCTTGGAGGAGGACAAGGGACCAACTATATTGGTGATGCAACGTCAAGGGTAAGAGATTGTTGCTAAAGTTGTTGCTAATCAAATCAAAGAAGCACATAACATTTGCAGTGTTTGTATTAGACATATCTACACTTTAAGATGTGCAAATGTTTTCAGGCATGATCAACGAAAGATTGAGTGCAGCCCAACATGAAGAGTTGTTGGACTGACTGGTGGGAACTGGGCAATCGATTCTGGATATCTTCAATTTTCTAGACAAAATTATTGTAACCTAGTTAGAGCTACTAAAAGCAAAGGGCAAATGCATCATATTAGAAGAGCAACTAGAAATGGCTCAAGCACAAAACCAACAATTGACTGCAAAATTTGCTAAATTGCATGCCCATTTTGCAGATCCCGCACTCTTTAGCCTCATAGTAATCAGAGATGAAGCTTTTTAGTAGCTTTAGGAATGATTACAATAGGCTGAGGAGGAAACAATGATGACCATCTTCAACCAGTCCATAGCTAAAGCAAAAACCTACTCAGTTCAAAAGGACGGGGTCTAGATGTGCCAAGAAAATGAATCATTGATTGCCAAAAACCATCACTTGCATAATGTTGATGCACAAAAATAACAAATGTAAGAATTCATTCATCAAAAGTAGGAGCAGCTCACCAAGGTAAACACAAAGTTAAGGAAATTAGCTATAGAGAATCAAAATCTATCTATGGAGGAAGTCCAAGCATTACATCTACCATTAAGATTATCACTTGGAAAAATGAGGCTCTTAAATTTGAAAGAGTCAAGAATCACTCTTAGGGCATGATTCACCAATCAACAATAAATTGTTGAGAACCTAGCCAAGAGAATGAATGATTACCAAGAGCTACAAAATTGAGTTAGGACATTTGATATTGAACACAAGTAATTCATTACTTGGTTCATCAATGCTAAGGAGTTATTTCTAGCAATTCCCTATCCTTGGAATGTGCCCATTCCTGTCCACATTGGTGAAGCTACATGGAAGATGCATGATCCTAGGAGTAAAAAGAAGAAAATGAAGGCATTGCTGGATGCATTTTACCTTCCACTAGAAGTCGTAGTAGTAGCAAGACAACCACAGCCACCTCAGTCACCACACATGTTTGAAGTTGGTGAAAGTCCCTTAGAAACTTTGGATCCACCATTACCTGGGATTGTTTGACCTTCTCCACCAACTTCATCCCATTAAAAAAAGTGCCATCCAATTTTGAAGAGTCATGTCATGATGTTCAATTTTGTGTTGTGAACACCACAATTTTTGTAATGTGTTGGTCTATACACTCAGGTACTCAATTTTGTCAAGTCAATTTGTTAAGTCTAGTGTCAGTCAATAATCCCATACCTTCCCAATTTTGTAAAGAACTTGAGGATGAGTTTTCATTCAGTTGTGGGGGTATGATGAATCATAGTTGGCTGTGTTGACTAAGCCCTATTGACTAGGCCTTGTCAATTAGGCCCTATCAATGCATCATTTCATGTGTTGACTAGGTCTTGTCAATGTAGGGTCTATTCTTGCTTATAAATCCATGCTCACTAGCCACATTTATGGCATTAGTTAATCATAGTGTAGTGAAGCTCTTGCAATTTTTTCCATTTGAAAGTTAGAATATTTTCTTAAGTTCCCACAACAAGAGTCATTGAGTGTATGGATCTTTATTTGAGCACTGTTATACCTGAGCATGAAAATGTGTACATCAATAAAGACAAAATTCTTGATAAACCTTGCAACATTCTAGATAGTTTAGATATTTATTCATACATTCAATGCTTTCAGTTGTTTATTTAATGTTTCCTAATAATTGAGCTAATTAAGTGAGATAAGCTAGATAGATAAAATACATAAGTGCAACCACTTCAAGCGTAACACATATTTGCTTGGTAATCCCAGTAGTGTTATTACTTGGTGCCCCTAGTAGCATAGCACTTGGTAACCCAGTAATGAATTTGTGGGTTCAGGACATGTACAAAAAGTGGGACTAGATGGTTATGTTAGGACCAATTAATTAGTTAATTTAGATTAGTCATTAAATTACTTTATCTCTCTCTCTCTCCCTAAGCACCAAAGAACATAAAACATAAAATGATAAAAATCATATGCATTGATCATGCTTAACCATACCTTTGTATTTCACAAGTGTAATTGGGAAGATAACAAATCACCTTAGGGCAAGATTCACTTCCTAGAAGACTAGTGCAAATAAAACTATAAAGTCTATGGAATTTGATTGGATCATGCATGGATGCTTTGTGATTTGTATGGTTGGGCATAGGGGTACCTTGCTGCTCATCATTGTTGGTGAATTCAGCATGATTGTTAGCTTGGGGATGGGGGGTGATATAGAGTTGTTAATTTATGCTCTACCCCTAAGAATTACATTAATTTCTAAAAGGTAGCACTTGTAAAATGAGTTCTGTTGTCAGAAATAAGTACCCTTGGGACACCAAACCTATTTACCATACTTTGTTGTACAAATTGTGCCACCGTAGAAGATGAACAATTGGTGATGGTAGTAGCTTTAGCCCATTTGGTGTAGTATTCAATAGTTATAATGATGTACATCTTTCCATTGGACATGGGGTTGATAGGCCTCATGAAGTTAATGCCCCAAAGATCGAAAGGCTCTAGTGGTTGGATCCACTATTGGGAACCTTCCATCTTTACAGTCATTCGTTCTTCTTGTTGGAAATGTTCACACAAATGGGAGAATTGATGGACATCCCTAAAGATTATTCACTAGTAATATCCTATCATGAGGATTTTTATAGCTGTTCTTCTTCCTACATAATGGCCCCCACAAGGACCTTCATGAGCGTTATGAAGGATTCAAAGTTGACCATCATCAAGCATGCACCATTGTACCAAGCCATCAACATAAATCTTGTATAGGTTACCTTTGATTTCCATGTAGTGTTTAACTTAGTGAAGATACTATTGTTTCTTCTTCCTATCTCATTCCTACAGCATCTCTTAAGTGAGTTAATAGGAGAGAAATTTGTTGTACCAATTGGGACCTTTAGGACTTTGCATTTCAACAACTTTGGTAAAAAGGAGTTCATATGAAAATTGGTCAGATAAAGGCTCCTTGTCCTCTTTACTATCCCATTGTAACTAAGATAAGTGGTCGATGAACACATTCTCAGTTACCTTTCTATCCCCCATGATGAGGTTAAACTCTTGTAGGATTACTATTCATCATATGACATAGGGACTTATCGTTGGCTTATTCATGAGAAACTAGATAACAATATGGTTCACAAAAACTTGATATCTAAGCACATAGTGCCTAAACTTTTCTAATGCATACACCACTATCATGAGCTCTTTCTTCATGGTGGTGTAGTTTAATTATGTTCCCATAACATTTCTACTTGTATAATGAATGTAGTAAGGATATTTTTGATTGTTCAATTGTGTAAGCATGGCCCCCAAAGCATAATTGGATGTATTTGTCATGATGTGAAAAGGTTTGAACCAATCAGGAGCACATAAAATTAGAGTTTTTACAAGCTTCTATTTTAATTGTTGGAATGCTATCTCACATTCCTTGGTCTATTTAAATGGTGTATCCTTTTTTGTGAGCTCAACTAATGGCTTAGCAATTTCCAAGAAGCTCTTGATGAAGCGTCTGTAATAACTAGTATGTCTAAGGAATGACCTTACATCTTTTACTATTTTAGGTTGTCTAGTGATTTCTTGGATGACTTCTACTTTTTCCAAGTCCACCTTGATCCCTTTTTTCAATATTTATGTCCTAAGACAATATCTTCTTGGATCATCAAATGGATTTTCTACCAATTATGCTTCAAGTTAGTCTCCATACATCATTGAAGCACTTGCTTAAGACTATCCAAGGCTTGCTCAAATGTGATGCCATAGGTAGAGAAGTCATCCATGAAGACTTCTATTCCACTAGTAATTTGCTATTAGAAAATGCTGAGAACTAAGTGTTTGAAGATAGCAGGGACATTGCACAAGCCAAAGGGCATTTTTCCGTATGTAAAAGCCTCCTAGGGACTTGTGAATATGATTTTAGCTTAGTTCTAAAATGTAATCTAGATTTGGTTATATCTAGTATAACCATCCAAAAAATGGTAATAGCAATGCCTTGCTATGATGTCCAATACCTAATCAACAAATGAAAATGGAAAATGATCCTTGAAGGTTGTCATGTTCAATAGCCAAAAATCTATGCAAACCCTCCATTTTCCTTATTTTTTTTAGGTACAATAATGAATGAGCTAACCCATTTAGTATCCAAAACCAGATAGATGAACCTAGCCTTGAGTAGTTGTTTAAACTTCTCCTTGATAATCTACTTCAGTTTAGAGTTTAATCTTCTTTGTGGTTGCCTCTTTGGCTTTATGGAGGAGTTTTTATAGATGCAGTGTTTGCATATCCACGGATCTATGTCTATAAGTTCATGATATGACTAAGCAAAGACTATTGGCCATTTATTCACCATCTTTAATAGCTTCTATTTTTATTTTGGAGTAAGTTTGGCATTGATGATTATCAGCTTGCCATTGTTAAGAAAGGCATATTCCATAGTTGCCAGTAAATCCTTCAATTCAAGGGACTCTTGTTTGAAGTGCTTAGAAATATCTAACTCTCCCTAATCAATTTCTATTTATGTGTGAGAGATTTGATGATGAAATTGCTCCATTTCATCCATGTTCTCAATATAGGTAGTAGTAAGGCTCTCCAACAGGTCCATGCATATGGTAAATTCAACTTGTTGATTTATTGTTAGCCACTAGGTACCTTCTTACTTGGTGGATGTTGCATACATGCACTTTTGAATAACTATTATTACATACTTAGATTGATGTGTCTTTGATCTTCGATAGTCTCTGCACGCAATGGCACCTTGTGACACTGTATGTGATGCACGAAACCCTCTTCTTCTCTACCTTGCCAAATTCATTTTCCTTGGAGATTTTCAAGGAAGGATCATGAATCCCCATTTTGGTGTCTATGGTACTAAGCCATGCCTTTCCCATAATGATAGGGAAGTTTCCCTTACAATATTCCACATGAATCACAAGGAAATTTGTAGGATAGGACCACTCATCAACAGTAGTCATAATGTCCTTCACTAGCCTTAGAGGAATAGTGATGGACTGATTTGCTAGCTCAAGTTTGATATTGATCTTCTTTAGAGGAGGTAGGTTCAAGGTCTTATACATTTCTTGGGAGATTAAGTTCACTCTGGAACCTAAATCCAACAGAGCCTCACATGGTTCATTTTGTGCAATCTATAAATAAATGAGAGGACTTCTAGGATTAGATTGTTTCCTAGGAAGGTGACTAGCCTTTAACCAATTTGTGACTGCATGGATCAACATAATAGTATGGACATTAGAGGCCTTTTAATTTCAAGGCAGCTTGAAGGTAATTTCAGAGGTAGATGCAATAGAATTAATAGCCATGGGAGTTTATGAGGGTTTTGTGGGGCTATTTGTTCTAAAAAATGGCCTCTTATGAGGCTTTTGGTTAGAACCACATGGATAAATATATGGCCATAAATTTACCACCATCATGCAATTTCTTTACTATGGATATGGAAAATTTTCTCCCTTCATGGATGGAGTAGGTGGCAAGGTATAGTTATTTATGGTGTAATATTTGATGGATGTTATGGAGGATGAAAGGCAAAAGGAGACTTTCCCCTTGGAGAAGGTGCTCTATGTTATTATTAAGAATAGTAGTGGCAAGAGAAGGAAGTGTGATTCAATGAATCATGAAGGGATATAGGCTATTGGATGTAACATCTATAAGTGTTTGGCTACTTGTAGGGATACTGCTATCATGGTGATACTGTCCTCCATGACTGTGGGTGTTTCCATTGTTGAAACTACTCTTGAGGTTGATGAGGTGCTCCACTAGGATAATATGTTTCTTGATGGTACTATTACCTATAGTTGTCTTGTGGATAAGGAAACCACCTAGATGCTTGTTGTTTTGCAAATTTGGGATTCAATTGTGACAATACTAGGCAACATCCCTTAGGATGTTCATATTAATAAATTTTATAAACATCATCATTTGTTTCAAAACTTATAACCTCTTCAACCACTGCATCTTTACCCTTTTAAAGATAATAAATCTATTCTATATCCTTCTTTTTTCTTCTTTCTTAACCACTACTCCCTTGGTATTTTCTTTCCTTTGCCATTTTCAAAGTTGTTTAAAACTTTTCATCCAAGGTGTCCTCCATTTTATCTACCTTAGGTGATATCTTAGTGATAGATTTTTGTATTAGTAAGGTCTTCCTTTACAAAAATTCATCAAGATGTGCCTTGCCCTCTAAGTCATAAAAATGCACCTCCCTTTTTTAAATAGAGTTATTCCTATTATACTCTTATGCAATTTCATGCTTTTTTAGCTCTCCTTCTTCTTTGGCCACCTGGTCTATTAGTCCTTGAATCTGATGCACCCATATCTCAAAAAGTCTTCCTTAGGCATAGACCCCAAGGGTTTCCCTTGTCTTATTTCTAAGGCCATCTACAATATGGTAGAGCTATTTCCTTTAAGAGTATCCATGGCCTAAGCATTAGTGTAGTAGAGAGTAGTACGTATTGAGGGCTGTATCCAAGGACTTATGATTTCCTTGCTTCCATTCTTGGATTTGTCTCCACAATTTAGACACTCTAGAGTATGTTTAGTACTTGTCATTAATGAGTTCTAACATAGTACTCCATCGATGAATGGATCCTAATTCCAAGGACTGGTAGCAACTTTATGCTTCTATGGTGAGTGTCCTTAGAAATAATTTCAACTTTTGCCATTCATTTTCTATGTTTTGCAAGGCATAGACATCATGAAAGGCTTGGAGATGATTCTATGGATATGCATTATATCCTCCTTCAAACCTTGGAATATTATTCATACCCAACATCTTGATCTTGCTATCTTTTAATTGCCTTATAGGAATTCTTACTACCTCTGAACTGTTAAGCATATTCCTAGTATCTCGTAGAGGCTCCTCATAGTGATGATGATCATAGTAGTCACTTTTATGGCCATGATGTCTATGATGAGGTCTTCTATTCTGTTGGTCTCTATGACTATCCTTTTTCCCTTGTGGTTGTCTTTGTCCTTGATCTTAATAATCTTGGTGGGATCTATGTTCATCTCTATCTTGTTGATCATTTCCATCTTGGTCTTGACTACTTATTCTTTTGTCTTAGCTCCTATTCCTTCTATTAGAATTTGATGATGAAGAAAAAGAGGATGATGAGGGTAAAGAAGGAGAATTAGTGAAATGATGCCTACTAGTTCCTCTCCTTTGAGCCCTACCCTGATCCTTATGCTTTTCTTTATCTTTATTTTGATCATTATCATTGCCCTTAAATGATTAGCTAGGATTCTTATTGTTTAAGGCTTACTATTCACAAGACTAAGTTTTTCCATTATCAAAGTTCTCCAAAGTTGACTATAAGCTTTGGTTACAAGCCTTCTCAGCATAGAAAGGAGGAGAATCTATGTATTGGGATTGGGAAAAAAAGAAGTCCTCACCTTCTTTGTGCTATTACAAGAATAAATGTGTCGAGGTCCTCTTTCTCTTAGAAGTCTCATATCATGCTTTTATGTGCCAATCTTTCTTTTGTTGGGCATCGATGGGCTGATAGTCCCTATAAGTGTAGTCTTGAACTTCATATTTTGAGTTAAGTGCAACGATGCCCAACTTGATGAGATTGTTCATAAACATGGTAAGAACAAATTGATCTAGAGGTAACACAATGTTACCTTTCATGTTCCTCCAGCACATTTGTTTATCTTAATGTAGGATGAAGGTAAAATCTAGATTATAGAGATCCATATGAAAATAGAAAGCCCTTTGTTGTTGGGGCTTCTTTGATGTCCCATGTTGTTGGTAGGGACATGGGGAAAATTTGCATTATAGTATGTGGCTAGGCTTGCAATAGTAAATACTTGGAATAGAATGTGATAAGGTGTGCATTAGGGTTACCTTTACTATTATACTTGGTGAATTAAGGTATAGGGATGCTAGATGGAAGAGTTATTGGTAGGATAGGAGGACTGATTGGATCATTTTGATAGAAATTCATTATCTTTATAGTTTGTGTAGTGAAGGCTTTGAGCTTCTGTAACTCTTTTGTCAAGTCTTGAATAATTTGGAATGCTTGATCCAATCCTTGGGGCATTCTCATGGGTTACAATATTTGTATGAATAGTTGATATGTTAATTGAGAGGATTTTGGCCTTACAATGGGTTGTGGTATATAAGGGAGAGGCTAGGTTATTATCACATCCCCATTCCCAAATGATGCTACTGCCTAATGAAGATGGTGTCTCTTCATAACAAGTGTTATTGTCATCTTAATAGGACCCAAAAGGGTAGTTGTAATTGAGACCCAAAAGGGCATGTTATAATAATGGATGTGTCTCTTAAGGTAACCTTTGGGGGCTTGACCTAAGACATTTATACTTGGGGTTAGCGGTCGTGTTGACATGGAGGGGTGGAACTAGTATAAGCAAGTTACGGGAAGCTAGGTAAAGCAAGATAGGAAGTGGATTGGCCATCCCTTCTAGCTAGGTTATAGGCCTAATCATGGTGGTAGTGTTGGATTGCCTCTAAGGGATAGATGCTGAAGGAAGAAAACCCCAAGGAACACTCTCATAGCACGATTTGGATATGCTATTGCATATCAATAAAGCATTCTTTTCTTTGTCTTTCTACATTTTTCCTATTATTTCCCTTATACATAATGTTGAATATCACATATATTTTGCATTTGGTATATTTTCTTCATATGCATAATGTCTAATATATTGTATATTTGACATTTTCCATGACATTCGAGGATGGGGATGTCATAGTTATTGGTCATGGATGGGTATAAAAATGAAAAGGATGTTTGTGCCAGTGCTTGAGGCACAAAGGGGACAAATGGTGTATGTGTCCCTTGGGTCACTTATGGTCTTGTTGTGGGGTCCACTAGTATAGAGAAGGGGTGAGAAATGGTGAGAACCACTAGTGAGAATCAAGCTAACCGTGGTTATGTGGCAAATGACATGGATGAGAAAATGGATGTGGCTTGGAGCACCGATTATGCTTGATGCACCACTATAACGGGTGTTGGCCCAAACATGGTTGGATAAACATGCAATGAAGGTTGAGGAACTTGCCCCATGGAGGAGGTAGGAGAAACTGAGGTGGGTATAGTGGCTTAGGGAGCCAATTGTTGGAATAGGCTCTCTAAGAAGTTGTCTGGTTTGGGCTCTCCCTAGAACTCATCATGTTCTTCATGCGAATCCTCATAACTTGATGTCCCGTCTTGCTCATCTATCTCGATTAAATGAGATAGAATGCATGTGTGGGCATCAAACAATGGTATCTTGTCATATGGGGAAGAAATGTATTCCTTCCCGTTGCGGTGAATAAGTTCATATTCACATTTAGACTATTCCTTTGCCCATGAGATGAGCAGGCCCACCTAGTTCTTAGCATAAATGAAATTATAATGATTTTCATCAATGACTACAAAATCTAGGCTTTGTCCTTTCAGCCTAAGTGATTATCTACATTTAGCCATGATAGGATCTTTAGGGTCATAGACCCTCATAGAATCTTGTTTAGATGCCATATTGGTTAAGTTGAGGGGCAAGATGATGGATTGGCTAAACAACATGTTTGCTAGTTTTAAAATGGTTTAGTAAATATTAAAATTGATTTTTTTAGATCAAAATTCTAGCAAGTGGAATTGTTCAAGATGCAAAGGAGCATAGCTAGAAAATGATGTAAAAAAAAAATTATGAGTGTGGTATAGGTTGCAGTGGTAGTGATGTGCATTGCATTTGGAAAAGTGTGAAAGTTGTAACTATTGGGAGCACCCACTATGCTAGAGGGTGTGTAGTAGACCATTGTATTGCCTAGTTAACTATGCTGAGGCAGGTGGTGGGAAATGGATTTTTATTTGGGAAAACCAGGTGGGGAATTTCTCCACTTGAAAGGAGTACATTGATTTTAAGAGATTAAATATGAAAATTTTAACTTTTCCAAGGACTATGCTAGAGTCTTGGCAGTGTCTATTCTAGTTCTTTTACATAATTTTCATCATAGATATATTTGGGTTTTTGTATGGATTATGCTAATTTTCAAGATATCATGAATGTAGGTTTTAGGGGGCAAAAATTACTACTTCAAGTGTTAACTACACTGGCCTTAGAAAGTCTAGCAACTATTGTGAAAATGATGTAAAAATCTAACTCACCCACAATGCTGGGTGTTGGTTGTGGGGGACTGAACACTAATAGTGATTTTTGATGTTAAACATTTACAAGTTTTTAAGTTCGAAATGTAAAAGACTTGGTAGTTGGGAAAAGGTTGGAAATGTTTTTAGAAATTTTTTTGAAAATGGTTTTGGAAGAGGCCTTTGGGAAATGTTTTGGAGTAAGAATTTGGGTAGAGGTCCTTCTTTTAGTGCTAGAAACTATAGTGCCTAGAAAATTTGGTAGTTGGAAGAACTGAAAATCCTCGGTGCAATAGCCTAACCTTGGATCCCAAGGGCCTCTTAGAAATAGGATCCAAGGTACCCTGGATGGTCTTGTTAATCACCCAAGAGACTTAGGAATTGTAAATGGTGTAAGAAAATTAAATGAAAAATTTAGATCTAATCTAAGAGAAAGGACAAAATTTTAATTGAAATAAACTTACACAAATAAATGAACTGTTGATTTTTATTGAAATAATAAAAATTTTTCAAGAGCAGAGTTCCAAGATGTACAAGTGCATGCCTAAAGTTTGGTGAAATTGGTAGGTTGTGTTCTATAGTTGGTTGCATGATCCAGGTGGTTCCAAGCTCCAACATCCAAAACTCCTTGGTGGTTCTTAGATGTGGATTTGCTACGTTGGTTGTAGAAAATGGTGAAAAAATGTTTGACTTTTTGCTACTAGGCAATGCTCAATCAATTGCCAGTTTGCCAAAAGGTCCTCTTAAAGTATTGGAATTTGGTTCAAATATATTATTGGTGTTCAATTTGTTGTTGCAAATTTTTTGCCATGATTGTTGATAGATTGATGTTGATTGCAAGTGTAGCAGGCTATTATTCTAGTGTAGTTGACCATTTATGACAAGTTTTGATACATCAAAGCTATCAAAATCCATCCGCATATTAAAAATAGTAAACAGACTTTTGTGACTACATTGGCCTCACCTCAACTATGCTAGCCTTGAAGAGCTACATTGGCATTTGCTAAAAAATGTGGTGACTACGCTAGCCATGTGAAGATTGTTGGAAATATGAGATGATTATGATTGTCAGCACTGGAAATTGTCATGACTACATTGGCCCTTGCTAGAAAAATGGAAAACCCAACAACTCCAATGTTGGCCTTGTAGCTTCCATGTTGGGTGTTTTGATAACTACATTGGGAATTGTTGAGAAATGGAAAATCCAACATTACCAATGCTAGGTGTAGGTGAATCCAGTGTAGTTGAGGCTATAGCCCTGCAAACACCCATGAAAATGCCCAATTTGGTAGACTCCAAGGCATTTTTAGCCTTCCCAAACCCAAATATAGACATGACATTACTTTTTCACTTAGGAAGTGAGGCAGTAGCAACTTATGAGGAATTTTGTAGTCCCAAAAAGTTAATGTATGCAACATTGTAGCTCAAGGGCCACAAACCTTATATTTATAATAAAATGTTGCCTCAAGTTGGATGGTAAAGATTAAAGGTTATAACATGCATTTTCTAGGTGGTTGATGAGTG
>MNCI01033926.1:96346-244506 GCA_015680685.1 Gnetum montanum | reverse complement strand
CGTAGATGCTCGTAATCAAGTCGTACTCGTACGCACTAGGAAAGCAATAAATAATAATAAAATTAAACCATGTACTGCAAGGTTTATCCAATCAAGTTCATCTTTATTGCCGTACACAACTTGTGTTCAGGTTACAAAGTTGCTCGAATAAAGAGCCGTTCACTCTAGGACTCCTACTGCGGGCACATGGGAAAAATTCTAACTCTGGAGTGTTTAAACTACCAGAGCTTCGCTACTTCTAGCTAGGATTGGGAAATGAAGGGAGTGTCGCCTCTTATTTATAGATATGGCGGCAGACCACGATATCGCATACGCGATATCGCAGGGGATGCGATATCGCGACGGTTGCGATATCGCGTATGCGATATCATGGCGCTATGCATGTTGCGTCTCATCAGTGGTGTTTCATTTGGTTCTTGACACAACTGCTAATTGTTGGAAGTTTAATTGAACTCTATAGTTTAAGTTGATTACTTAATGACTAGATTTCATCTTTGAATTATGACATTAATTAATGGATCATTGATTTTCTTATGGTATAAAGTAATGAGCTCACATTATCCACCCATTCCACATAACTCCATGGTGTTCTCTCATTTTGAAAGCATGAGGTCCTATCTTAATAACAACTTATAAAGAATCTATGACCTTGGTACTTACCAGACATAGAATGAATCAAGTAGAATTGATAAGGGTATTGTTTCAAGGGTAGTTGTCACCTTTTGTACTTGCCTACCTTCTTAAGTTTTATGGGTATTCTCATTGATCTATCACCATTCCTAATGTTAACCATTAGTAGGAAGAATGTCTTTGCATAGTGTGTTTCCCATTAAAAAAAAAACACATGAGAATCCAAAGGACATCCTAAACCCCTCTAACTAAGGCCCTTCCTAACTTCTTGCTTTTCTTTTCTTCTCTCTTTGGAATCATAGATGATCTTTGGAAGTGTTCATGAACTCGAGATATTGATAGGTCTAAATGTACCAATGCGAAGTCACTGGTAGTGGATGAACTTGGTTTTGAATAAGGATGGGACAGTATTAGTTCACATTAACCACACAATCCATAAAGGATTTCATGTGATTGGGATGTGAGACTCCATTACCATTCTCTCTCTCTCTCTCTCTCTCTCTCTCTTCTCTCTCTCTCTCTCATCATTCAAGTGACTACCATCTACTATCCCACTACCTCTTATCATGATTAATCGATGTGTTTGCTTTGGTATGTCTTAATTCCTTGATGATTTTTTATGTGGACTTGATTTTTAACATTTCAAGACCATTAATCATCCTTGGTGCCTATGGACTCCTAGGTATGAGGGCATGCAAGGGCATTAAGAGCATGAGCCTACTATGGGTATAGTCTAATTTTGTTAAACTTCTTATCCCTTAGTTATTTTACATTTAATTCTATCATTTTCCCAAAGGAAACATTTAGGTTTTGCACTTCTTGGCAATATGATTTTCTCCAAATATTCTTTTCCAAATGAATTACAAGCCCTCTTCCATGATTTGTCATCATTCTAGGCTTTTCTAGCTTCCTTTGGACTCCATTTTCATGATTAGACTCTTCCACAACATTTAGTTTTTTATTATGTAAAATTATCTCAAATGGCTATTTTGATGCATGGTCATTGACATAGCCTAATGTGTCAATGCATCCCCATCAATGCATAAAAAAAAACCTATACATATGCACCAACACTTAGCCAATTTTGCACATTTACTTCATAATGTGAGGGGAGTTTTTACTATTTTTAGAGCCCAAAGAACCTTTCAAGCACCATAACTTTCAAATTGCTTATCTGATTCATCTCATTCTTTGACCCTCTAGCTACCAAAGGTATGCTTTACATTGTGGGAGCCACAAACCTATGGTTTTTGACAAATAAATTTTCAAAAAATTTTCTAACTTCCCAAGGTTTAACTATTAAAATAATATTAAAATTCTTGTCTACACCAACTTAAACCTCATAAACAAACTCTAGTGGCTTATGAGTAAAATAATAATAAAAATAATCAATCTACCATGATCACAAACTAACCTAAGTGTAACTTAACCAAATGAGAAAGATATTGAAAGAACTAATGGTTACACATTAATTGCTAATCCTTAGTTACATTTGTGGTCATAGATAACACTAAAGAGGGGAGGGAAGCACCCATAGGAAGACCATCCTAAGAAAGGGAGAAGTGGCCAAGAGGAGGAAGGGGCTAGCAGCAACCACAACAACCACAATAAGTTGAAACTCATGTGATGGGACCTCTTTAGGAGGAGCCTAAAGTGGAATCTATTCACCAGATTCCCATAGTAGAAACTGGCTAGTCGAGGCAAGATGAAGCACCTAGGCTAAGGCCCAATCTAGAGGTCACATTGACCAAGGCTTGCCTTGAGAAAATTCGTATCAAGAAAGTTTAAAGTTCAATTCTTCAAGAACTTAACTATGATTCCTTTTTGGACTTGGAACTTGAGGAAATTTGCACTCAACTGTAGGGGTCTTCCATGTGGTCCATGCTCTCATCCAGTGGAGAATGGTACATGGGAGAGACATACCTATTTTAGAATAACCGACAAGGGGATGCAACAATCAAAATCAAGGATATGGCATTCTCCTACTTGGTTAAAGCCATTATGAAGGCCCTTGGCTTACCTGATACATGGGCAACTTTGGTTGAAATCTCTACCTAGGTGAACCTTGAAGCAAAGAAGGAATGGGTCCAACATTGATATGGGATGAACCATAAGGAATATGATGCACTCACTAAGGTAGAGCATGCTTACTTCAAAATAGTGAACTACCATTTGAATCCTATGGTAAAGCCCAATAATGTGATAGCCCTCTCCACCCATGCATGTGCCACTCTGATGTAAGAGGGTAACTGTCCTGGTGATGTAGCACCATGGGTAGGAAAAAATGGTGGAACTGGTGGTAGATAGGATGGCCAAGACCTTGAACACTCTTGTGGCAACCATGCCTAATATTGTAATCTTAAAAGATGTTCAAGCTTTTGTAGGAGCAAAAGTGGTTGGCTAAGTGCAACCCAACATGAGGAGATGTTGGATTGACTAGTCAAAATTGCGCAACTTCTTTTGGAGATCTTTGATCTTCTAAATGAGATCATAATAATCTAGTTGAAACTACTAGACACAAAGGATAAGCTCATCATTGCTAATGCCCATCCAGAGGTACCGACTACCGAAAACCATTAGTTGGCTACTGAAGTTGTGACGTTGTAGGCTTGTCTCTCCAACCCCACCATTCTCAACTAGGACATCACTAGAGATGAAGCTTTATAGCAACTTTAGCAAAAATTAAAAGAGGCTAAGAATGCTAAGGAAATGGTGGTCTTTGAAACCTCCTTATTAGAAGCATTAGCCCTTCACGTTGATAAGAACTTGGCTCAAGTTTGTAAGGAAAACTTGATCCTCACTAAGGATATTCACTACTTGTGAAATGTCAAGGAGCAAAAAGTCTAGATGGTTAAATTTTTCAGACAGCATCAAGATCAGCTAACTAAGGTAAACCTTGACTTGAGAAGGTTGGCAGCATAAAATTGTAATCTTTATGAAGGAAGTCCAGGAGCTTCGTCAAAAGATGGTCATCAAGGTAGCTATTTAGAAAAATGAGGTCCTAAAGTTTGAAAAAGATAAAAACCACTATAGGGACCAAGTGGGACTCCTCAAGGAAATGAACAAGAAAGAAATCCAAATGGGCAAGGTGTAGATGAATGAGGCACTCTAGCAACTCCAATAAAGAGGTGATGTATGGTAGCTAATATTTGACAACCTAAACACATACAACAAAGTCAAGATCCACCTAAAAGAGTTACAAATAAAAGATATGATGGAATACATGAAGCTTTCCAACCTCTGATATGTCAAATTGGCTATGCTAACTATGGGGAGGCCAAGGATAGAGCTCAAAAAGCAAGTGTCTAGTTCATACCTCCTTTATGAGGTTAAATAGCCAATGAAAATAGCCAATGTCGAGCTTAAAGTCCTCAGGAGTTGATTCATAGATCAATGATTGGTTATTGAGGACATGGCTAGAAGAATGAATAACTACCATGAGTTGTAAAGCCTTGTTAAGATGTTCAACATCAAACAGAAAAAATTCATAGTGTGGTTTTTAAATGTCAAGGAGTTATTACTAGTAATGCCTTATCCATGGGACATCCTCATACTAGCCCACATTAGTGAAGCCACGTGGACTATGTACAATCAATAGGGTAAAGAGGAGAAAATAAAAGCGTTGTTGGATGCTTTCTGTCTTATGCCAAAAGTAGAAACCGTAGCAAGATAGCCTCAACCACTAGCACTACCAATAGTACTGGACCCTAGCAAAGGTCCCTCAGCATCCTAGGAGGCTCCACCTCCTAACACTATCTGATCTTCACCTTTTCTTTAACAATCAAAGTGTTCATACTGCCAATTTTATAAGAGCATCTAATTTTGTTATCTTGGACACCAATGTTTGTATTTTTTTGTAATTTTGTACAATTCAAGCACTCATAGTTAGTTAGTTAGTTAGAGTTAGTTAGTCAATAATCCCATGCCTTTTCAATTTTGTAAAAGCTTAATCCTCCTTTTTTTTCACTCGAGGATGAGTTTTTACTTAGTCGTGGGGGTATGATGAATCATTGACTAGCTACATTAATGAGCATGTATAGATGCCACCCCATCGTTGTAGCCTCATTGATGCATGGAAAGATGCATCAACATAGTGTTATGTCATGCCTATATAAATGCATGTACCCACTACATTTATAGCATGTTATGTCATTAGTATAATTGAACTCTTGTACTTTTCTTTCACTAGAGCTAGAATATTTTCTGAGTGCTTGTAGTAGGACATCAAGCAATTTTATAGATCTTTATTTGACCATCTTGTACCTAAACACATTAATGTGATTAATAATAAAGATGAGATTCTTGATACTCCTTGCAACACTTGGACTCGATTAACATTTCTTTCATGCACTTTATTATTAATGCAATTTAAATTATTATCCTTAATTAATTAATGTTTTTAATAATGAACACATGAGTATGATCATTTCAAGCATACCATTTAACACTTGGTAATTCCCATAGTGGAAATTTGGTATGCCTAGTAATTGACGCTTGGTAACCTAGTAGCATTGGTACGAGTTCAGGATGTGTACAGTAAGTGGGCCTAGATACTTATGTTAGGCTAGTTATTTAAAGAACCATTAGATAAAGTAGTTAATTTACCAACCAATTATCTTTACTTTCACAATTAGGATAAAAATATAAAATATAAAATATAAATAAATATCATATGCATTGGCTCACATTAAACCATACATAAGAGCCTACACAAGGGGGAGCTAAGAAGATAATGATCATGTACCATCCTTGTCTAAAAGCACACTTAGGAACTAAGTCCATGGAATTCGACTGGATTGTTAGTGCATGCTTGTGATTTGTATGGTTGGACATAGGGAATATTTGCCACACATTAATAATGAAGTCAAAAATGCCTAGTTGCATCAAAGCTAATGGAGATGATGGAGCTTGGGTTCTTGTGCATATCTGTTTATTCATGTACATATTCATCCATGAGATGGATATGTTTGCACATGGTTCTACCATGGATAGTTGATGAGCAGCTGAGCTCAAGGATATGGTTTAAGTGTAATTAAAGCACATGATTTTTATCATTTTATATTTTATGGTTTTGGTGCTTGAAATAAATAGGATAGAGAATAAAGTAATTTAATGTCTACTTTAATTTAATTGGCTAACTATTGTTTAACTAGTTCTAACATAATTATCTGGTCCCACTTACCATACACATTTGAACACATATAATGTTGTTGGGTTATCAAGTGTTAAGTATTGCTAGGATTACCAAACATCATATGCATGCTCGAAGTGGTCATACTTATGTGTTTACTTAATCTCTATTTAGCTTATCTCGTTTGATTACTTAATTAACTTAATTATTGAAGAACGTTAAATAAATAACTAAAAATATTAAATGCAGGAATAAAACATTTAAGCTATCTAGAATGCTGCAAGGTTTATCAAGAAGCTTGTCTTTATTGCTGCACACACTATCGTGCTTAGGTACAATAGTGTTCGAATAAAGATTCATACACTTAATGACTCCTATTGCGGGCACTTACGAAAATATTCTAACTTTCAAATGTAAAAACTATTAGAGATTCATTGCAATTATGACCAAAGATCTCCTAAAACACAACAGATTGACATGTATTTATAGGCAAGAATAGGTCCTACATCGATGGGGGCCACATCAATGCATCAAAAAATGCATTGATGAGGCCTAGTTGATGTGACCCAGTTGACAAGGCCTTGTTGATGTTGCTAATCTATGACTCATCATACTCCCACGACTAAATGAAAACTTGTCTTCAAGTTCTTTACAAAATTGGACAGGTATGGGATTGTTGACTAGTACATGACACAACAAAATTATCATGACAAAATTATGCGCCTAGGGTGGATGAATCAACAAAATTACAAAATTGTGGTGTTCACAACATAAAATTGAACACTAAACAAAAATTGGATAACATGTCCTCTGATGGCATGAAGAAAACTGAAAAGATCACACAGTCCTAGGTGGTGGAGGCTCCTAAGGCTTCGATGAACCTTCTTCATCTTCAAGCACATGCAATGGTTGAGGTTGTTGTGGCTATCCTGCTACTGTAGCAACTTCTAGTGGAAGACAGAAGGCATCCAACAATGCTTTCATCTTCTCCTCCTTACTCTTGGGATTGTGCATAATTCACGTAACTTCAACAATGTGGGCTAGAAAGGGTACATCCCAAGGACATTTTATTGCTAGAAATAGGTCCTTAGCATTAATGAACCAAGCAATGAATTATTTATGCTTGATGGTGAATTCCTTGATTACATTTTATAGCTCCTAGTAATCATTCATTCTCCTAGCTAGGTTCTTGATAGTTGATCATTGATCGATGAATCTTGCCTTAAGAACTTTGAGTTCAACATTTATCATTGCAAGATTTTTCTTGGTGTTCTTATGGTGCTTAAATTTAGCCTTGTACAATAAGTACAAATTGGCCACATGCTTTTCAAGTTCTGACCGTGACAATTTGACAATCAACATTGCCAAATTTGCATATTGGAGATTGGCCAGTTTCATATATTCTATCATTTCTTTGATTTGCAACTCCATGCAAATCTTCATCTTGATGTAGGCATCTATCCCATCAATAATAGGTTGCCACACCTCTCTTCCTTATTGGAGTTGTTAGAGGGCCTCATTTACTTTTGCCTTAGTCACTTGGATATGTTTCTCATTTACCTCCTTTTGCAGGCTAACCTAGTCTCTATAGTGATTTTTGACTCTCTCAAATTTAAGAGCCTCATTTTTAAAAGGTGGCAATTTCAATGGCAAATTTCTAGCATAAGGCACGAACTTCCTTCATAGAGAGATTGTGATTCTTTGTTGTTAATCTCCTCAATTCTATATTTTCTCTAACTAGCTACTCATGCTATTGATGGATGAATTCTTGCATCTGTTATTTTTATGCACCAACATTTCGCAAGTGATGGTTTTCTACAATCAATGTTTCATTTTCTTGGTATGTCTAAACCAAGTTCTTTTGAACTAAATAGGTCTTTTCTTCAACTACAAACTAGTTAAATATGGCAATCACCATTCCCTCTTCAACTTATTTTAATCGCTCCTGAAGCTATTAAAAAGCTTCATCTCTTGTTAATGCAGGGTTGAGGAGTGCAACATTAGCAAAACAGAAAATTAATTTAGTAACCTTTATGGCCAATCGTTGGTTTTATGCTTGAGTCATTTCTAGTTTCCCTTTCAGGATGATACATTTGCTCTTTGCTTCAAGAAGCTTCTCTTGGGTTATAGTAATGTTATCCAGAAAATCAAGATGTCTGGAATTGGTTGCCTAGTTCCCACTAGTCGGTCCAACAACTCTTCATGTTAAGTATAGACACTGCATGTGCATTAAGTACCTCAATGATTTTATCAATAACCACATCTATAGCTATCTCGTGCTCTTGGTGTTGCATCATTAGTATAGTTTCCCCCTCACCCTCCTCCAAGCACACTGAAAAGGAGGTGGCATTCCTAAAGATTTTTGGGAATAAATGGTGTTAAGAGAGAGACACTATCACCTCTTGGGCACTAGGATTCAACATCATGGGTAGTTACATTTGTTTGGCTGAAAATATTGGTTCACCTTCCTCCATTTGAATAATTGTTTGAGCCATTTCATTGAGGTGACTTATCATAGGTTAGTACACAGATGGAGCACCACCACTTGTTATGGCTTGCTACTCCTACTGTTGCAAGAGCTACTGTCAAATTTTACATAAGTTCTCAATGTTAGTGTGGGCTTTTGGCGTTGTTTCTTAAGTAGGTGGTGGAGGTGGAAGTTGTTGCTCCTCTTTTTTAGATATGGTAGGTATCTTATCCTTCATCATTGTAGACCAAGAGGCAATGGAAGTATGCTTGATTGTGTTGTTGGCATAGTAGACTATCCTTTCCCTTTTGCTAAGTTTTTTGATAAGGCCTGGGAAGGGTATGGTTTTCCTTCCACATTAATTGTCTTTGAAATGCTTTTCTATCTCTAGATAGATTAATTATGTAAGGTTTGTTGGAAATTTTCTACTTAGAGCAACACATGCATGGGTGGAGAAGGTAGTCACCTTACTAGGCCTTATTGTCAAATTGAGGTGATTGGCTGTGATTTTGAAGTATATGCACTTCATCGATGTGAGCATGCCAAACTCCTTGTGATCAATCCCATAACACCACTGGGTCCATTCCTTTTTCACCTCTGGATCAACTTGCATAGAAATTTCTACTAGCTATGTCCTAGAATTAGGCAACCTAAGAGCCTACATGATATCTTTAGCCAAGTAGGACACCTAAATGTCTTTGATTTTCATAGTGGAACCTACTTTCTATTGTTCCAGAAGAGGTACGTCTCTCCCATGTACCCCTCCCCACTAGAAGTGATGATTGGCCACATGGAAGAGGTTTGCAACTATGTCTTTACCTCCACTTGAGCATTCTCTAAGAATGGCCTAAATTTCAATGCTTGGAGAACTAAGTGTTGGACATCATGGGGCCTGATTGTGTCGAGGCAAGCTTGGGTCAACGTGATCTCAAATCTTCGTACGAGTCGTAGTGCCTCTGCTTGATATAATTGTTTTATTGTAGCCTCTTCCTTAGGAATCTGTTAAACAGATTCCACTTTTGGCTCCTCCTAAAGAGGTCCTATTGCATGGGTTTTTTCTACCTATATTTGGGCTTGTTCTTGCTGACCCTTTCTAGCTCTAGGTTGTTTCTCCCTTTGTTGAGATGGTCCTCCCTCCTGCAATCATTTTGGTCTTGGTACCATCTATAATCCCAACATGACTATAGGCTAACAATTATTGTGTAACATGAAATAATTGGGATACATTATGTCATTAGGAAAGTTACACCTAGCTCAATTGTGATTATGGTTGATTTGATCAATTTTAATCATTAGTATATTTGTATTTTAATGTTAATAAGTGATTATAGTCATACTGGGGTTTGTTGAAAGGAGTTTGTTAAACTCTCAAAAATTGATGATTTAATATCATTGTATTCATTAACCATTTGGGGGAAAGTTTTTCAAAAAAATTTTGTTAGGAACCTTAAGGTTTGTAGCCCCCATGACTAAGAGCTTACCATCGGTAGTTGCAAGATTGAAGAATGGAGTGATTGGGACAAACGGTTAGAAAGTTATGGACTCTAGAAGGTTTTGGGCTTTGAAAAATGGTAAAAAATATTCTCTTTTTGTGAAGCAAATAATAAAATTTTCAAGTTTTTCAATGGTATTTATAGTTTTTTTGCATTGTGTCAATAGGGCCTAGTCAATGAGGCCCCATCGATGAGGTCAACTGCATTGACTAGGCCTAGTCGATGCAACTATTAACGACCATTGACTTTGTGAAAACTTGAAAAATACAAGGAATTTTTGAGTGAAATTGAGGTCAAATGGAAGTTCCAAAAAGCCATGAACATGATGAAAATAGTAGAAGAGGGTGTTGGAGTTTTGAAAATTTTAAAAAATTGAGAAAATGGTTAGAGAATGAAATTTTAAGAAGCATAGAGTTGGATGCACAGTGGGACACATGAAAGATATGATTGTAGTAATGTTTAAAGTAAAGAGCTTAACTATCCAACTAAGAGATATGTAAGTGGATCCTCCCCATAGTAGGCACATACCTTTTTTTCCCTTGCATAACCTCAACTAAGGAGTCTGTGGCACCACAATCAATTAATGATTATGAAAAGTTAAGGGCCAACCTAGAAGAATCTATCCAAGAATTCCAACATATCAAACTAAGACATTAAGCATAACATGGAAATTGATAGTGAGGTGAGTGATAGATAGCATAAGTGGATGATTGAGAGGATGGAATGGTGTCTCAGATCATGGTCACATGAAGTCCCTTATGGAAATTATGTTTAAATGACCTGATAAAGTCCAACCTTAGTCCAAACCAAAACCAACCACTTTTAGTGACTTCACGTTGCCACTCTAAGACCAATCCACTCCTCGAAGCACAAGCACGCACCATAGATTAAATGCCATTCTACATTTAGGGGTAAGTAGGAAGTGAAAAAGAGCCTTAGTTAGAGGGGACCTTCAGGCATGGGTAAAATGTCTTTCTAGTCCCATAACCAATGCTTGTAGCCCATTATTCTATCTAAGGGATGTGCTTTGAATTCCCATCTTGTTTTTTTTTATGGGAACCACACCATGCAAAGACTTATGTCAACTTCCTAACATTGGACAATGTGGAATGGTAAGAAATCCATGAAAACACACAAGCATACAAGAAAGTAGAAATGAACAAAGAGTATTGAATCCCCTTGAAGTCACACCATTTTCAAACCTTTGAATCCTTTCCAAGTTCAAAGACTACCAAGGTAACAAGTTTTTTAATAGTTTTATTAATGAAAAGGGACCACATATTCTTGAAACAAGGAAAACCATAAATTTTGTGGATGGGTGGATGATGTGGAAACACTACCTATTCCATAAAAAATAAACCATGTCTTAGTTATCAGACATTAGAATTCAAAAATAGAAACCAAACATTAAGCACAAACCATCATTAGTAAACAGTAACATTGGCACTGTGTCCTATAGTAAAAACACACTTTTATTAGCAAAAATAATGAAAAGTCACACCAAAATAAAGTAAAATATATAAGAAACTATACAATAGTCAAGAAAGATGAAACATACTTACAATGTTGTAAAACAAAAAATTGATAAAATCAATAGAATGAAAAACCAAAAAGGGGTAGAAATCAACAAACTAGAAAACAAAAATGTGTAAAACAAAAAAGTGAAAAAATGAGGAGCCATGTGCATGATTAGCATAAATGGCCATCTCCCCTATGACTTATTTGAAAGGGGAAGATGTGGAATGTAGAGTGTGGTTGTCCATCTAATGAGGTATTAGTTGCATTGGCTTGCTTTGGCTAAAGGAAAGGTTTCACTTGTTGAATGTTGACCAACTACTTTTTGTTTGGGCTCTCAGGTTTGTAGATTAACATGGTCCTAGAAGAAAAGGTTTCATCAATTATATAAGGTCCCTTCCACAATGTTTGGAACTATTTTTTTTGACATACATGTGTGAGGTTCCAATAGAAAACCTTATCTTTAGGTTGAAATTTTACTTTCTATGTTCTAAGGTCATGACATTTCTTATTGTATGCCTTTCACACTTCATTCAAAGATAGGATCATTAATTAATTTTCATTTAGCACACTTAGGTTGATCAATGTTTTTCTTTGTGCCAAGCTTAGGTTGAGGTCCAAGTCACATGCTGTTGAAAGTGTACAAAGCTCAGTTTGGACTAGAATTGTTGGAAGTTTTCTATATACTAGCTCATAGGTAGAGTAGCCTATACAGAGTTTCCATGTTGAGCGGTAGGCCTAGAGAACATCATTGAGTTTTGTGCCCTAGTCTCTCCTCTATTTGGTTATGGTCCTTATTAGGATCTTTGTGATATCCCTATTAGTGACTTCTACTTGATTGTTGGCTTGGAGATGAAAGGGTGTTGTTAATTTATGTTCAACCCCTAAGCATTGCATCAACTTCTAAAAGGTGGCACCTATAAAATGGGTTCTATTATTAGAAATTAGTGCATGTGGCACACCAAACCTATTTACAATGTGTTGTTGTACAAATCTAGTAGTAGTGGATGATGTATAGTTGGTTACAGTTGTTGCTTCTGCCCATTTGGTGTAGTAGTCGACTACTATGATGATGTACACCTTTTCATTGGCATGGATGTGATGGGACCCATGAAGTCTATGCCCCACATGTCAAAGGGCTCTAGTGGTTGAATCCACTATTGAGGATCCTCTATTCAAGTAATCATCCCACCATCTCGTTGATAGCATTCACAAGATTGGATAAACTAGTGAGGATCCTTGAAGATTATAGGCCAATAGTATCCTACCATTAGCATTTTTATGGTTGTGCATCTCCTTGCATAGTGGCCTTTGCAAGGGCCTTCGTGAGCATCTTCGAGAATGTGCATTTGTTCTAAATTAGGGACATACCAATGAACTAGGCCATCGACACACACCTTGTAAAGGTGTCCATTGATTTCCATGAAGTACTTAGCCTGATGAAGAAATTGTTGTTTCTTCCTAAAGTCCAGATCTTGTGGCATCTCCTGAGTAAGAAGGTAAGTGAGGATACCATCATACCATTTTGATTCAGTGGGCACTTAGTCATTTATCACTCTAGTAAAGAGGAGTTCATCTAGAAATCAGAGAGATGGTCATCCCATATTAACTGAGAGAGATGGTCAATGACCATATTCTCAGGCCATTTTTAATTTACCATTGTGAGATCAAATTCTTGCAAGATCACAAGCCATCATATGTTATGGGGGCTCAACATTGGCTTATTCATTAGGAAGCAGATGACACTGTGATCTGTGTGCACAAATACTTTATAACCAAGCACATAGTGACTAAACTTTTTGAGAGAATACACCATTGCCATTAGTTCTTTCTCAATTGTGGTGTAATTCAACTATGCACCCCCAATGCTTTAGCTTGCATAGTGAATGTAATATGGGCATTTCTTATCATCCAATTGCATAAGCATGACTCCCAAGGCATAATTAGATGCATTGGTCATTAGATGAAATGGTCTGGACTAGTTTGGTGCTTGTAGAATTGGATTTTATACATGTTTTTTCTTTAGCTATTGAAATGCCTGTTCACACTCCTTGGTCTAGATGAAATTCTCTATAAATCATCGGTAGTAGCTAGTGTGTCCAAGGAATGATTAGACGTCTTTGACTGTCTCTGGTTGGCATGTGATTCCTTGGATGAATCTTATCTTTTTAGGGTCTACTCAATCCTTGCTTGAGTAATTTTGTGCCCTAGTACTATGCCCTCTTGGACCATTAAATGGCTTTTCTGCCATTTGAGCCTAAGGTTTGCTTCAACATATTTTTTTAGTACTTGCTCAAGGTGATTTAGGACTTACTCAAATGTAGTCCCATAGGTAGAGAAGTCATCCATAAAGACTTCTATCCTACTACCAATATGCTATTGAAAAATACTAAGGACTAAGCATTGAAATGTTGTAGGATCATTGCAAAAGTCCTCTAGGGACTCGTGAATGTTGTTTTGGCCTGATCTATTAACACAATTAGGATTTTGTTATAACCACCATAACTATCCAAGAAGCTATAATAGCAATGCCCAGATATGATGTCCAAAACTTGGTCCACAAATGGAAATGGAAAATGATTTTTAAATGTTGCCATATTGAACAACCTAAAGTTAATGAAAATCCACCACTTACCACCTTTCTTTGGCACAATTACAAGTGGGCTAATCCACTTACTATCTACGATGGGATAGCTGAACCTTTCCTTGAGGAGTTGTTCTATTTCCTCTTTGATGATTTGCTTCAACTTGGGGTTCAATCACCTTTGTGGCTACCTTCTTGGCTTCATGGCTAAGTCAATGTAGATATGATGCTGGCATATCCTTGGATCAATTCCAGTTAGTTTAGGATATGACCAAGCAAAGGTTGTTGGCCATTGTTGACCACCTTCAATAGCTTGTCTTTTTATTTGGAAGTGAGCTTTTCATTGATTATAACCAACTTGCCATTTTTTAAAAAATGCATACTCCATATTGGTTGGTAGAGTTTTTAACTCTAGGGGCTCCAACTTGAAATTATTGGGGATTGCCAACACTTCCCAACAAGTATAATCCATTTCATCATTAGAGAGTTGGTGATGAACTTGCTTAAGTTCATCCATGCCCTTAACATAAGTACATGTGAGGCACTCAATAGGTTTCATGCATAGTGTGCTACTGTTAGAGTCAATTGTCATCCACTAGGTGCCCTCCTATTTTGTGGTTGTCCGTACAGGCACCTTTGAATATTAGTTTCATGTGCACACTGATTGCATGCTTTAATGAATGTACTTTTAATGGACCAATTTTTTTGCATGTAGTTGCACGTATTATCACTATACAAGATTCATGGAACTTGCTTCTTCTCAAGTTGTCCAAGTTCATTATCCTTGTAGATTTCCAAGAAGATGTCCCTAATGCCCATTCTTACATCAATAGTGCTTGATCATGCATGTCCCATAATGATGGGGAAGTAACCTTTGTAGTTTTCTATCTTGATCACCAGAAAATTGGTAGGATAGGATCATTCAAAAACTATAGTCACAATGTCCTCCACTAATTCCAAAGGGATAGTGATTGACTGGTTTGCTAATTCCAAATGGATATTGCTCTTCTTGAGAGGTGGTAGGTTCCAGGCCTTGTAAATGTCATGGAAGATGAGATTGACACTAAAATTGGAATCAAGAAGTGCTTTACATTGAAACACCATCAAATTTGGACTATAGTGTCTCAACTGCAAATTTGGCTAAGTGTGGAGACTATGCTCGATCCTAATTGAGAGTGTAGTTAGCCTTTAGTAGAGAGCGTAGTCAACATAAAGGCCAATTTTGCAATTTCTTCTAAGTGTCATTGTAAAGCCAAAAGCTGCAAATTTCTCTAAGCATTAAAACTATGCTCTCCACTACCCTAGAGCATAGTCAGCCTCTTGTGGAGAGCATAGTTAGCATGAAGGCCTAGTTTTTATAGATTTTTGTAAGTGCTGGGACTATGCTCTCCATTGTCATAGAGCGTAGTTAGCCTTTTGTGGAGAGAGTAGTTAGCACAAACCTAGTTTTTTGTAGTTTTCTCTAAGTGCTAAGACTACACTCTTCACTACCTTGGAGTGTAGTTAGCCTCTCGGAGAGAGCATAGTCAGCAAAAAGGTAGCTTTTCACAAGTTTTGGTAAGTCTTGAACTATGCTCACCCCTAGTTGGAAGCATAGTCAGTCTCCCGTGGGGAGTGTAGTCTTTCAAAAAGCCTAGATTTCACCAATATTGAGACTACACTCTTCCCCAACCTAGAGCATGGTTNAACCTCTGATGGCTTCTGTACTGACCTAAATCATGGGTGTAAGTTTGGAAGGGAAAATAAACACCGAAAGATCATCGGGTAGACATAGCTGACCCTGCATTCACCTGAGGGCAAGCTGGAAAAGAAAACAAAGGTAGAGTGCCTTGGATGGTCTACATGCAAATCAACCAAGGACTTCCCCGAGCGTAAACTATGGCCTGTGCTGGGATTATCGTAATTGATGTTTGAAATGCAAACAGTGCACATGAAATGTAAATAGAAACGTATGCAGAATTGGTATTGTAAGAAAAATGTAAATTGAATGTAAAATAGAGTAAACAATATAATGGCTAGCAAAATGAACTGTATTGCTTAGAAGAGATGTGTACCAATCAAAGCATAGTTGCATGCATGGATAGCAAGTCAAGCATCAAGCCCCGAGGTGATGTGATGTGTTTCAGGAGTGCTTGGATGCTAAGAGTTAAGTGTGCCTGAGTGCCCAAGGATTGTTGGTTTGAGTTTCCTAAGCTATCAAACTTCAAAATTGCCAACCCCATTTATGTGAATTGATAGGGTATTTATAGGGTTTGGCTGGGCTCGGGTGTGGAATTCATGAATGGAATTAATAGCTGAGAATTAAGAGGAAAATGGATCAAGTGACATGTGTCCGATGGACAGTTGTGTGTGAGTTGGACATGTGTGCGCAAGCTACATTTTTGACCAGGTGCATTGTATCTTACAGTGTGCATCGGCTTACACAAGCTAGCTTACACTCATGGAAGCACATACAATTTAGAGCGTAAGAGCCTGACAAGCTTAGATGAAAATTTACAATGAAATGATAATGTACAATAAGAGAAATTGACTCTAGCTCGCTTGAAAATTCTGGATCTCTGACTTGACTACTACAGGATGTCGATCTGGGTGGCTTTGTGGCTATTTGAGGCATCTAGGACTTCTAGCATGAGTTGATTTTGCATTGGCATGTCCTCAGTGTGCTCATGCTGCACTCACGTTGCCAGTGTGACCTTAGTGTGAGTGAGCTAGAATGACACATTTTCCACCAAATTTTGATTTTTGAAGCTTGGTTCTGGAGTGCAACTATTGTGTGATTGTGTGGTTGACCTTAGGAATGATCTAAAACTTAACCCTATTTTGTACCACTTTTGGTAGCTCACGCTGGACTCACGTTGCTAGCGTGAGTGCAACATGACCACAACGTGAGCTGCAGAAACCTACAATTTTGAACTTGATAGAGGTTAGAACTTGAATCTTGTCGATGATGAACCTTGAAGATGACTGGCATGTTGGAAATCAAATTGTTTCAACTCAATTTTGGGCTTTGAAAGTTGCTCACACTGCCAGTGTGACCTCAGCGTGAGTGACAGTGTGAGTGAGGAAATTTGCACATTTTGACGTTGAAATTTGAGTCCTTAAATGCTGAAGCTTGGAGTTGACATTAGTGGCCGTTGAGGATGGCTTGCACCTTTGAAATCAAACCATTTTGACTCAGTTTTGAGGCTCCGAGAGTTGCTCATGTTGCACTCACATTGCCAGCATGACCTCAACGTGAGTGACAACGTGAGTGCCTAGGAGAAGCCAGCGTGAGTGTCATACCTTAGTCAAATTTTGCTTCCCAAAAGCTAAAAGGGCTCTGGGTTGTTCTTGTTTCAAAGTGTTAGACCAAAATTAGTGGTGTTTCATTGGCCCCTCTTTGTTGACGTCTGGAGGAATCCACCCTAGAGGCATCGACAAAGAAGTGCAAAACACCATGAACAACCAAGTACCAAGCATTATCTGTCAGCCCTTGGCTAGATGTCATCACACCGTGTTCAAAAGTACATGGGATTGGGGAAATGTAGTTCAAGATGCAAAGGGATTAATTGTATATGGGTAAATCAAGAGTTGATCAAGGGATATGATTGCTGTTGGAATTATGAGATAGGAATGCTCTCACATGAACAAGCTATATCATTGGTCCTTGTCAATAGCCAATTTTCAGCAGACTCGAAGCCAAGACATAGGAGGTGCGTTCTTTGGAGAAACGGGACTCTTGTAGAGTGTTTACGGGGCCTGTTGTAAACAGCCAAAGCCATGCAATGATGTGTGCAACATGATCTCTTTGAGACACAAGTGTAACTATTTTCCAAGATAATTGCCTTCTTGCCTGGGGCTTGTATGAGAATAGCCAATAGTCTTTGTTTTATGACATCAACGGGGTCATGAAGACCTTTTCCGTGCATTTTTCTCTTTTACCTTTTTATTCTTTTTCTTTTTGTTTATTTCTTATTTTCTTTTTGTTTTTGTTTTCTTTTGATGTTTTCTTTTCTTGTTCTTTTTGGTCTTTTTGAAAGAGCTTACTTTCAGTGCTATGCTTGTGCTCAAGTGCTTTTATTTTGCATCATGTATCATGTACTGTGTTTTGCGTTGCAACTACTTAGAGGATCATAGTATGCAACAATGTATCAAGAGCTTTGGGGGAGTAGAATGTATCCAGGGGGTGTAATTGAATAGGACAAGGGAAACATGATGGGGAAAAGGGAATGTATCAAGAGTGGGGAATGTACTTATGAATGGATTGATTAACCCAGTTGCGGACGTTAGGAAGAATCTGATACCTTGTCGTCATGATGAAGTGCATTTGTGCACGAATGCCTTAAGCGTGTCCTCTTGCAAACAAAACTCCAAGAAGACAAGAAAACCATAAATGAAACGATTAACTAAGCACTTTAAACTTAAAAACAACCAAGGAGATGGAGCCACCATATGCAATTTTAAAGTAGACAGAATCATGAACAGCATCAACTTGATTAGGGCCCATGAGACAAATTATGTAGCAAGTCTTTTGTGGGACAGGTGCAACCAATTGCAGCAACACTTCTTTTCAAGGTTTTCCTGGTCATCGATGATGTCGCTAGTTTATAGTCTTAGCGGACTGTTGCAAGTTAGTTTCATGTCATAACCCTTTGGATGGTGCCAATTTAGCATCATAGTGGATGGTGCAGTGCTAGTTTATAGTCGTAGCAGATTGCGAAGAGGAAAACCAGGTTATAGTCTTAGTGTACTTTGGATGCTAGTTTCATGTCATGGTGGACAGATGTGGTAGTTTAGTATCATACTGGACATAACTATGTGGTGTTGGTTTATTGTCATGATTCCAAGACATTCTGTGGTGCCAGTTTCAAGTCATAGCACCAAGACCATTCTGTGGTATTAGTTTTCAGTCATGATGCTAGGACTGTTCTGTGGTATTAGTTTTAAGTCATGATGCCAGGATTGTTTCACGGTATTAGTTTTAAGTCATGATGCCAGGATTGTTCTATGGTATCAGTTTTAAGTCATGATGCCAAGACATTACGTACCTTAGTTTGATTAGACATAGTACCATTTCAGGTATAGATGATTTGTGGGATTAGCCAACTCGTTCCCTTCCATGTTAGCAAGTTTGAATGCTCCATTATTGTACACCTTGGTGACTAAGTAAGGCCCTTCCCAGTTGGTTGAGAATTTGTCTGGATGTTCACGGATGACCTTAAGGACTAAGTCTCCTTCTTTAATCGGGCATTTGTGTAGGTCGTGTTTGTGTTGTTACCATTATTGTTTTTGGTATCACTCGATCTGATCAAGTGTTCGCATGCATTCCTCCTCCACCAAGTCAAGGTCAGTAATGCATAGTTCATTATTTTTACTTTCATCGAGGAGGCCTGAGAGAGCTATCCGCAACGAGGGAACCTGTAACTCTAAAGGTAAAACAGCTTCAGATCCGTATACCAGACTATATGGAGTTTTACTTGTAGATGTTCGATGTGTCATTCTGTATGCCCACAATGCATAGACTAATTGTTCGTGCCATCGTTTTTTGCTTTGATTTAGCATATTTTTGAGCACCATGATGATATTTTTGTTTGTAGCTTCTGCCTGATCATTGCTCTATGAGTAGTAAGGTGATGAGAATGCATGTTTAATACCTAAGCTTTCAAAGAATATTTTAGTGTCTACACTGCTGAATTGTGGCCCATTGTCAGTAATGATGGTCATCAAAATACCAAAACAGGTCACGATATTTTCTATTATAAAAGTGCAAATATGTTTTGAAGTGGTCTTTCTAAGGGGAATAGCTTCTACCCATTTTGTGAAGTATTCAGTTGCTATGATAATGAAGCTATGTCCCGCAGAGGATGATGGTGTTATCAGTCCAATTAAGTCTAATCCCCATTTTTGGAATGGCCATGTGATTTGTGTTGTGTGTAATTCGTTAGGTGGCACATGTATTAGATTGCCATGCCTTTGGCAAATGTCACATGTCCTGACCTTGGAGATGTAATCGTACTCCATGTGTTGCCAGTAATAGCCTAAGCACCTAATCTTTGTTGCCATAGCTTTGGGTGCTATGTTCCCTCCACAAAGTCCTTCGTGGACTTGTTCTACAATTGTTTGACCGTCGATGCTACTAACGCACATCAGCAGAATGCCTTCATAGGATTTGCGACACAAGGTGTCTCCTATTAACGCATATTGCTGAGAGCATTTTCTCATAGCGTCCTTTTGAGCGTTTGTCAAATGTTGTGAAGGTTTGCCTCTTAGAAGGTACTCTTTTATGTCATTGTACCATTCTATTACGTGTGTTGTGCTAACAAATGCTATAGGCATTTCATCAAGAGTGTTAATTATAGGTTTGGCACAACTTGTTATGGAGCTGGGCAACGCATGAAGCATTTCGGGTGTCATGTTTAAGGCTAGTATGGCAAGTGCATTGGCAATAGTGTTTTCACTCCTAGGAATATGCTGTATATCCACTTCTACTAGTCATCTTAGCAGATGTTTGGTCAAATTACAATAAGGTTGCAAATGGAGATCTTTGCATCCATAAATCTCAGTGACTTGAGTAATGACTAACTATGAACACTTCGAACTACAAGATGTGTGATTCCTGAAGTTAATGTTGCTTGAAGACCTCTAAGAAGACCTTCGTATTTTGCCATGTTATTGGTACAAGGAAAGGTTAGTCGGTAGGCGAAGCGTTGGATTTCTCCAGAGGGGTATGTTAAAATGACTGTAGCACTTCCTCCTCGGGAAGTTGAAGCTCCATAGAAATAGAGGATTACCTCGTAGTTGTTGGGTACGGTGTCTATACTATTAACATTCTTATCTGGGAATTTAGGGTTTATCGTTTCTTGATCATGCATTGGTGAGACGGTTAATTGTGTGACTATTGCTTGACCTTTTGTTGAAGATTGAGCAACATAGTGTAGGTCAAACTCTACGATCATCTCTTTCCACCTAGCTATCCTACTTGACTCATAGATGTTGTTAGTGATGGCACAGAGTACATTATCCTTACAAATGATGTAAAATTGATTGCAGAAGAGATAATGCCTCCATTTCTTCAAGGAGAAAACGAGGGCAAGGCATGATTTCTCTATGTCATTATATTGTTGTTCATAGGAAATTAAAGCATGGCTTAGGTAATATATAGGGATATCGACTCCATCTTGACGTTTTTGACAAAGCATCGATGCAATGGAAGAATCGGAAGTTACAAGGTAGATGTAAAAGGGTTTATCACCTTGTGGAAGATAAGGGGTCAGCAGTTGAGCTAGCTCTTGTTTTATGTTCTTGAACACTTCTTGACATTGTTGAGTCCATTGGAAATGTACATTATTTCATAATAGGTGTTTTATGGGTCTTAACTTATCTCGTAGCCTTTCGATAAAGCACCTAATGAATTGTAATCTACCTTGGAGACCACGTAGTTCGGTAAGGTTTTTTGGTGGTTGCATATTAGTTATTGCCTTAACCTTATCAGGGTCTACTCGGATCCCTGTTTCAGAGACTACGAAGCTAAGAATTTTGCCAGTCTTGACACCAAAGACACACTTCTTTGAATTGAGTCTAGGGAAATATTTGAGACAATGTTGAAGCACTAGGTCTAGATCTTTTGCAGGTTCTTCGGTTGTTCTAGATTTAATTGCGATGTCGTCAACATAATCATTGAATAGATTAAGCATGTAATCATTAAATATATATGTCATTGCTCGTTGATATGTAGCTCCTGTGTTTTTAAGGCCAAATGGTATCATTGTATAGCAGAATGTGCCCCAAGGTGTCATAAAAGTTATTCTAAGTTGATGTTCCAAGTTGATTCTTATTTGGTTATATCCTAAAAATCCATCCATAAAGGATAGTAGTGCATGCCCAGCAGCTATGTCGATAAGTTGATCAATGCTAGGTAGTGGGAAGTCGTCCTTTATAGTGGCTGTGTTTAGATCACAGAAATCAATGCAAATGCGTATACTACCATTCTTCTTAGGGACAACTACAATGTTTGATACCCATTCAGAATAGTCAACGACCCAGATGAAATCGGCTTGGTAGAGCTTTGTGATTTCAGCACGGACTGCTAAAGCCACCTCAGGTCATTCTGAATGAGTGTATGTAGTATTTTTTATTTTAAAATTTTTATGTGAACAATAAGTTTACGAGGCTTTGGAATTTTATGGATTTTTTAAATGTTCATATATGTGTATATATATATATATATATATATATATTTGTTTATGTTGATTTTAACTTTTCATTCCTTCCTTTGCATAATAATAACTTTCTTTGGCCTCATCTCCAAAGGCTGGAATGATGACGAATATAGGCCAACATAAAAAAAAAGATGACATAAATGAAAACAAAAAATTAAACATGGTAAAATTTAAATAAATAAAATAATAAAAAATAAAAATAAGAGAAAATAAAATAGAATGTTTTGGATTTAAAAAGGGGATTTTGAAATAAAGGGAGGGGTATTTTGTGCTAGTGTGAGTTCTTGGATTGTAGTGTGAGCCAAGAGTGCAGCGTGAGCTAAGAGTGTAGCATGAGCTACAACGTCAACATCAGCATGAGCAAGGTAACCATGAAGGACAAGGGTAGAGGAAAGGCAAGGCGAGATAAAGGGAAGAGGCAGGCAGATCTAGCGTTTGTGGAAGAGAGTGAAGAGCTTTTCTAGCGTCTCCTCCAAACCCGGATTCCAACATGGGATGAGGGCCTGCACAGGTAGATTTGTTTTCTCTTACTTTTCTCCAACATTTTTAGATAGCATTACCTGGGGAAAAATTTTATGGCTGCAATTTTGGGGCTGTTTTGGGATTTGACTGTATTCTATTTTTGGGGCATCAATGTGAGTGCCTAGGGCATGTGTGCAAGGCATGAGTGCCCAGGGAAATGTAGGGCGTGGGTGCAAGTTAGATTTTTTCTTTTGGTTGTTTTGCATTTTTGGGGCAAGCACGCCATGAGTGCCAGGAATATCCTAAGCAACGTGAGCCTTTAGGGCTTCCCAATAGCATGGGTTGGATTTTTAGGATTTTTGGGGCTTGAGTGCTAGGTTTCCTAGCAGCGTGAGTGCCAGGGGAAGGGAAAGCCATCGTGAGTGTAAGGGAAGGCTAGTTTTCTTTTTGCTTGCAGCATGAGCCATGTTATTGGGAGGTTTCTAGCATCAATTTTTTTCTTTTCTTATGCCAACATGAACAGAAATTTCTCTGGGCAGCATGAGTTGTTGGTTCCTAGCGTGAGTGTGGGTGGACAAGCCTCAACGTGAATGTGAGTTTGGAATGTTAGCGTGAGTTTTCCTGTTCTAGCATGAGCTGGAATATAGGAACCCAGCGTGAGTTTGATGCTAGTGCAGCTCCCAGCATGAGCTTGAATGTGAAGACATGCGTTGTTTGCTAGGATGTCCATTACTTGTTAGTTTCATGTTTATACCATTTATTTTTTTTCCTGAGATGGATGATTTAAACCTTGCTTCAATGAGTGTTTATGTTCTATACTTTTTTAGTATGAAATGGATTTCAATGTACCCTAGTGAGTGTCAGATACACTAAATGAATATTGGTGTCCTTGTCTCATGGGGAAAAGCTATGCATTTAAAGTATTTGTTTATGTGATTTTGACCTATTGTTAGCACTTAGATTCTTCACTTACCTAATGTTTTGGCTGTATGCAAGGGACCTAAACCTTCTCTTCTTGTAGTTGAGTTTGTTGGTGTACTTGCTTGGTTTGGCCCCTTTGGATTGGACACACCTTCCTATGACATGCACATCAGGCCCCATGTGATATGGTTCCATCCCGGTGTTAGTTCATTTTTGTCATTCATCCTGCAAAATTTTAGTGTGGTTATATGGTCTCACCTGAGTAATCAGTTGGCTCGTGATGTTATTGAGACCATGTTTCCTAGGTCTACACAAACCATGCTTGCCTTTGTTACCGACATAGATGAGGGACTTTTTAGAGTTGAGGGAGGCCCTTCTGAGGGTCCTATATCTACTCATCCCTTGACTTGTGTGTGGGAGCTGCTTGCTTGTAGTTATTACAATAGTACCAACACACTTTTCTTAGGCTTCTGTGTGCACACTCTATTCCAGAATCCACCTAGGACAGTATATAAAGTGGACATGTATGCATTCTCATGTCTTATTTTAATTTTTGATTCCTTTTTAAATTTTATGTCATCATCTAAATGTAAATGTTGTTTTCCTATTCAGGCCTCATTTTGATGAGAATGAGATGCACGATGATGATGGTGGGCTTGCCTTAGCACGCATAATGCTAGAGACATTCATGGTAGGCCCCATTCTTCGTGCCGTGGTACTGGACCAGATAAAAGTGGCTATTATTGGCTACCATAGGGAGTTTTTGAGAGCTTTTGAATGTTGCCAAGTTCGTGGTTGGTTACATACGGATTAGTCTTATAATGGGCCAATTTTCCCTCAAAGGATTGATCCTGCACCCACCCCACCTACACCATTCATAGATGGTAAGTGATTGCACTCTAGACTCCATTTTCCTTTTTGTTGCATGATCGTGTACTATGCTCTTTTTTAACTCTTCTCTTTATGTTTTTCTTTTACAACAACCATCCTCCCTGAAGAAGTTACCATTATAACGAGGTGTATTGAGGCCACACTTTTTACGAAATATGGGGAGGTGGAGCAGTCACAACAATGGTTGAAGAAGAAAGCTTCTGATTTGATCATCAGTTGCCTTACCTGGGTAGGTCTGATGGACTTGTTCACAGCTTTGACTCTTGGCATTCTAGCTACTGAGATGGTCACCATTGTTGATTCTTTCAATGATGATGCTCCCCATTTTACCACGTGGGTTCGAGGAGTCAAGGTATCTTTCCACCTGATCATTGAGTTCTTTTCTGATCTTTTTAGCATGCCCATGAATGGTGCCATGGTGATCATAGGTAAGGCAACTAAAGAAGGACAGGTCATAAGAGAGCTTGAGTAGTGGTTAGGCATGTCTCATGATCCTAAGGGTTTTGCTATGCGAAATGATACTCGATCAATGGAGATGAACTTCTTGTATCCTTTATTTTGGGCACGGGCATTTTCCAAATCTCTTTCTCAAGGAAGAAACCTTGGGATCGAGTCTACGCGTGTGATATGTGCAGTTTTAAAGACAAGCATGTGCAATAACTGGGCACAGTTTCTTGGATCTGGTTTTTCTGGAGAGATTGTTAGGTTACATTCAAACATCCATGCCAAATCCCATTTTACATTTGCTTTCTTCGCGGGGTACCTATGTAGGTTTACTGAATTCCTAGTAGTTTATGATGATAACTATTATATTTTGAGGGATCATTCACAACTATCCCATCCTTGGATTCGCCATTTGTTTCACACCACTAGATCCCAGGACCCACTAGAAGACATTTAGGAATCAGTATCAGTTACAACTAGAGGTGTGGCTAGTCGTTCCCATCATTCCCATGATAGCTTGGGATTGGAATCGCCTAGGCTGTGCACATCTATTAAAAGGGCTAAACATTTGATTGGTGAGACTGTTGGGAAGCGTAAAGTGAAGGTGAAGAGGAAAGAATGCCCAAGGGAGCCTGCTCCAGATGTGATACCACCAAGAGCAAAGAAGATTTGGTTTGTACTACCAGTGGAGGGTAAGTAGTTTATTTTATTGTTATATATTTATTATGTTTTGGTTTATATGTTATATGTACTATGTTATGCTGACTCTAAGATTCTAGAATTATCAGAGGAAAGTCCTGAGAGGGAGAGAGAGGTCATGGCCTCGATAGTTAAACCAAAAGCAGTCATCATAGGACCTGAGGAGGAAGGAAAAGAAGGGAAAGAAGAAATCGAGGAACCTCTTGCTCTACAAGAGGAATATGTGACAAGCATCATGGGGACGAAGCTTGTGGAGGCCTTGGATGCACTTAGGCATTCAAGTGATGAAAGAGGTGTCTTCGATGGATCTTTGCAGCTTGGTGATCCGCCTAAGCTAAATAGGAAAGGGCTTTTTAGTATGTTCCTTTTAGCTCAATTCATATTCTGTCTTTTAACTTTCATGTGTTGTTCTTGATTATCTTTAGCATCAGAGGTAGATGCTGAGATTTTTGATGCATATACATCCCAGGCAATGGCGTCAGAATCATAAGTTTCGATTGAGGTGACCTCCCCTACTTGTCTCGCATCAACTAACTAGCTAAGGCCATGGGCTGAGATGCCTAGCAAAATGGATTTTGTTAAGGGCATTGTTAATGATGTGGTCGCTCACCTACGAGAAGATCATCTAGAACTAGGTATGTTAAGTGTCTAGTTTTATTTGTGTTTCTTTGCATTCATTGTTGATTATAGATTATTCATGTGTGCAGTACTTACACCTGCAGGCGCTAACCTCCAGTGGGATCCTTCTGAAGCCACTCATATTGATGCTCTCCCTGAATTGCCAGGGAATATTGAGCAAGTCCCTAGGAATTTTTATGATGTAGTTTTTGGTTGCATTGTATAGAACACCAAATCACTTTAGACTTGTAGGCATTCAGTTAAGTATCTATGGGACAAGGTCCACTCATTGAAGGAAGCACTAGTAAAGGAGAGAGAGAAGAAGAGGGATCTCCAATCCTATTATGATTTTTCTGCTGCCAGACTGTCTGGTGATAGCACTTGACACACATATGAAATCACCTATGCATGTTACTGGACGGTTTTGAACATCAAAGTGCAAGCGACACAAGATTTAGCAGAACAAAGAGCATAGATGGATTTGCTAAACAAGAAGTGTCATGATTGGAAATCCTTTGCTACCAAAGTACAGAAATGGGATAGAGACCAAATGGACCACAAGCATCAATATAAGAAATGGTTAAAGGAGGAGTCAACTGAACATCACTGGATGGAGATGTTCATTGATGGGTTAGGCTTACAGTCTGCTTATGACAGGTTCGCCGAGTGCACCAAGGTGGAGGGATCTCCCATGAGAACCATTACTACTACCTCCAGGGAGGCTTCAATAGGCATGTTCTCTTTGGAGCGTCCTACCTAGACTTCAGTGGACAGGGTAAAACCTTGGTTGGTGTTGATCTTGGCCTAGATGAGGATTGGAAAAATGTGCACATGGAGGAGATTCTATGGGGTTTAGAGGCCAACTTAGGGCCTTCCTCACTTGTCAGTGTTTTATTATTTATTTATTTATGGTTTTATTATTTTTATTTTTAGTATCATTTTTTTTCTTAGTTTTGTATTTATGATTTGCTTTACTACTCTTACCTATTTTTTTTGTTTTTTGCCTTGTTATAGGGACATGTTGATGATGGAGCTGGCCCCAGTGGAGTGAGAGCGGATGATGAAGAGGATCTTATGGACCAGCCCCCTCCATGAGCTTATTGTTAATCAGATTTTGGCTATTAAATGTTTTGGATTTTTGGATGTTTGATGGAAATGTATGGTTGACAAGTGTGATAATATGGATCTAATTATGGTATAACGTGTTGGAATTTTACTACCATGTTGACGTATCATTTTTTTTATTTTATGTGTTTTCTCTTTTTATTTGTTTTTTCAAGTATTATCATGAACATATGCATGTAGCTAAATGTAAAATGGGGGAACAAAATGTAAATCAACACTTGTAAAAGAGGAAAGTAACGAGAAGGCATAGATCGAGACTACAACTTATATCATTTAAATGAAAATTTGACATAACATAGTGAATGTTTGTAAATTTGCGATGTATTAAACCCTAGTTTAAAGCCATTTCGGGCTTTGCACATCAGTTTAAAGTCATGGTGGACTGTTGCATCTGTTGTCAAAGAAAGAAGGATTACCAGTTTTATGCCATAGTGGGCCAAGGGCAACAATAGTTTTAGGAAGCTTTTAAAATGAACCAGCCATTTTCGAATGTGGATAGTTTAACATCATTACGGACGTTCACTGGTAGTTTAACATCATACTAGACGATTGGTAGTTTAACGTCATTCCAGACATTTAGTGATTTGCTTTAGTTATTGAGTTGTCTCTTAATCTTTTGTAGTTTAATGTGAGGGGTAGGGCATGTAGGCATGATTTTATACTCACCATCCCCTTCATCGGTGATGTCAAAGGGTAATTCCGACCAAGAGACATCAGTGGGAATGGCTCCTATGTTTGTGTTGTCTAGTGTTTCCTCAGTTTCAGTAGGGTTGTGAGTTAACGTTGGGTTCATGTCTTGAAGTATGCTCATAGTTCCTTGCTTAGGCTCAACTAACTCAATTTTTGACTCTTGATCCACTCCAGGGTATGAGAAAGTGAGTGATACTATTGTATCCCCATGTATAATGATTTCACCACCCTCGTAAGGTAGGTGGATCTCCTGATGGATCGGTGAGGATACAGCTCTAAGTTGCGTTGGCCAAGGACGTCCTAAAATCATATTAAATCTTGGCATTTTGTTAACCACTACAAATTTAGCTGATGTGGGCAATTTGTCCCCAGCTATGAAATCCAAGGTAATCATACCTTTCACCCCAACACAGGAACCACTGAAGGATTTTAGAAAAGAAGTTGTGGGTTGTATTTGTTTAGTAAGTCCCAGTTTTTCGATGACCAGAAAGGGTATTACATTTGTTGCTGCACCGTCATCAACATGCACCCTACATATCTTAAAATGGTTAACTTGTATTGTTATGAACATAAGGGTTGTGGTGACTTCTCCTATTTTCTCATCTAGCTTAATGTCATTAGCATGAAATTCTAGGGATGTGGTCTTTGACTGTTGGGGTTATGGGGACAGTACCACATAAATAGACAACTCGTCTGCAGGAAGATCCTCACTAACAGGGATCAAAGTCAACATACGCATGAGTGCTTCTCGATGTATAGTTGAAGTCATTACTAGATCATACAAGCTTAAAGAAGTATTCTTTTGTTTCAAGGCTTTTGTGACCTGTGTCAACGCGCTCGCTAGGTCTTTATCGTTTGGGGTACTCTTGTCTATGGAGATTTGGTCCATTGGGCCTAGAATTCGTATTTCTCATGGAGGAATTTTTGCATCGGTAATTGAGGATGCTGGGTTCAGGACACAACCCGTGACATTATCCTTGTTTTGATGACTTGTACTAGGCTCATTAATGGATGGACCCATGGGAAAAATATTTAGCAGTGTGGGATTTGGTGGTCCAAACTTGTGCTAATGGTTTTCTCTTTCCAAGTGCTCTCTTGTTAGTCTGTCGTTAAGATGTTCTTGCAAAGGCCACGGGGGAATGGAGGTGGGTTGTGTATCAAGGTGTTTTGGCATCCGAATCACAAAGGGAATGGGTCGGTTTTTGAGTGGTGTGGTTGTTGCTGCAATGGAAGGAGGTACGCAGATGACGAATGGTTTTGTGGTGTAGGGAATGTGCGTATGATGAAAGGGGTTTGAGGAGATGTTGGGGTAGGCATGTTTTCTAAAGGCCTGTGAATCACAAAAGGTTTTCTTGGGACGTCCTATCTATTCTCCACATGGATAGTATTAATCACATATGGTAAATCATTGGTATTGAGAGGATCCTTGTAGACTCCCATGGGTTGGTTTTGGGGTCTTACTGGGTTTGCATCATCGAATACTACTTCACTCCTATCAACCATGCGTTGTATATCTTGTTTCAAGGTGAAATAGTAATTAGTCCCATGACCACACCGTTGGTGATATTCACAAAACCTATCCAATATAAAGCCTCTTGGAATGGGGGGCTCATTAGCTATTGTTAGAGCTGGGTTCTTGGCTAGTTCATAGAATTGATCATGTTTTTTAGAGGCCTCAGGAGACATTTGTTTATGCTAGATTAACCTAGCCTTTAGAAGTTGATCAAGCAATTGTGAAGGATTCATAGGCAAGGGCGTATATTGAGTGAGGTCTTTTCTTTTGAATGTGCGGGCATGACCCATGTTGGTATTTCTATTCGATGAAGGTTCGAGTGTAGACATGGGTGTATTTCTTTCATGGCCATTTGGGGTGGCGAGTTGTTTTCCCTTTTGTCTTGGATGGTTAGGTCGAGTTTTCTTAGCCACTGTTGCTATCATTATTTTGGATTTATCTTTCCTCGTATGTTGGCTCCTAAAGGTCGAGTAAGCTAGATCATTGCTTGTTTGTGCCACCTCCTCTATGTTCTTAATTTGCACAAATTCTTGACTCAAGGTACAAGCTTTCAAATAATAAAGTTTCAATTTAATAAAATCATTCACGGCCGCCTTAAGGATGGTAAGTAGATATGTTTCAGGGATGGGCTCGTGAAGTTCATTCAAGGATGCACTCCACCTTTGGATAAATTTCTATGCTGGTTCTAATGGCACTTGTTTAATCTAGATCAAGCTATCTAACGTGGCTTCAGGTTTTAGATTGTACTTGAAATGGATGAAAAACTAGTGCAACAAGTCCTCTAGAGAAGATACAGAGTTGTGGGGTAAAGCTCGATACCAGTCTAAGGCTTTTCCAATTAAGGACATAGTAAAAAAACGTAGGATCACATGAGGCCATGCTTGAAGCAATAGAAATTCTATTCGAAATGTTACTAGGTGGGAATTTGGATCTCCCTTTGCATTGTACTTGGTTAGCTGGGGTAATGAGACTCCCTTTGGCAAGGTTAATGGTGGAACTGAGGGGTCAATTGGATCATCTTGATAGAAGTCCAGTACCTTAACTTCCTCATTGTTCATAGTTTTAAGGCGCTTTAATTCTTTTGCTAATGAGTGCATCATTTTCTTCATGTCTGCCCACTCTTGAGTGGTAGGCAAACCGACGGGTTGAGTTGGTGGTGGTTGATAATGATTCAATTATTGCATCATTTGTGGAAAGAGAGATTGTTGGACTGTCATTTGTTGCGGTGGGACAACATTCAAGGCTGAGACTATGGGGTGTGGCATGCTGTAGTGAGTAGAAAGGTTTTGTTGTACAATTGGTGGAACCCACTACTTAGCCATAGGCTATGAAGTGACACCCTGAACATGTTGGATTGAAGTAATTGATGGTGCCTCGTGGATTTGCACTTGAGGTATGTAATGGGTGGACATGGAAGTTGGTTTGACTGATGGCATCCCAATCACTTGAGGCTGAAAGGTCGATCCTGCATTAGTTTGGGGAAGGAGTTGTTGGGACTATACTTGTGGAGGTATAATGGAAGTGGACGTATCAGATTGAATATTGAGTATAGAGAAGATGGGAATGGAAGCAGGTACCTCCTATCGGGAAATTGGTGCTTGAGTGTTTGCAGATGAAGGAGGAAGCACAGTTTCTTCTAGAAAAGGATGGAATAATAAGTTTGTATGGGCATGGGGACTAACGGTATGGTATGAGTCCCCATGTTCAGATTGGGCTACGAAGTCATCTTCCTCATCTCCACTCTAAGGCTTTATTGGAGGTAGCTGTAAGGCTTGACTTCTTGCCATGAGAAGCTAGGATATGAGTCTATGATGGTGTTTGGAAAGAAGGATTATATCAAGTGCTGAGGGGATAAACTCATGATCTTCTTTATAAATGAGTTCATAGTCACTTCACTACCTTCTCTACATGATCGACATGCAAGTTAGCTTGGATCTTGACATAGATGAAGTTATATTGTTTGGGTGTGAGAGTTGCATAAGTAGGATCTTTGCCCTGTAGCCTAAGTGACTGGCGTGTAGGTCCTTGGGGTTTATCTATTTAATAAAAGTTATGGGTTCCGTAGCAGTCACAGGGTTCAAGGTTTCAGCCCCAAAGTCAGAGATCGGCAGTGTCACTGGCTTAATCTAGGAGGATTCCATAGTGAGCATGAGTAAACTAGGCTGGATGAGTTGAGCATGAGAAATTGCATCATGACTAACGATAGTGTGACTAACAACATGGGTAGTAGCTGCAGTGTGAGCTAACAGATAGTGTGGCCTGATAGCATGAGCTGACAGACAACGTGAGTTGACAGACAGCGTGACCTGATAGTGTGAGCAAACTCAAGCAGAGCGCGTGTAAGAAGATTGCAAGTGGGAGAAGCTAATTGTGATCTATCAATGGTGGTGGTGGAACATTACTTTGGTAGACTGTCAGCATGTGTACGCCATTTTTTGGGTTCTGATGGACGTAAGAATTTTTGCAGGTGGTCCTCCTTCTAGTGCCAATATACTATACTGACCTAAATCGTCGATGTAAGGCTGGAAGGGAAAACAAACACCGAAAGATCTTTGGGCAGACATAGTTAACCCTACATTCGCCCGAGGGCAAACTGGAAAAGAAAATAAAGGTAGAGTGCCTTGGATGATCTACACGCAAATCAACCAAGGACTTTCCCAAGCGTAAACTATGGCCTACACTGGGGTTATCGTAATTAATGTTTGAAATGTAAACAGTGCGCATGAAATGTAAACAGAAATGTATGCAGAATTGGTATTGTAAGAAAAATGTAAACTGAACGTAAAACAGAGTAAACAATACAATGGTTGGCAAAATGAACTGTATTGCTTGCAAGAGATGTGCACCAGTCAAAGCGTAGTTACACCTATGGATGGAAAGTCAAGCGCCAAGCCCTGGGGTGATGTGATGTGTTTTAGGAGTGCTTGGATGCTAGGAGCCAAGTGTGCCCGAGCACCCAAGGATTGCTAGTCTAAGTTTCCTAAGCCATCAACCTTCAAAATTGCCAACCCCATTTATGTGAATTGACAGGGTATTTATAGGGTTTGGCTGGGCTTGGGTGCAGAATTCATGAATGGAATCAATGGCTAAGAATTGAGAGGAAAATGGATCAAGTGACACATGTCTGATGGACAGCTATGTGTGAGTTGGACGTGTGTGGGCAAGCTACGTTTTTGACCAGATGCATTGTATCTTACAGCATGCATGGGCTTACTCAAGCTAGCTTATGCTCATGGCAGCACATACAATTTAGAGCGTAAGAGCCTAACAAGCTTAGATGAAAATTTACAATGAAATGATAATGTACAATAAGAGAAATTGACTCTAGCTCGCTTGAAATTTCTAGATCTTTAACTTGACTGCTGCAGGATGTCGATCTGGGTGGCTTTGTGGTTGTTTGAGGCATCCAGGACTTCCAGCGTGAGTTAATTTTACCTTGGCATATCCTCAGTGTGCTCACACTGCACTCATGCTGCCAGCGTGACCTCAGCGTGAGTGAGCCAGAATGACACATTTTCCAAAAAATTTTGATTTTTGAAGCCTAGTTCTGGAGTGCAACTGCTATCTGACTATGTGGTTGACCTTAGGAATGATCTAAAAATCAAAAATTGAGCTTGATGTACCCTGTTTTGTACCACTTTTGGTAGCTCACGTTGGACTCACACTACCAGTGTGACCACAGCATGAGCTGCAGAAACCTACAATTTTGAACCTGATAGAGGTTGGAACTTGAATCTTGTCGATGATGAACCCTAAAGATGACTGGCACGTTGGAAATCAGATTGTTTCAACTCAATTTTGGGCTTTGAAAGTTCCTCATGTTGCACTCACGCTACCAACGTGACCTCAGCGTGAGTGATAGTGTGAGTGAGGAAATTTGCACCTTTTGACACTGAAATTTGAATCCCTGAATGCTAAAGCTTGGAGTTGACATCAATGGCCCTTGAGGATGGCTTGCACCTTTGAAATCAAAACATTTTGACTTAGTTTTGAGGCTCCCAGAGTTGCTCATGCTGCACTCACGCTACTAGCGTGACCTCAGCGTGAGTGTCCAGGACAAGCCAGCGTGAGTGTCATACCTTAGTCAAATTTTGCTTCCCATAAGCGAAAAGGGCTCTAGGTTGTTCTTGTTTCAAAGTGTTAGGCCAAAATTAGTGGTTTTTCAGCCTCCATAGCATAGCAACGACATATTAACATAGTCAATTCACCTCCAATGAGCATAGTCGACAAAATCTTTCTCTCTCTTACATTTCCTCTTGCCCAAAATTGTAACTACGCTCAACCCCACTAGCCTAGTGGAGAGCACATTTGGGTGAGAAAGTAATCCCAATCATCCCCTCTACCACATGGCGACCATGTCACATTTGGTGGTAACTCTAACCCTATAAATACCCTACACCACCAAGGTTTTCAGGGTTGGCATTTTGGCAAATTAAGGGTTAGCAAATTTTTGGGTTAGCATTTGGAAAATTTGTAGACAACCATAGCCCCACCACAACCTAGCAGAACACTAAAACCCACAGTACATCATAGTGGCCAACCCGGCAAACACAAACACCCCAGTGAGTGCTATTCTTCATGACCAAACATCTTTGAGACTATGCCTATGCTCTCCACTACACCTATTATTCCCCATGTACCTTCTAACCCATTTTGGTGTTAAATATGCTCAACCCCATTTGGGGTGGTGTTTTGCTTCTCTCTCTCTTTACATTTTTAGCATTGCATTTGCATTTTTCGATGTTTCATCGCATAACTACACCCACAACTACACTTGGGCAATAGTCCCCATGTGTTAACACCCTCATTTTCACTGAAACACTTGACTACACTCGACATCGTTAACACTGTTGACACTATTTGAACACTTAGCACCATTTCACATCAACATTGTGGCTAATCACACTACACCTCAGTTACATCTGGTAAGTTCTTATTTGATTAACAAGATCATTCAGGGTATCCCATCTTTGCCTCTAGCAAGTCCTCACATGAACTCAAGGTTAGGCTGTATGCCTGTCAACCTCGGTGTTCCATCTATCAATGTTTTTGGTCATTACAATTTCTGGTGCTAGAAGGAGGGCTGAACCACTTTTTCAAACTCTATTATGGTTGTCTTGCATGCTCTCTACATTGTAGTTCTCTATTAACCCGTCAGTGTAGATTGGACCTTGTAGTCGATCCCCCCAAGACCTCGCATAACAATCCAAATCGCACTTTTCTTCACTATTTTTCTAAGTCTCCATTCTCTTAGCATAAAGAGTGTAGTTAGTTGTTAGCGTAGAGAGTGTAGTAAGCATAGTTAGTGGTGTTAGCTAAATCAAAGTTAGTTTTAATGTCATCAATAGTACTCTGCAATCAGAAACCTATAGTTCTTCCTTTTAGAACTTGATCTATGACCATGAATCCAAATCAGCCTTTGACATTGGTGTCAAATGCACTTAACACCTTTACCATCCAATAAGAAGCTAAGAGTGACAACCTTGGGAATCTCATGATGGTAGGACTGAGGCAATCCCTTAGGCTATGCGGCCAAGACCCAGAGTATGCCGCACTCAGTAATGAATAATACAACTTTATATGTGCAAAGATCCAAGTAGGGTTACCCATGGATTACCTTGACATGGAGGAAAAACATGACTTCAAACTAATCCACATGGATAGATGAGAGTATATTTCTTCCTTGTTCAACATCATTCGAGCAAGTGACTGCATTGTGGAAATTGACTATGAGGAAGCCCTACAAGAGGAAGAAGATGAGTTTGAAGCTCACTCTAAACACAAGAGCCCCTTCCACACCATCTTCCAACAACCACTCCCCAATCTAGCCCCCCCTTGATTCAGTTCACCTATCCTCCCCAAGATGGTTATAACACCAACATCACCTTCCCACTCCATCAAGCTTAGGTTGACACTTGTAGTGGCAATGCATCAAATGCAATACATGTAATATGATGCAACAGATCCATTTAACTTGTCCTTCATGACATCATCCTAACCTACCTAGCCATATTTGCTAGGAGCAATCATGTTAGCTTAGCCCTATATTCATGCAGACCCCATCTCTAGGCCCCAAACAACTTAGGCACCTTGCATCTTGCCTGTTTTTTTAGTGTCCTCAATGTCAATCCAACCCATGCGTACATGGCTTACTGCAATCACTGCACCCATAGCACAACTAATGCATCAATCACATCATGTGGCTTTGTAATTGGCAATTCAACCCTGGGCCATAAAACCAACATAGCAGATAGCACAACCAACATAACTAGCTGGTGCATCTTAAAACTTGTGCGAGGCATTCAAGCTAAGCCAAAGTTTGATGAAGGAGGTGAGGTGACTCAAAGCTGCTTTCTTTGAAACTGTCAAGGTGGTTGACTTCTACCATGATAACCCTATAAGTCCTATGGTCCCACCATTGAATCTACCAACTGGGATCTTGTTGCCCTAATTCATCAAGTACAATGGTGAAGGAGACCCCAACGTGCACCTGGTCATGTTCAGGTTCAAGTGCTTGCTATTGTAGGCCTGGCTACATGCCATCACGCACATATTTGTCATGTTGCTAATTGAAAAAGGACTAGAATAGTACTGAGTACTACCTAGAGGTTCTATTTCCTCTTTAGAAGACCTCTTAAGCTAGTTCTTGATGTGCTTCAAGTATAACTTGAAGCTAGAAGCAACCTTGGACTAGCTAATGTAGGTCAAGCAAGTCCACCTAGAGCCCGTGCAAAAGTTCATCCAATGTTGGAGCACCTTCTTAAATGAAATACAAGAGCTAATAGCTGAGGCACATCTCTTGGCTATCTTCAAAGGCACAGTCAATGACTTCATCAAGTTAAAACTATACTACTTAGGCCCACAATCCCTAAGGCAGGACTTTTCCCAAACTAAGAGCACAGAAGATGTAACGCAAGCTAGCAAGGACCTAGCCTATGTGGCCTATAAAAAATAGCATGCAAGAAAGCAAAATGCAATAGTGGAAATGATAGCCACATAGGCTAAAGTAACTAAGTGGGGGCTAATAGCAAGGTAGCTCAAAGCTCTATCTCACAAAGCCATCAACTCTAGCCCTCACGCAACCAACCCATCCACATCTGCATTGGCCATGACACATGTTAGCCAAAGGTCCAACTTTGAGCTCAAAGATTTCTCAAAGTATACCATGTTGCCATTGAAACCCTTAGAGATATTGGATCAACTATTGAAAGCTAGGTGCATCCAACATAAGCAAATGTTTTGAGGATGTCCACAAAAGGCATGACAAGTACTACGAGCTGTTGAGGAATCCCACCTCAGCAACACCAAACAAGCTGTCGATTCCACAACACTTTAGGCTAGACAAATTCTATCATTACCACCAATTTTCTGGTCATAGCATAGACTTCTATCAAGCTTTGTAAGACAATCTACAAAGGATGATAGATAGGGATGAAGTAGTGCTTGACACGGCAAACCTAGTTAGGTCCTAGAACCAATCCACGAGGGTGTACAATGATCCTCTAAATGCAAATGGTACTAGCTAAGTTATAAACATCATTAGTGTGGGTGGTAAGTCAAAACCAATGTAGTAGCATTTTGTGATCTAAGTGCCTTCCATTAGTGTAAGGGTCACCTTGGCCTCCATCAGTTTGAGGCCTCCCCCCCCCCTCTCATTGTTAGAGTGCAATATCAAGCATCCATAATGCCCTTTGTGGTTAGGGTTCCACAATATGTTGCAACAACAATTCTTTAGCCATCCTTTGTTGTTAGGGTGCCACAACGTTCTAACTCCTTACCTACCCAAAGTCTAGTAGTGGGCAATGCATCAATCCCTTCCCATCCAAGAGTCAATCCTACTGGCAACATTAATAGACCCTCTAGGTGAAAACTTGAGAGGTCCAATAAGCATCTCATAGATAGAATGATTAGGCAACATCTAGAGTAAAGGGTGCTAGGTCCACTGAAGCTGGTTCCTATATCTGTGATCCTTATGGCCAAAACAACTAAGGAGGCCACCACTAGCAACTCACAACCAAGCATTGAGGCCCCTATGTAGGCCAAGCCAACAAAGCCAAGTCACCTCCCCATGAAGCTTATCTCTTAGGGTATATGGAAGAAGTCAAAGCCAATAAAAACGTAATCAATGGTGAAGACTTTGTGGATGCATTAGCCTATTTTATGCATGCACTCAAATAGAAGAACATAATGTTGAACCTCTATGACCTAATCATGACCTCATCTACCCATCGTGAAGTTCTAGTGCAGATGCTGACCTCCAATCCTATCATGGAGGACATCTTGGTAGATGAGAATTCCATCCACATAGTGATATTACCTTTTGTATTGCAAGAATCAAGCTCCACATCCCTCATGTTTTGTGATGAGGCAATTAAGGTTGATCCTGAGAAGGGTGAGGTCATAATAGCCCCCATGTTTATCACCATACATGTTGGACAATGCAAGATTCAGAGGATGCACGTCAACAATGAAGCAACAACAAATGTTATCCCATACATCATTGTCAATAAGTTAGGCCTTATGGACCAAATCAAGCCAACGAAAACCACATGCCTAAAGTCCTTTAATGGGTTGTGCATTGTCATTAGGGGTACTGTCATCATAGCCTTTGTAGTAGGTGAAGAATTCCCCACCACTGCTAAATTCATCATCATAGAGGAAATGCCAAGCTTTAACTTAATTCTGGGTAGGTCGTGGCTGGCCTAATTACGAGCCATTTCCTCTCCAACTCACCAAGAAATCCACCTTCTGTATGAAGGCGGTAAAGTTATCATCCATGGTGATAACACTACCCCTTTGGCTATGACAAAAATCAATATGAAGCAAGGGTTAAAGGTGGAGTTCCCTAATAATGTGTCCATAGTAAAGGATGACAATGAAATGCATGATGCTGACACACCTGAAAGGATGGAAGAAGCTAGCAAGTTACTAAAGAACATCCTTTGGGTAGAATTTCCCTTCAATGTAGTGAGTTAGGATCTAGGAGACTATTGAATAGTGTAATCTAGTCCCTACGCACCCCCTACCCACACAGGATTAGGAAGCAATTGCACAACTAAGGTACCCCCTTTACCCAAAATGCACTAGGTGCTTACCTACCCTTCGCTTTTACGCATAATCTATTTTACCTTTTTCTTACACTACATTTATTTATGCATTTACATTTAGCTTGATTGCTTAGATTATGCATTTTTTCATTTTGCTTATGTGTTTATTTGCTTTGTTTATGCATTCATCCACTTAGTTTACAAACTTACTTGATTAGTTCATACTTTCGCAATTATTTAAAAAAAAACATCAAAATGCACAAAAATCATAAAAGCCAAAATCAAAAAAGGAGAGATAGTAATAAGTAGCTCGCCATGGCCTTAAACTGGCAACATTGTGCCCTAGAATAGCCTTAAACTATTTCCCTTGATATCCATCAACATGATCCAAAATGACCTTAAACTATCATTGTGGCCTGCCATGGCCTTAAATTGGCAATGTTGTGGCCCGAGATGGCCCTAAACTAGCAATCTTCAGCCTGAAATGGCTTAAAAATATCACTTCCAATTCCAACACTATGATCCAGAATGACCTTGAACTACCATAAAGGCCCAAAATAATCTTAAACTATTAACAACAGCTCACTATGACCTTAAACTAGCAATGCAAGGGTTCAAAATGGCCTTAAACTACTATAATAGCCTAAAATTATTGCTATGGCCCGAAATGACCAAAAACTAGCATTGGCCTGCTATGGCCTTAAACCAGCATGGGGCCCATTAAGGCTTCAAACTAACAATAAACTCACTATGGCTCACAATGGCCTAGACTTGCATACTCATAGCAAATTCAATAAAATCATCATACACCATACTTGAAGTTGTACTACATTTAGCATGTAGCATCACACATCACTAAAGCAAGATAAGCATTTGTCTACTATAATGCTAAATTGGCATAGCATAGCTCATTTGCTATGATGTTAAAATAGTGTAGTACATTTGCTATGACACTAAATTGGCACAACATTCATCCACTATGATGCTAAATTGGCACATGCACCGCACACATATGCTACAACATTAAACTAGCACACAGTAGCCCACCAAGACTATAAACTAGCATAGCATGGTTTGCTAGGACCTTAAACTAGGTGTATGATTTTCTAGGACCTTAAACTATTAAGGCCACGATCTACCAAGACCTTAAACTAGGTTGGTAGTTAGCTATGAATAATTTCTTCCATCCTCCTACAAACAAGTGAGCGAGCATAAACATTACCCCTTCTACACCATGTAGGCGAGCATGCTGCAACTTCAGAATGGAGCACTTGTCACCAATGCGGCCTTTGGAGCACTTGTCACCAGTGCAGCCTTTGAAGCACTTGTAGCATCTTGTCCCCTTGCCATTTTGCTGGCTTCTGAGTGCTTGTCACTAGCATAGTAACACTTGTAGCATCTTTGCCCCCTACACTTTTACTAGCTTTTTGAGCACCTACAATGAGCATAGCCTTTGGAGCGCCTGTAGCATCTTGGCCCCCTACCATTTTGCTAGTTTTTGAGCACTTGTAATTGGCACAACCTTTGGAGCACTTGTAGCATCTTTGCCCTTGCATTTTACTAGCTTTTTAAGCTCTTTCCATTGCTACAACCTTTGGAGAATTTGCAGCATCTTCACCCCTTGCATTTTATTTGCATTTTGTGTTGTGTGGTTTTCCTATCTTCTTGGAGTTGTGTTTGTACGAAGAAGCCCTAAGTTGTCATGCAAAGGTGCATCTCATCATAGCAACTAATTACCATAATGCTTAGATGTGGATGATTGGACTAGTTGAGCCTCTCAAGAGTGCACATCCCTTCCTTAATCCATTATAGCCTACCTGCATCCACTCCTGCATTCCAATATCCTTTCATTCTCTAACTAGTCAAGATTGCAAACCTTCCTAGATGTTCATGTGTCATGACTACATGGAATTCTCTTCGCACATCTCATCAAACACTAAGCTTTCCAAGATGGATGTAACATAAGTCATCTTATTTAAAGCCTCTATCAGCTGGTCAAAGCCCAGGCAGATGTAACATAAGTCATCTCAAGGAGGAAACACCTATCATACAAACATCATGTTGTTTGGTCAATGGTGAAGTGAAGCCCATCTAGTGATATGCAATTGACTTGACAAGGAGCATCTCACTCTAATGTAAGCATTCAAAAAAAAAGGCAAAAGAATAGAGCACATCCTCAAGTAATCTAGAAGCACTACAATTTCGCAATTGGGCTAGCCTTGAATCCACGCTAACTCTCTCATAAGCACCCCAGTGAAAGGTCAAAACTTCAAGGGCAAACCACTCTAGTGCCATGGTCACCATTAACTGTGAGGTCCTTGCATTACAATATCTCTGCTTGCACCCTACCTTCCACTTTTTGTTGCTAGCACATTACCTACGCCTTCTCTCACTTTCCACCTACCATCTAACATACCACTATCCATAACACTCTTGAGCACAATGTAGCAACATTTGATTTTGCATTGAAGAGTGATGTTGGTGCCAAGCTTGCTATGGTGTTTTGTTATTTTTTATTAACATCTCTCATGCCACTCCTCGAGACATCAATAAAGAGGGACCAATGAAATGCCACCAAATTTGAACTATAGCAGCTTGACTACAAATTTGGCTAAGTGTTGAGACTGCGCTTGACCCCAGTTGAGAATGTAGTCAACACAAAGGCCAGTTTTGCAATTTTTTCTAAGTGTCATTACTAAGCTAAAAGCTACAAATTTCTCTAAGTGCTAAGACTACACTCTCCATTACCTCAGAGCATAGTCAGCCTCTCATGGAGAGCGTAGTCAGCATGAAAGCCTAGTTTTTGCAGATTTTTCTAAGTGTTAAGACTACACTCTCCACTGCCCTAGAGTGTAGTCAACATGAAGGCCATTTTTAGCAAATTTTTCGAAGTGTTGGGACTATGCTCTCTAGTGTCATAAAGCATAGTCAACCTCTCGTGGAGAGTGCAGTCAACACAAACCCAGTTTTTTGTAGTTTTCTCTAAGTGATAAGACTACACTCTCCATTGCCCCAAAGCATATTTAACCTCCAGTGGAGAGCGTAGTTAGCAAAAAGGTAGCTTTTCAGAAGTTTTAGCAAGTCTTGAACTATGCTCACCCTTAGTTGTTAACATAGTCAGTCTTGTGTGGGAAGCATAGTCTACCAAAAAGCCTAGATTCCACCAGTAATAAGACTATGCTCTCCCCCAACCTAGAGAGTAGTCAGCAGGAAGCAAGTTTTTTGCAAAATTTTTCTAAGTTCCAGGACTAAGTTCTCCATTGCCTTGGAGCATAGTCAGCCCTTAGTGGGGAGTGTAGTAAGCCAAAATAGCCTCCAACGGCCTCCACAACATAGGAACAACACACCAATGTAGTTAATTCATCCCCAACAAGCATAGTTGGTGGAATCTTTCTCTTTCTTGCATTCTCTCTTGCCCAAAATTGTAAGTACACTCGACCCTACTAGCTAGTGGAGAGTGTAGTTGGCTGAGAGTGTAGCCCCAACTATCCCCTTTGCCATGTGGCAACCATGCTGCATTTTGTGCTAACCCTAACCCTATAAATACCTTGCATCCCCAATATTTTTAGGATTGGCATTTTGGAAAATTAAGGGTTCATAAATTTTTGGTTTAGCATTTGGCGAAGTTATAGATGACCGTAGCCCCACCACAGCTCCAATGAAGCCTAGCAGAACACTACAGTTCACGATACACCACGATGGCCAACCTGATAGATGCAAACACCCCAACAAGCACCAATCTTCATAGCCAAACATCTCTGAGACTATGACTATGCTCTCCACTACACCTATTGTACCTCATGTACCTTCTAACTCCTTTTGGTGTTAACTATGCTCAACCCCATTTGGGGTGGTGTTATGCTTCTCTCTCTCTCTCTCTTTGCATTTTTAGCATTTCATTTACATTTTTCACTATTTCATTGCATAGTTGTGCCTACAACTATGCTCAGGTGGCAGTCCCCACATGTTGATGCCCTTGTTTTTGCTAAAAAACTTGACTACGCTTTACACCATTAACATCATTGACACCATTTGAACACTTAGCACCATTTTGCATCAACATCACATCTAACCATGTTGCACCTTAGTTACATCTGGTAAGTCCCTGTTTGATCAACAAGATAATTCAAGGCATCCTGTCTTCACCTCCAGCAGGCCCTCATGCGAACTCAGGTTTAGGCTGTGTGCTTGTTGATCTCAGTGTTCTAACCATCAATGTTTTTGATTGTTACGTGCATGGCTCATGTCCAGTGATCTATAAGTAAATAAGAGGACTTCCTAGGTTAGATCTCTTCATGGAAAGGTTGCTAGCCTTGATCCAATAGGAGACATTATGAGTTAGCATCATAGTGTAGATCTGAGGTGGCATTTGGTTTGAAGAGCCCTTGAATGTGTTTAGTGTAGAGAATGAGGGTGCTAAAGATACAGGGTAATTAGCCACATTAGGTTGTGAAGGTTTTGGAGGACTGTTGGGTTGGAAAAATGGTCATTTCTTAGATCTATTATCTAAACCACTTGGCTGGAAGACCGGTTGTAAATTTACAGGCCTCGTAGCATTTTTTTGTTATGGCTATGAGGGAATTTCACCCTACATAGATGGGGCAAGAGGTAACTGGGTTGAGGGTGAAAGGATGTGTGCAAACAGATGTGAAGGATGGTATGGATATGGGGGCTCCCCTTGATTAGATGGTGAATGTATTTGATGGAATTTTGGAGGATAATAGTGATGTTGGAATGAGGCATGGTTGGCAAAGACATGTGGAGAAACGGGTTGTTGAACATAGTACCCATATGGATATGGTTGCTTGTAAGGGTACTAATGTCTCGGTGGTGGTATCCCACATAACTATGATTGCTTCCACTACTAGTATTTCTCATATGGTTGTGATGGAGCTTCACTTAGATAGTAAGATTTTTTTTGTTGGTGGAGTTGTCTTAGATTGCCTTAAGGATAAGGTAATCGTCTAGGTTCTTGCCTTCTTGTTAGTTGAGGATTCAACATGTACATCCTAAACTCTTGTAAGTGTAACACCACAAAGAAACATCCATTAGTATGTTCATATTAATAAATTTCACATCCAACATTATCATCGAAGTCTATCATCACAACTTCTTCTACTGCAGCAGCTTTGCCCTTACCTCTTTGGTAGGTATGTTTAGCTTCTTTCACCTCCTGCAGTCACAATCACTATTCTACTCTTTGGATTCTTCAACAATCTTTATAGTAATTTGGAATTTCTCATCCAAAGAATCCCATAGTTTATCAACCTTTGCCAAAATATCAAAAATAGATTTTTGGATGGGCATGTTTTTTCTAGTTCATCACCTCATTGAGTGGTGACTCCTCCTTGTCATAGAATTGAACCTCCCTTTTCCTGATGGAAGGATCCCTATTATATTCTTCTAAATTTTTCCTCTTTCACACCTCACCTTCTTCTTTTGCTACTTGCTCTATTAGCCTTTGGATTTGATAAGCTCTTAGTTTGGACAGTCTCCCTTGGGCATAAACCCCAATAGTTCTTCAAGTTTTTGCTTTGAGCCCATCTATTATGTGGTGGAGTTATTCCCTCTAAGAATAACCATGGCTAGGGCATTAGTGTACGAGAGAATAATATCTTGCCATGGTGGCATCCAAGGGTTCATGTGTTCTCTGTTTCCAGCCTTAGATTTACCTTCTCAGAGTAGACACTCTAGAGTACGTCTAGTATTTTTCATTAAATAGTTCTAGCATGGTACTCCATCTGTGAATGGATTCTAGTTTCAAGGACTAGTGCTAGTTTTCTGCCTCTTTGATGAGTATCTTGCGGAATAACTTTAATTTCTTCTAGTCATTTTCTATGTTTTATAAGACACAGGCATTGTGAAAGGCTTGTAGATGGTTTTGCAAATCAGAGGTATATCCCCCCTCAAATCTTGGAATATTGTTCATTTCTAAGCACTTGATTCAACTATCTCTCACATGCTTAGTTGAAAATTTTATAGCCTCTATAATATTTAACATGCTTTGGGTTGCTAATAAAGGCTCATCATCATCATTATTTTGTTGTGGTCAATGATGTCCTTTGTTACCCCTTCATTCATTATGAGCCTGGTGATTAGTATTATTGTCCAATTGTTCACATCCATCATAGTTGTTCCTTCTATGGAATTTTTTAAAACTAGAAAAGGAGGGAGAAGAAGATGCAAATGAAAAGGATGAAGAGGAAGGAGGATCGCCACCAACTCCCCTTCAATTTTCATGATCATGTTCATCAATTTTCTTATCATCTTGACACTTTTTTGAGCCGTTACCTTGACTACCACCTTTACCTAAACTTGGATTGTTAATAGTGGACTGTAGATTCAAGGCCATGCCCCCATCACTAGTAACAAGGGGTGGAAAATTTTCATGTTGAGAGCCCCTAGAGGGAAGATACTCATTATCGTCTTAGTTAAGTAGGAACAAGGGATTGGTGAACTATTTTCCCTTCACAAACTCATGGTGCTTCTCCTGGTGTTTATCTCTTTTGTGTTATGTTTCAGTGGGACGGTAGTCCTAGTAGTTGTAATCATGCACAACGTACTCCTCTTGAAGATCTTGATGCCTAACTTCTTGAGAGTTTGAAGCAACATCACGGGCACATATTGATCAAGAGGCATTATAATGTTGCCTTCCATATCATAGCATTGCAGTTGTTCATCCTAATGCAAGATGAAGGTGAAATTAGGCACATACTCATCTGGATGAGTATATACCACCTTGCATTTTAGAGGGATTGATAGTTTAGCATCACCATGCTTGTGAGAAGAAGAAATTTTGCAAAAATAAAATAAAATATTAGTGTGCTTATGCAATTATATTACATGTGAAAATGATCTTGACCTTAGGGTTCATCCAACAATGTTAACGATGTTCACTAATCCTAGATAGCACATGTTTCAAATAAAAAGAGTCCCCAGCAACAACACCAATGATGAGTGATCGAGTACCCCTACACTCAAGCACACGAATGATGAAGCGTTCATGCATGATTTGGTCGAATTCCATGAACTCTGTAGTTTTCTGATGCACTAGTTCTCTAAGAAGTAAACTGGGTGTTGAGAACATTTGTTGTCTTCCCAAATACACTTATGAAGCTTAAGGGTATGGTTTAAGTGTAATTAAGGCACATGATTTTTATCATTTTATATTCTATGGTTTTGGTGCTTGAAATAAATAGGATAGAAAATAAAGTAATTTAATGTCTACTTTAATATAATTGGCTAACTCTTATTTAACTAGTCCTAACATAAGTATCTTGTCCCACTTACCGTACACATCTTGAACACATATAATGTTGCTTGGTTACCAAGCATTAAGCATTGCTAGGATTGCCAAATGTCATATGCATGCTTAAAGTGGTAGTACTTATGTGTTTACTTAATTGCTATTTAGCTTATCTCACTTGATTACTTAATTAGCTAAATTATTAAAGAACATTGAATAAATAATTGAAAACATTAAATGCATAAATAAAACATTTAAGCTATCTAGAATGCTGTAAGGTTTATCAAGAAGCTTGTCTTTATTGCCACATACGCTACCATGCTCAGGTACAATAGTGCTCAAACAAAGATCCGTACACTCGATGACTCTTGCTATAGGCACTCAAGAAAATATTCTAACTTTCGAATGTAAAAACTGCTAGAGCTTCACTACAACTATGACCAAAGATCTTCTAAAACATGGTGGATTGGCATGTATTTATAGGTAAGAATAAGCTTTGTGTCAACAAGGCCATGTCAATGCATTAAACAATGCATTGACAGGGCCTAATCGATGAGGCCTCATTAACGCGGCCAATCTGTAACTCATCAATAGTCATTAAGGTAGATTTATATGTGATGACATGATGTATATATGAACAAATAATGATGCTTATGCATAGGTGTTAGCATGGATGTGGGTATCAAACTTGATATGCTATGTTGTGCTTTTGGATGATAGTATTATATAATGGTATGATTGTGAATCTATACAAAGTTGGCTTATTTTGAAATATTTGATTTAGAGATATTTTTCCAATTGTAGGATAATTCTGGACATAGCAACATCATAACCTAGGTGTGCTAGGCTAGCCTAGGTGGTATGTTACAATATTATTATTATGAATAAGTCTTTCTTAGTTAATAGTGGGAATTACAAATCTTTGATATGCCTCCATCTATATGCAGTAGTGATGTGTTCTTATGTAGCTTCCACTCTATAAGAAGAAGGGTTAGAATAAATTCCATACCTTGAATTTGATTTTGTAAGTTCAAGTGAGGTTGTGGATTTAACCAAAACCTTGACATTGAACAACTAAATCTAATGGTATGTGATAAGGCATAGTTAAGACCTAGCCTTCTAAGATGTGAGCAATATTTTGCAATTAAGAATATATTTTGAAATGTTAGCCATGGTTGGCTATTAAGGAGGTTACTAATGATGCTATTATTGAGACTTAGCCATTAGGAACTTATTTGGGGTTACATAGGATAATTTGATTATTATTATTGAGGTTAATACTAAGTGATGAATCATTGTTGGTTGGTTACGTTGATGAGGCCTCATCGACACATCTTGCCCTGTGTCAACAAGGCCTCATTGATGCATCTCGCCCTATGTAAATGAGGCCCCGTCAACACAGTGTCTGTCCATTGTCTATAAATACACACCTAACAGCCGCATTTATGGCAATCTAGATTTTAGTTGTAGCAAAGCTCTTGCATTTTTTCCATTCAAAAGTTAGAATTTTTTTCCCCTGAGTGCCCATACCAAGATTCATTGAGTGTATGGATCTTTATTCGAGCATTGTTGTACCTAAGCATGTAGTGTGTGTGACAATAAAGACAAGATTTTTGATAAACCTTGCAGCACTTTGGATAGATTAGCTATTTTATTTATGCATTCAATGATTTTAATTACTTGTTAATTGTTCTCAATTATTTTGCAAATATTTTCCAACAATTGAGTTAATGAGGTTATTAAACTAGATAGATTAAATACATAAGTATGATCGCTTCAAGCGTAACATGTATTTTCTTGGTAATCCCAACAACGTTATCACTTGGTACATCCAGTAGCATAGCATTTGGTTACCTAGCAATGGATACGTGGGTTCAGGATGTGTATGGAAAGTGTGAACGGATAATTATGTTAGGATTCATTAGATGGTAGTAGATTAGTTAATTTAGATTAGTTAATCAAATTATTTTTATCTACATTTGAGCACAACTTATAAAACCCAAAATGATAAAAATCAGATGCCTCAGTTACACTTAATCATACCAATGAATGTCACAAGTGTAATTGGGAAGACAACAATAGACCTTAAGGCTAGATTCACCTTCTAAAGGGCTAGTGCACTGGAAACAATGAAGTCCACAGAATTCAACTAGATCGTGCATGAATGCTTGTAATTCATATGGTTGGACATAGGGATACCTTGCTGCTCATCATTGGCACCGTTGCTAGGGACTTTGTTTATGAAATGTGTGCTATTTAAGATTAAGTGAATACCATTACATCATTGTATGAACTTAAAGGTCAATCTCATTCCCACCATACATAAAATTATAAAAGCACACTAACAATTTCATTTTGTTTTGCAAAATGTCTTCTTCTTCTCACAAGCTCGAAGTTACCAAACCACCAGTCCCACTGGAATGCAAGGTGGTATACACTCATCTAGATGAGTTTGTGCTAAATTTCACCTTCATCCTACATCAGGATGAAGAAATGTGATGGTGTGATATGGAGGACAATGTCATCTTGCCCCTTGATAGATCTATGCTTGGAATGCTATTTAAAACATTTAAGAAGTTGGGCATAGCAGATCTTCATGAAGAGTACATTATGGATGGATATGACACTCAGAACTACTATCCCACTAAAACACAACATAAACAAGATAAACATCAGGAGAAATTTCATGAAGCTACAAAGGGGAAACATTACACTAACCCCTTTTTCTTACTATATCAAGAGGACAATGAGGATCCTCCCTTGGAAGGTTCTCAAAATGAAGATTCTCCACCCCCTGCTACTAATGGTGAGGGTGTGAACCTGACCTTGTAATCAACTATTCATAAACTAGGATCAGGAAAGAGTAATAGCCAAGGTAGGGACTTGGTTAAACATCATATAAACAAGGGATCTAAGGATGGTGATCATAATAACTGTAAGAGTGGTGGTAGACACTATGGTGGCAGTGGTAGGCCACCTTCCTCTTCATCCTCTTCATCCAATTTTGAATATTTCACTTCCTCTAACAGTTCTCATGGAAGTTGCCATTGAAACAACCATGATGAAGGTGATCAATGAAACAACAATGACCTTGAAGGCCATCAAAATTGAAGGGGTGGCTGAAACCATCATCAATGTCATCAATGTAGTGATGATGATGAACCCTTATTGACAACTCAAAGTATGCTTAACATTGCAGAGGCAGTAAAAATTCCAACCAGGCATATGAAGGATAGTCAGATCAAGTGCCTAGACATGAACAATATTCTAAGATTTGAGGGGGGATACAATTCTAATCAGCAGACACATCTACAAGCTTTTCAAGATGCTTATGCCTTACAGAACATAGAGAATGAGTGGCAAAAACTCAATCTTTTTCCAAGGATACTCATTAAGGAAGTTGAAAGTTGGTATCGGTCGTTAGAGCCAGAATCTATCTGTAGATGGACTACTATGTTAAAAACTATTCAATAAAAAATACCAAACATACTCCAGAGTGTCTAATTTAAGAAGGCAAATCCAAGGCTAGAAACAAGGAGCACACAAACCCTTGGATGCCACCATGGGTCAATACTATTCATTCTTACATAGATTCCTTGGCCATGGTTACTTTTAGAGGAAACAACTTCACCACATCATAGATGGGCTCAAAGTAGAAACTAGAAGAACCCTTGGGATGTATGCCCAAGTAAGATTGTTTGAAATGAGAGCTCATTAGATCCAAAGGTTAATTGAGCAAGTAGCAAAAGAAGAAGGTGAGCTATGAAAAGGGAGAGTGCTAAAGAATATAATAAGGACCCTTCCATTATAAAATGAGAGGTTTGATTTTATGATGAGGAAGAGTCACCACTTGATGAAGTGGTGAATAGAAAGACCTTGCCCATCCAAAAATCTATTTATGATATTTTGGCCAAGGTTGACAAGTTATGGGACTCTTTGGATGAAAATTTTCAAACTGCTTTAAAGATTACTGAAGAATCCAAAGAGCAAAATAGTGATCGTAATCGCAAGAGGTGAAAAGAAGTTGAACGTGCCTACCAAAGAGGTAAGGGAAAGGTTGCTGTAGTAGAGAAAGTTGTGGAGTCTGACTCTCATCATGAAATTGAATGTGACATATGTCAATATGAACATCCAAATGGATGTTGCCCTATAGTGTCACACTTACAAGAGTCTAGAGTGTATGCATTGAATCCTTGCATAGCATGTAGGTAAGGCCCAAGATGATTGCCTTATCCTCAAGGTAGTCCAAGACAGTTCCACTAGCAACAACAAGCTTACTACCCAAGTGGAGTTGCTCCATAATTATGTGAACAATACCAATAGTGGTATCAATCATGATCATGGGGAATGCCACTGCCAAGGTAGCAATGCCCTTATAGGCAACTAGATCCATATGGGTACTATGTTCAGCAACCTATCTCCCCTAGAAGTTTGGTAAGTTATGCATCATTCCAACATGACTATTACCCTCTAAAGTACCACTGAACACATTCACCATCTACTCAATGGAAAAACCCATATCTGTATCCTTATCATCCTCCACATCCCTTTGCACCTACACATCCACCTTAAACTCAGTTACCTCCTGCTCCATCCATGCAGGGTAAGATTCCTCCACAACCATAATAACGAAATGCTACAAGGGCTGTGCATTCACAACTAGTGTTTGAACCAAGTGGTCTAGATAATTGATCAAGGAAATAACCTTTCTTTTGACCCAACAGTCCTCTCTAGCCCTCACAACCTACTCTAGCTAATCATCCTGCATCTCCATCACCCTCATCCTCTACATCAAATACCTTTAAGTGCCCTTCAAACCAAGTGCCACCTAGGATCAACACTATAATGTTAGCCCATGCTATTTCTAATTGGATTAAGGCTAGCAACCTTTCTACAAAAAGATCCAATCTAGGAAGTCCACTCATCTATCTATAAACTGCTAGATAGAGCCATGTAAGGGTCTTCTTGACTCTGGTTCTAGAGTTAACCTCATCTCCCATGATATGTACAAGGCCTAAGACCTACCACCTCTTAAGAAGAGTAACATCCATTTACAATTAGCATATCAGACAATTACTATCCCTTTGGAATTAGTAGAGGACATTGTGACCACAGTCTGTGGGTGGTCCTATCCTACTAATTTTCTAGTAATCAAAATAGACAATTGTAAAAGTGACTTCCCCATCATTATGGGAAGGGCTTGGTTAATATTATTGATGCACAAATGGGTATAAGGGACCTATCTTTAGAAATATCCAAGGAAAATGAGCTAGGAAAAATTGAGAAGAAGCGTATTCCATGCATTACGTATAGTGATATTGGGTACAATTACATGCAAAATATTTGGTCCATCAAGAGCACATATATTAAGGCATGCAATTAGTGTGCACAAGAAATTAATATTCAACAGTGTTTGTACACAAAAACCACAAAGTAAGAGGGTACTTAGTGGCTGATAGCTGATTCTAATAGTAGCACAATATGCATGGAGCTAACTAAGAGCCTAACATGTGCATATGTTGAAGGCATTGAAAAAATTAAATAAGTTCATTTCCAAATCTCTAATGAAGATGATGATACCTATTGGGGAGAGTTGGAGATCCTTGATGACTTCAAGCAAGAGCGCTTACAACTAAAAACTTTACCAGCTAGTATGGAGTATGCATTTTTGAAGAATGGTAAACTAGTCATCAGTAATGCCAGACTTGCTCCTGAACAAAAAGATAAGTTGTTGAAAGTGATGAATAAATGGTCAATAGCCTTTTCTTGGTCATATCTAGAGCTAACAAGAATTAATCCAAGGATATGCGAGCATCGCATCTACATTGACTTGGCCATGAAGCCTAGAAGGCAGTTGCAAAGGTGGTTGAATCCCAAATTAAAGAAAATCGTCAAGGAGGAGATAGAGCAACTCCTCAAGATGGGGTTCATCTATCCAATAGTAGATAGTGAGTGGGTTAGCCCACTCATAATAGTACCAAAGAAGGGTGGAAAATGGTTGGTTTGCATCGACTTTAGGCTATTAAATATGGTAACATTTAAGGAACACTTTCTTTTGCCATTTGTAGACCAAGTGTTAAACACCATATCCAAGAATTGTTATTATAGCTTTTTGGATGGTTATAGTGGCTATAACCAAATCCAAATTGCACTAGAAGATGAGGCCAAAATAACATTCATGAGTCCCTGGAAGGCTTTTACATGCTATAAGATACCATTTGACCTATGTAATGCCCCTACAATATTTCAACATTTGGTCTTGAGTATCTTTGAACAACAAATTGATAGTGGTGTTAAAGTTTTCATGGATAACTTCTCCACCTATGGAGCTACATTTGAGCAAGCCTTGGATTGACTTGAGAAAGTACTGAAGAAATGTGTAGAGACAAACCTACAGCTCAACTAGCAAAAGAGCCATCTCATGATCCAAGAAGGCATTGTGCTAGGCCACCAAATTTCACAAAAAGGGATTGAGGTAGACCCAGAAAAGATAAGGATCATCCAAGGAATAACACACCAACTAGAGATCGTAAAAGATGTCCAATCATTCCTTGGACACATTGGTTACTACTGGCATTTTATTGAGAATTTCTCTAAGATTGCAAAGCCATTGGTAGACCTTATAAAGAAAGATGCATCTTTCATTTGGACTAAGGAATTTGAACACACATTCTAACAATTAAAGGAGAAACTTGTAGAAACATAAATCCTATCAACACTAGATTGGTTTAAACCATTCCATATCATGACAGATGCATCTGACTATGCTTTGGGAGCAATGCTCATGAAAATGGACGATAAGAAATGTCCATATTATATCCACTGCATGAGTTGAAACATTGTGGGAGAATAGTTAAATTACACCACCACAGAGAAAGAATTAATGTCAATGGTGTACAAACTAGAAAATTTTAGACATTATGTGCTAGGTTACAAAGTGTTTGTGCATAGAGACCATAGTGATATTTACTTATGAATAAGCCAATGGTGAGCCCTTGTGTTATATAGTGTCTTGTGATCTTGTAGGAATTCGCTCTTACTATGGTAGATCAAAAAGGAATTGAGAATTTGATCGCTAACCACCTCTCTTGCTTAAGATGGGATGACAAAGAGGAGGAGAGCCTGCTCTCTGATTAGTTACTTAGATGAACTCCTCTTTACTTGAGCAATAAATGAACAAATGCTTGAAAAAGCAACATGATCTAATAGCATCCTCACATATCTTCTCACTCAAGAGATGCCATGGGTGGATTTTAGGAAAAAGCAAAAATTTCTTCATCAGGTCAACTACTTCATGGAAATCAACAAATACCTTTATAAGGTGTGTACCTTCATTAGTGTATCCCTAATGAAGATAAACTACGCATTCCCCAAGATGCTCATGAAGGGCTTTGCAGAGGCCACTATGCAGGGAGGCACATGACCATAAAAATCTTGATGGCAAGTTTCTATTTGCCTACAATATTTAGGGATGTCCACCAGTTCGTCAAGTCTTGTGAACATTGTCAATGTGATGGTGGGATGACTGCTCACATGCAAGGTTCTCAATAGTTGATTCAACCACTAGAACCTTTCAACATATGGGGCATTGAGTTCATGCATCCCATCACACCTATGTCTAATAGGAAAGCATATATTATAGTAGCAATTGACTACTGCACAAAATGGGTAGAAGCGGTAGTTGTTACTAATTGTATGCCATCCACTATTACCAAATTTATACAACATATCATGAAGAGGTTTTGGTTTCCACATTTACTAATTTTTGATAATGGGACTCATTTCATGAGTGCCACATTTAGAAAATCAATGCAACACTTGGGGGTAGAACATAAATTAACAACACCGTATCACCCCCAAGCCAATGGTCAAGTAGAGGTAACCAACCGAGAGATTACAAAAATACTAATGCAAAGCATTACCAAATATAGGAAGGATTGGACTACAAAACTTAACTATGCTCTCTGGGTTTATCATTCAACTTGGAAACTTCCTATTGGATATTCTCCCTATGAGTTAGTGTACGGGAAACTTCCAACACTCCTAATTCAATTTGAGCTTCGTACACTCTCAACGACCTGTGATCTAAGCCTTGGCCTAAGTTTAACACAAAAGGAAAGATTGATCAATCTAAACATGCTAAACAAAAATTGCTTAGTGGCCCTATCCTTGAATGAGGTAAATAAGGCATTTAGCAAGTAACGTCATGACCTTAGAATTAGAAAAGTAAAACTCCAACTAGGAGATAAGGTTCTTTACTAGAACCCCACACATGTACCTCAAAAGATAAAATTCCAAACATTGTGGGAAGGACCTTCTATAATTTATGAAACCTTTTCCTTTGGGGCCATGTTGATCTACAAACCTGATAGTCCAAATAAAAAAGTAGTCGGTTAACATCCAACAAGTTAAACCTTTCCTAGAACTAAGACAAGCTAGTGTAAATACCACCTCAATAGATGGACAACCACATTCTATTTTTTGGATTTCCTCCCGCCAACTCAATCATGGGGGAGATGGCCATTCATGCCAACCATTACCATGGCCTCTCAATTTTTCTCCCTTTTTGTTTTTCACGTTTTTATTTTTAGAAATTATTGATCTTCAATTTTTTCTAATTTTATACCATTTTTAGTACTTTTTAACTTTCTTGATCATTTTACACTTTCTTATATTTTTTACTTTATTTTTATTTCTTTTATTTAAGTATGATATTTTTTCATTTATGCTAATAAATTTTCTTTATTGTCATAGGACACAATGCCACTGTTGTTATTTACTAATGATGGTTTGTGCTTAATGAGTGATTGTCAATGTTTGGTTTCTATTTTTGAATTCTAATGTCTAATGACTTGGGCATGGTTTATTTTCCATAGAATAGGCAGTGAGTCCATGTCATCCACCCATCTAATGAACTCTATGGTTTTCCTTATTTTAGGAATTTGAGGTCCCTTTTCCTTAAAGAAACGTTTAATTAATCAGTGACCTTGGTAGTCCTAGAATTAGGAAAAATCCAAAGGTTTGTAAAGGGTGTGACTTCAAGAGGACTCAATACTCTTTGTACTCTTCTTCTTGCTTGAGTGCTTGAGTGTCTTTTGCAAACTTCTTATAGTTTCATACCACCCAATAATAGGAAGACAAATAACGTTGTTGCATGGTGTGGTTCCCATTTCAAAAAAAAAAAGAGCACAATGGGAATTCAAAGCACATCCCTTGGACAAATAAAAGGGCTACAAGCACTAGTTATGGAACTTGAACAACATGCACCTATGCTTGATAGTCCCCTCTAACCAAGGCCCTCTCTCTCTCACTTCCTACTTCTCCTTTCTTCTCTTTGTGGAATTGTGGTTGTTTTGTAGAAACACTCTTGTATCTCGAGTGGGTGGATCAGTCTTTGAGTGGCAATGCAAAGTCACTGAAAGTGGATGATTTTTATCTGGACTAAGGATGGAACTTCTTGGGTCATTTTAACCACAAATTTCATAAGGGACTTCCTATGACCTCAATTTAGAACTCCATTCCACCTTCTCTATCATCCACCCATGCTACCATAATTCACCTCACTACTAGGTTCTATGTTATGCTCTATGTCTTAGTCTGATGTGTTAGGATTCTTGAGTGGATTCTTTCCAGTTGGTCCTTAACTTTTCATGATCATTAAATCAACTATGGGGCCCACAAACCTCTTAGTTGAGGTTATGCAAGAGCAAAAAAGGCATGAGCTTGCTATGGGGAGGATCCACTTGCATAGCTTTTGGCTTGATTAATTGAGGTTCCTTACCTTTGACATCAAAACAATCCTATATTTCATATTTTCCATTGTGTAAACTGCTTAGTACTCCTTAATCTTTCATTTCTTTCATCCATTAAATCAAATTTTCTCCATTTTTTCAAATTTCTGAACTTTAGCATCCTCTTCTCATGATTTCATACTATTCTTAGTCTTCAAACCTTTCATTTGATCCCAATTTCATCAAAAAATTCCTTGTATTTTGAAAGTTTAACCAAAGTCAATGGAAGTCAATGATGCTTAATAGTTGCATCAACGAGGCCTTATCAATGCGTTTGATCACGTTGATGCAGTGCAACCACCGAACACTTTGGAACTTTTTTCAATTTTCTCATAACACACAGGGAATTTTTGCAATTTTTTAGAGCCCAAAACCTTCCAAAGCCCATAACTTTCAAACCATTTGTCAAAATCACTCCTTTTTTTGATCCTACACTAACTAGAGGTAAGATCATTATCGTGGGGGCCACAAACCTTAAGGTTTTTGATGAAATTTTTTTAAAAAATTTCTAACTCCCCCCAAGGATTAGTAACCTTAACAACATAAAAATATCAACTCTTTCAACAAATAACCCTTCCAACAACCTCCTGGATGATTTATCAATGATAATGCATAAATAAAAATAACAATTGAGTTAATTAAATTAGCCATAATCACAACTTAGCCAAGTGTAACTACCCTCAAGAGTTAAGGTATCCCAATTATTTTAAAGTTACACAATGATTGCTAATTCATGGCCTTATATGATTACAAATGGCACCCAAACAAAAATGTTTGCAAGAAGGAAAACCTTCACAACCATGGGAGAAACAACCTAGTGCTGAAAGGGGTAAGTAGGAACAATGCCTCTTTGTGAGAAGCCTGAAGTGGAATCTATTCAACAAATTCTAGAGGAAGAAGTCCCTATCGAACAATCCCAACGAGGAGAAGTGCTTAGACCTGTGCCAAGGCTTGAGGTCACTTTAACTCAAGCTTGCCTAGACATCATCAAGTCCCAAGAAATCCAAAGATCAGTTCTATAAGAGATAAACTTTGGGCCATTTTTGGAAAAAGCTCCAGAGGATATCAAGACACAATTGCAAACCTCTCCTATGTGGCCAGTCATCACGTGCAGTGGGGTATGGTACATGGAAGAGACCTATCTCTTCTAAAATAGCCAAAGGCCAGGGTTCATTGTAAAAATCAAGGACATTCAAGAGTCCTACTTGGCAAAAGGCATTGCACAAGCACTGGGGTTGCCAGACATTGGAACATAGTTGGCAAAGATATCAACAAAAGGCGATCCTAAGGCAAAAAGGAAATGGACTCAGTGATGCTACAAGGTGGACCATAACGAGTATGATGCACTCACACCAATGGAGTAGATTTATTTCAAGATTACAGCCTATCACCTCAATCCAAAGGTGAGGCCAAGCAAGGTGACTACTTCCTTTGCTCAATCATGCACTATTCTAAGTGGGAAATTTCCCATTAACCTTCCACAACTGATTTATTTAGAGATCAAAAAGCACCTCAAGGAGAACGAATGTGGAAGTAAGACCCTATCCTTTCCATACCTTATTAGAAAAATTTGCAAACGGACAAGCATTGTTCGCTATTCTAATGATGCTCTCAGGCATGCTCCCTTGGCCTCTTTGGCAAAAATCATGAAAGATAAGACACTAGCAACCACTTAAGAAGAGGAGTTTCTCTCACCACCACCCACTCAGGAGACAACACCAGAGGCCTGTGTAGTCCTTGAGCATCTGTGTCAAATCCAAGAATAGCTCTTGAGCAAACAAGAGCAACAAGCAAGCACGAGTGGGATGGATCCATTTGTGTATCAACCAATGATGAGTCACCTTAATGAGGTGGCCCAAATAGTTAGCCAAAAGAGAGAGGTGGTTCCATTTTCTTTGCCCAAAGAATGCAGCTACCTTTGAAGTCAAATCATAATGCTTGAGAGGTGATGGTGTCATTAGCAACATACCATTTATTTCCAGAAATCTCTGGGAATGTTGCCACTTTCTCAATGAGGTTGGAAGAAGGTGAAGAGGAAATTTCCTTGATGATGAAACATCAAGGGTAAAAGATAGCAACGGAAGTGGTAGCTGACTGTGTAGTTGAAGCACTGAATGCACCCACGGTGTCTATACTAGATGTATTTGTACTCCAAGACATGAAGAAGTATGTAGGCATGGTCAGTAGAAAATTGAACACAGCCCAACACGAACAATTGTTGGAATGACTAGTAGGAATCGGAAAATCGACTTTGGACATCTTCGATCTACTAGAGAACATCACCGCAACCTAGTTGGAGCTGCTAAATGCAAGGGGTAGATGCATCATCTTGGAAGGGCAACTAAAAATGTCCTAAGAGAAAAATCAATGCTTGGCCATGGAGGTTGCTGAACTTTGTGCTCGACTTGCAGAACAAGCAATCCTTAGCCTCACAACGACAAGAAATGAAGCTATCAAATAACTTAAAGAATAATTTCAAAAGGCTGAGGAGGAAGCAGTTATGACCATCTTTAAACAATCCATGGAAAAAGCTGAAATGTACTCAATCAAAAGGGACTTGAATTAGATGCGCCAAGAGAATGAAGCATTGACAAAATCATGGCCTGCGAAATGTTGATACTCAGAGAGATCAAATGCAAGAATTCATCCATCAACAGCAAGAGCAGCTTGCCAAAGTCAATACTAAACTAAGGAAATTGGCCACAGAGATTCATAATCTATCAATGGAGGAGGTACGCACCTTGCGACAAAAGTCTAACATCAAGATTGCTACATGGAAGAATGAAGCTCTCAAATATGAGAAAGTGAGAAATCACTACAGGGGCTAGGCTAGCTTGCAAAAGGAAATTGATGATAAACAAATCTAGATGACAAAGACGAAAGTGAATGAAACCCTCCAAAAACTCCAACAAGGAAGAGAGATGTGGCAACCCATCTTTGATGGGATTGATGCCTACGACAAAGCGAAGATTTGCTTGAAGTAGTTGTAGATTGAGAAAATGACAGAGTATATGGAGTTGGCCAATCTTCATTATGCAAACCTAGCAATGTTGACAGTTGGATGGTTGTGGTCGAAATTGGAGAAACAAGTGGCTAGCTCGTATCTATTATACGAGGCAGAGTTCGAACACCACAAGGACACCAAGGAAAAGCTTAAGACTGCTAACACTGAACTCGAAGTTTCCAAAGGGCAATTCATAGATCAACGATCTATTGCTAAGGACCTAGCCAGGCGAATGAATGACTACTAGGAGCTGAAGAACATAGTGACAGCATTCAACATTGAACGCAAATAGTTCAATTCCTGGTTTGTCAATGCTAAGGAGTTATTTCCAACAATCCTGTGTCCTTGGGATGTGCCCGTTCCAACCCAAATTGGGAAAGCTACATGGATAGTGTATGATCCTAGGAGTAAGGAGGAGAAAATGAAAGCACTGTTGGATGCTTCCCACCTCCTACCTGAAGTTGTAGCAGTAGCAGGATAACCGCAGTCACCTTAACCACTGCCAGTGCGTGAAGTCGGTGAAGGTCCCTCGGAAACCCAGGAACCATCATTGCCTAAGACCGTTTGATCTTCTCCAACAAGCTTGACACCATCAAGGAACATGTTGTCCAATTTTTGAAGAGTTGTGTCATGGTGTTCAATTTTTTATCTTGAACACCATCATTTATGTAATGTGTTGATTTGTACACTCGGGCACTCCATTTTTTGTCAAAGTCAGTTAGTTTGTTTTGTTGAAGAAAAGTTAGTCAATAATCCCATACCTTCCCAATTTTGTCAAAGAACTCAAGGACAAGTTTTCATTCAGTCATGGGGGTATGATGAGTCGTCATTAGTTGGCTACGTCGACGAGGTCATGTCAACGAGGCCTTGTAGACATAGTGTCTGTCCGTCGCTTATAAATATGTGCCTACCAACTGCATTTATGGCAATCTAGATTTCAGTAGCAATAAATCTCTTGCATTTTTTCCATTCAAAAGTTAGAATTTTTCCCCTTGAGTGCCTACAGTAGGAGTCATTGAGTGTATGGATCTTTATTCGAGCATTGTTATACTTGAGCACGACAGTGTGTGCAGCAATAAAGACAAGCTTTCTAATAAACCTTGCAACACTTTGGATAAATTAGCTATTTTAATTATGCATTCAATGTTTTCAATTGTTTGTTAATTATTCTCAATGCAAATATTTTCCAGCAATTGAGTTAATGAGGTTATTAAGCTATATAGATTAAATACATAAGTACGATCGCTTCGAGCGTAACACATATTCACTTGGTAATCCCAGCAACATTATTGCTTGGTATGCCTAGTAGTGTAGCATTTGGTTGCCCAATAGTGGATACGTGGGTTCAGGACATGTTAGGATTAATTAAATGTTAGTAAATTAGTTAATTTAGATTTGTTAATCAAATTATTTTTATCTACATTTGAGCACCAACTTATAAAACACAAAATGATAAAAATCGGATTCCTTAGTTACACTTAACCATACCAACGAATGTCACAAGTGTAACTGGGAAGACAATGATTGACCTTAAGGCTAGATTCACCTCCTACAGGGCTAGTGCACTGGAAACGATGAAGTCCATGGAATTTGACTGAATTATGCTTGAATGCTTGTGATTCATATGGTTGGATGTAAGGGTATCTCACTGCTCATCACTAAGCCTTGTCTACTAAAGCTTCTTGAGTTTTGATTAAACCTAAAATATTTGGATTTTGGAAAATTTGTGTTATTTCTAGATTTTTGGATATTTTAAAATTTTTAATTAACCACCATTGCAAAGACTCCATGCTTTGCTTGACGAATTTTCTTATACCTTTGAGCCAAAACCTTGTATGCTTCATGAATAGAAAAATTAAATAATTCTTCTTAGTAGAGTGGTTCTAACTCTTATATTATAATGCAAAAAGGCCTAGAATAGCCAAGGAAAAGCTAGGAAAGGACCTTGGGATAGAAGATGGCTCAATCATGTGAAAGATGGAACTTTTGGAAATTAGAGATAATTTCTAGATATTTTATATATTTGTAAATTGCAAATTATATATGACTTTTTTGGATATTTGGGTCATTTAAGTATGATTGTAAATAAATAATAAAATATTGTAGTTGTTTTCCCATCTTATTTAATCATAAGAATCATTTTTCATTTTAGTGTGCACTAGTAATGTTATTTTAATATATACTATTACTTTAACACATTTTTAATTTAATATCAAATGTAGCATTTTCTTTATAACATTCCAACATAAACAATTATCTCCATGAATCCATTTAAGGACAAAACAAGTATTGTTGAGATAATCCTTTTACGTACTTTCTATTTATAAAATTTATTTTATGCTTTGATTTCTTTTTATTATTATTTATTTTAATTTAAAATTTTCTTATATTATTTTTATTTAATTATGACCACAAGGAATTTTGAATTTTGATGCTAACTATTTTTTTTTACTACTTGGTTGGATCAACATTAAACTTGATCTTTTGCTATTATCTTACCTCTCTACACTCATTCTAAACTTCATAAAATACAATAATCATATAGCGGTCTCAAGGCCTAATTATGTTTTCAAGAAGGCCAAAGCTGATTTGTCCAATAATCCTCTTCCAAGTTATGACTAACTTTCCTCTTCATTAGACTAATGAATTGTGAGTCACTCTTTTTCAACTATAGTGGGTGAGGTGGATGTCAAACACACCTACTTCCCCTATTGCTAATTTGTTTGTTATTGTCAAATTCTAAGTTCTTTGTCAACAACATGCTACTTTGCATCTTGTTAGATCCTTTCTAGATTGTTGAGCACAAGCCCATCTCCTCTCTCCTCTAGAAGCAATGTCTTTCCCATGGGCCCTACACATGCTAAAAAAAAAATGCACACACATATCATTAACTTTTTTATTAAAAAATATATGAGCTTAAATAAAAGTGTCTCATCCACACATGATTACATAGTGAATTTTTGTGCACACTTTATCATTATCAAACATCTAGTAATTTTTGAAAATGGTTATGGTAAGGTAATTTTTTTTCTAAAAGAGTAATGTAAGGTAATGAATGCTTGAAATTAGCATAGGAAAGTTTACATAATTCTAAGATGAAAAAATTTTGGTTATTGGTCCAACTAGAGATTTTTTGATACATGTTCATGTACGCACTTGGATTGTCCATCCACAAGTTGCATGAGCATGCTCAAACATCCATTTTTGCACATTTGCAGTATGCTTTCTACGAACAAAAAAAATCCTAGCATGTCATGTGCAAGGGGCCTTAGTGACTCCTAGTGACAAGTTAAACCCTCAACAAAATGTTGAAAAAAACACACATACAAGTATAAAACATTTTAATTAATTTTTTATTAGTTGTTTGCCACCTAAATGAACCTTAAATCATCCTCACATAAGACCATCCTATGACTTGGTAAACTTAAATCCAAATAATTCTTGAGCAATCTTTAACTCACTATACTGTAGTGCTTATTCATAAAATTAACCCTATTGAAATGATAGTAAATTATTAAAGTATTTGTTTCTCAAGCGATATAACGGGATCCAAGCCTAATTGCAATCACTCCAAAGACCTTAAAACTTTCATTTACTACAAGGCCCTTTGAAGACTCTACCTTGATAAATATTGAATCCCGAGTGTTGATCCTTTTTATCTTCATGTTAAAATGAAATGGCCAATCAAAACTTGATATTCAAGACAAGCGAAATGAGCTATTGGCCGTTGAATAGGAGGCTTCAAAACGCGTTATATCTAACAAAAAAAATGACATGTCAGGCACAACAAGACTTGGCAATGTCCCATTGTGCGTCCTCGCTGACTTCTCACGTGTACTACTGCTGTAAACCTCCTGCAAGCTTCGCATTTGCATTTATGTATATTGTCGCTCCTGCTGGTATAGACCCGTGTAGTTGACAACACAATCTAATAATTCCAAAAGTTCATTCCATGCCCTCAACCTTTTATTCATTCATTCATTTTGCTACAGTCTAGAAAGCAAGTACCTACACCAACTGGTTCTGCTTCTGGTTGTGCTGCTGGTCCATGCAAATGGCAATGCTTGCCAGTATTGAACAGCCTGCCTGCCTTCTAAAATTCTTTGGCCATTTCTCAATAAACTCCATCCCCAACAACATCGGCCAATCTTTTATGACAGCCCATGTTACCAGTTTTGTACGTGGGCAATGACAGGGAAATGATCTATGCATGCAGGACCACTTGTTCAAAGATTCTGATGCAACCCCATCTTTGAAATTAATGCCACTTATGCTTCTTCCTAAATGCGATGCAGGTTTTTTTCTGATGACTTCGTATTCGAAAACTAAATGGGCGTTTTTAAAGTTCACAGATCTCTAGGAGGCATCTTAAATTTCAGATGAAAATGTTTGTTCTGCACGTAGCTAAATAAATTTGCTCTCATTAATGAGAAATCAGGGTTGCCAATTAGGTGTCTGAACGTCAAATGAAAGAATTAAATTACATAAGAGCATAGCTTCGTCAGGCACAGGATTCAGCTGAATTAAAAATCAACTAGCATACATCATGGGTTCTGGTTTGTCTGCATCTGGTTTGTATCTGCATACATCACGGGTTTTGAGATAAAAGGAGAGCTTTCAAAAATTGACAAGAGACCTGAAACTGTTTTTGTCCAAGGTTCTAAAGCAAGGTTAGAGTTAAGGCACTCTACACAACACATGCTAAAGTTAGAATGCTGGATGTAAGAGGTAAATTCAATTCCTTCCACTGAATGAAAGGGTTATGAAATTCAGATACCGCATATTTGAAGGCAAAGTTTTCTCCCAGCTTACTGTCCCATTCTTTCTTTGGTATCAATTATTTTGCAGCTAGCCCATAAAATTATGTTATGGCTTGCACCATCTAAAATCCAATAAAACATAAGATATCCATAGGAGAACGGCTTCTTACTTTGGAATGGCTTTTTTTTCTCCCCTAAAGATTACTTTTGCAGGTTTCATGCCAATTTCCGTGCCAAAATTTCTGCACATCCTATGCTGTTCAATTTCCTTGACCAGTACAAATCATCGAACTGATGAGCTAACTTCACTGTTAGTCAAAACCTCTTCAAGCTTATCAATGAGATCATACCCTGCCACCTCCAAATTCTTAACTTACCAACGAAATTCTTGATTTACTTACACAGCTACACACACAACGAATTCATGAGATTATCTACTCAAAATTATCCGAGCTTCTAGAGGTTACTGAGCTTGTACACCTGCATAACTTATTTCAGGATTCATTATGTCTTTGCATGATATGTGTGTGCAAGATTTCTGAGTTCCTCAAAGGCCTGCATGCTTTCAGCATCAAATCCTCCTGCAAACTGAAAGTGTCAAATGAACTATGGCTTAGTACAGGCACCATATGTCAGTGAAGATATTTGACATATCCTAAATGAAAAGAAAGGTACCTGATGAGCTCTGAAGGCAAACCGGACACCCTGAAGCAGCAAAAATTCTCTCTCAGGCTCCTTTTCGGAGCATTTCAAAGATTCCAACTCTGTGGCTACCCTTTCCATGTGCTTCTTTGCTAATTTCACAGATGCAAATTTAATCTGCAATTTCAAAAGGGGAGGTTCAAGTCAATGGGTATGGCAACAATCTGAAGAGAAAAAATGCAAACATTTCTTGTTCTGGGCATCCCCTGAAGTTCTTCTGTAAAGAAAATATTGGGAAAACATCTAGTCTCAATATTTTCAGATTAAAAAACAGATCTTTCAGAGTTTTATAGCAGATATGAAAGAATCCATCATAATTTATTCAGGGCCACCTAGTTGAAACAATGAGTACAAGTGCACGAGAAATAATAACTTAAATACCGATACGGCATAAAAAAGGCACCCAATCAGTTGAATCTAAAGTTACCTTACTGACAATGCCAGTGTCAAGCATCCAATCAGTTGGGATATGAAATTCTTTGTAGCGAGCCATTGCTAAGTCCCGAGTTCTAAGAAGGTTGTAGATAACTTGTTCGCACCTGACACAAGCCAAATTTAGATGGGCAAAAATTGAAGACCTACCTAAGAAAAAGTGGACCACAAAGTTTATGATTGAAAGGATTTAACCATCATTCTGTGCTCTTACTTTTCCAACAAGGATGACATCTTTTTTAAAGCGGTAGCACAGGGCTGACGCAGATTGCATTCATACGAAGAAACCTCCATTTCCAATTTCTTCAAATCACGGTAACCAAATGCAGCTTCTCGCATGGCATCTGCCTTTCTCTCAGGCCAGTCAAAGTGTTTCAGAACCGCTCTTTCATCAACCTATGATTATCAGCCACAAGGGAATGTTGAATTCATTGCCAGAGGCCAATAATAAAAAACTAGTTAACCTTACACGTACTCAACCTTCTCGGTGCTTTACAAATATTAATAAATGATAAAATGATAAGAACTGTCAACTATATGAAGACAGATGTTCACAAGCAGCTTCTCTTACAACTAAGCTCTTACCAGGAAAGACAGTTCATCATCAAGCCATTTCACAAACGCCAAAACGTCTTCAATGTTGTTGTAAGTTGCTTCTTTGACCTCTCTTATCAGAGACCGAACAAAGTCCCCCTGTGTCTCAACATCTGCCTTGATCTGTATATGTAACCAATTTGATTCAAGCAATCAAAATTTCTTAAAGCATGGTCAATTCAAAAACAGATGGTTAAACAGCAACAAACATACAAGATTTTCAGGAAATGAAAAGCTTACAGCAAGTAAATGTGATGACCGGTTCTCGATTTCCCCAATCATACTGCTGTGGGCATTTGACATGTTTGGAGCATCTGAAATGCTAGACCCACAAGAATCTTTTTTCAGATCCCGTTTCATCAATGACTGGTAAAACTCCACCACCTGTGGGGCTCTGCGCATTGTGTTGGCATTTGCTGGCAAGAACTTGGGGGGAGGAGGAGGAGGTGGTGGGGGTGGTACTGCTGCTACTGCTACTGCTGCTTGTGGATGACCACCATTATTCAATCCTTGAGACTGGGTCCTCACTAATGGAGGTGGAGGGGGAGGTGGTGGAATTAGGACAGTAGCAGTACAGTTAGCTGTAGTAGTAGGGCAACCATTATTAATTGCAGGAACTGCTGCTTCTGAAGGCTTAGGAGGAGGCTTGTGTATTCTAAGAACCCTCCTCTCTGCATCAATGGAGTTAGAATGCTTAGTACATGAAGGTTTATCCTGCACTGTTCCTTGCTCAGGTAATTTATTTGCCCCTGCATCAGTTCTTGAACGTAGTAACTTGTGTCTGTCCTTGAAAGCAGGGTAGCTTCCTTGCAAATCATTAGAACCACCCGTATTTTTAAGAAAATGAAAGGAAGAAGTCACATCATTCTTCTGCTCAATGTTAGCCTTTGGCATAAAGGAGTTGCCTAAACCTTCAAATTGGCTCCATGAATCCAAAGAAGCCCTGGTAAAATTAATGCTGGTTCTGTTTCCAAAACTGGGTTCTGTTTTGTTGTGCAGTTTCAGAGACTCCTTTGGCCCACTTATGGAATGCCTTCTTCTTGGGCTAATCCTCGTGGCCTGACCATCATCGTTGTTGCCATTTTCGGATAAATGGTCACTTGGGAGTAGCTGCCAATCATCATTTACCTTTGACCATTTTAATTTTCCAATCAGATTTGAATTTCTGGGCTTAGTCATCCAGGATGGCAAGTTGTCCGTTGATAAATCACCAAAATCTGTTGTTCCATCTGATGATGGTGAGAAGGAAGATGAACGCTCCAGATCATTTTCGGAGTGCAATTTTCTATGCTCATTTGATGCGTAATCCACCATAAGTTGCTTGGCAAAATCCTGTGACTCTGAACTCAAAGTGTCTTGCAGATCCAGAGCTGAAGATCTTCCAGCAGCAGCAGCCACAGCATCTGAATTTCGGAGCTCGTACCGCAAACAAGAGTTAACCCAGCGCAAATACACGAGCTCTTCCACCTCGCTGAACCGATTCATCTGCAAGCCTTCCACTTGCTTGGACAGATTTTCATTCGTGTGTCTCAGTTTTAACGCCTCTGCTTCTACTTTTGCAACCATGTCGCTCTGCAGAGTTTTCAAAAACAGTGAAATTTCTCTGTTAAAATTTCATTTACAAAAATTGTAAACATTCTCACCTATATTCCGAGCATGAAATCTTCAAAAAAAAAAAAAAAACCAGAAAATTATCAGGATTTCCAGAATGCCACTGCGAATTACAGGCCGACGAGAAACCATTATCAAAAACATTGAACGTGGGTTCTTTCATCAGCGGTACAGGAATGAATGAAATCACTGTCCCACACAGTTTCAAACACACAATTTTTGAATAAAACTTATCCAAAACTTCAAACATGAAAACGTTTTTTGAAAAAATCTCGAAGCTGCAGAGCTTACGAAAATTTTCGGTATCCAAGGAAAAGAGGAGAAGATAAGGTTGGGGGGGATACCTCGGTGAGCTTTCCCAGAGCAACCACCTGCGATTCTGCAGCAGCAAGTTTGCCTGCCAAGTCCCTTTTCTGGTGCTTGAGCTCCACATTTGCGCGGCGAAGCTGCACTACTTCAACTTCCAGAACCTTGAGCTTATTCTCCGTGCTAGTAATACACTGCTGCAAAATATCCTCAGCGTGCTTGTTTTCTGACAGCATCTGCTTCTGCAGCTGCTTAATCTTTTCTCTGGACTCTTCAATCTCTTTGAGCAGCATGGGATAATGGGCGAGTTGCTCCGCCATTGTGCATTTCTCAGCTTCCAGCTGCTCGATCCTCTGCCCAAATCTCTGCACCTCGGCTTTCTGAGCAGCGAGCTCCTTCTCCAGTTCAGGAACTCTGTTTGCAGACTCTCTAAAGCTTTTGCATTGCAGAAGCTCGCTCTGCAGTTTAGCCTCCCTAGCTCTGAGCTCCTGAACCAGAGTTCTCAGCTGGCGAAGCTCAAGAACTTCGGTGGAATCTGCAGGCGGCCTGGGATGAACCTGGGCAGCGTGATGAATCCTAGGAAAGTCGCCTATCAGGGATCGCTTCACCCGCGAGTAAGTTTCAGTGCCCAGAAGCTTGGAGCCTCCATTATTGTTCTTGGAAGCTCCTGGGCCACACGTTTTCTTATGATTGCTCAGCATCATTTCTTGCTCCGGGATTTCCAGAAACGGAACCTGCGGGCCGTTCTGCATGGCCGCCATTGCAGTTTCTACTTTTCCAAACACCATTGAAGCATTCACTCCTTTCCTGGTTTCGCTGTTCTTGGCCCTGCTCTTTCTGTCCTTCAAAGCTGTTGTTGCATTTGCGCAAGCTTGGTTTCCCACAACGCCCACTTCTCTGGCCTTCAAGGTCGTTACAGTAGCCCTGCTTCCAGGTCTCATAATGTTGCCCTGCTCTGGTAACTTCTGCGCTTGCGTTTTCTGCAGCCTGCCTTCCGCCATGGATTCTTCTTTCATCTTCTGGGATCTTCTTCGAGGTTTTTGGGTTGTTCCTTCCTCTGAGACTAAGATTCAGCAGAGCAGATTCATGCTGTGAGAACTGCACCAACAAACCATGAACACAAAGCCTGCTTTGAGATTTCACAGTGCCACAAATATGCCCAAAATATCAAATGCGGAATCCATCTGAAGAGCTCGTTTTAAGCAATGATTTCTCCTTGGCCTGAAAATCATGTCAGGATCACTGACAGATAAAAGCCGCGCGCGCACAGACCAGGCCAAAAACACCAACAGGCAAGCGCAGATTCTCCCATCAAGAAATCCATGTTACAGTGAGCCCAAGAAACGCAAATCCAGCAACACAGAGAGAAAGAACCCCCCACAGAAAAACACAGACTCTCCCCAACCAAACTCTGTAAATCCAATGCAAACGAATGGCAATGGCATGCATGTGCACCAGAAGAGCCAAAACAGGAAAACAAAAAACTACAGAAAATGCTTTCGAGTTAGGTAACCAGTAGCCTATAAATGCGAAATTTATGGAACACCGTCTGCCAGGCAAAATCGCACCGCAGAAGGGACCTGTGCCTGTGCTGTGTGACCCAGCCTAGCTACAAGTAGCAGAATCTCGTGAGAATATATAAGCAACCGCACCGACCACAGCAAATTCAAACATTCTCAAATCCTACTGATTACGATTATCCCAAACCATCTTGCAATTGCAAACGATAGAAATCAGCCTAATAATCCACAAATTACAGGCAAACAAAAGCCAACCCAGACTCCACCTTCCAGCAACAAATCGACCAGTATCAGGGGGTTGGTTACCTGGGCGATGAAAAACGCCTAAAAACTCACAGCCTTGACCTGCTTCTGGGCGGTTCTTCTTCAACAACAGCAGTAACTCCAGTTGCCTTGAGATGGAGGATGGAAAGCAGAAGATGGGTCGTTATCTACGCCATGAAAACATGGCAGAGAATACACACAGAACGAGGGGCCCGACGCTCCCATAGGAGCAGCAGAAACAAGCAAAGCAACAAGGCAAGCAGTAGCCGTTGCAAACATACGTTCAAAATGGGGAAACTCAAAACTCAAAAGTAAGTTAAGATGTAGCGAGTGGTATGAGTGGAGGGTAGTAATGGCCAGCAAATCGAAACCAATTTGAACCGCAGTCGGTACACTGAGCTTATCACTGTTTGAACCCAAAAACAAAAAATGGGTACAGAACAGTGCAGCAGCAGCAAACGGTAAGTTAAGCCATGATTTTCAAATTACCCCCTCTAAAACAAAAACCCATCATCATGCTGATGATGCTGTCTCTGAATCAGGAAAACCCAGCAAAACCGCTCCAAAGTGCCCAGAAAAACAGCCTTATTTCCCCCAAAAGTTGATTTCGGATTTCGAAAAAGAACCAGACCTGTGCAGAAAGGTCCTTGGATTTCCCACACTCCTGAATTCGTTTTAGCCACCCAACTCGCACGTACGCTGTTGCTGTTTTGTTTAGATTCTAAAATATTCTCGTGAGTGGATTGCATGTCTTGACAGTGCTAATTAAGATGACAGTGGCTTCTCAATTTGACCAAATAGTATTACACGTTTCAGATCTCATTTTTAAAAACACTTATTGTTGGGGAATCGCAGATTGGGATCTGTAAGGATGTGAGTTCAGGACAAAAATGTCATTATCCACCAAATATTGAAAACTCTTTTTGAGGGAATTCGATACGGCAATCAGTCACGTCCTGCCAAGGTGAAGGTTCATTGTTTGTGTTTTTCTGCTGCTGCCTGTCAACCCTGTCAAGAAACTTTCTCTCGTATAGAAACGGCCTCTGGTTGCTTCAATGAATGATGAAATGGGAAAAGGGATTGACGTTACGTTAGAAACCGTCCTTGAATTCACGAGAAGCTATAAAGACATGATTTATTTTTGAGTATGTAGTGATGTGCTTTTCTTAAATTTTAGCGGTGCAATCTTGCCACAACGTTTCTGCCATTTCAAGGTATCCTTTTACGCGTGCATTCTATGAGTTTATGCTGGCCTTAGCTTGAACTTTGCTAATGACGGTACACCCCCAATGACGGTACACCCCGGATGCGAAAGGAGAGGGCTAAGGTTAACCAGAGATAAAATCTTGCTAAATTTCATGGGTGAGTTTTTTTTAGATTTCATAGATGCTAATTATCACATAATTGAAGATGATTTGAAGAAACTACAAATAAACAAAGATCTAGCTCTTCTTAAGAATGAATGGCAAAAAAGAACCCATATAGGGGGCCCATTTTTGGAGACAAGGTTAAGATGATGATGATGATGATGATGATGGTAGCCTTCTAACTTTGTAAACAAAGTTAGAAACTCTTTTTTCGGTTAAAGGAAAACTATGAACACAAACAAGAAGATTTTTATGTATGTGATTGCTACTCTTACATGTTTATTGTGTTCTCTCCTTTGTGATTACTTACAAAAGAAAAGTAAGACAGGACAAAAAATAAGACAAATATTTAATTATTGATATAGGTTAATCATTGACTTTCTATATTCTTAGATTTCTTTGTCACAATTAGGTCCTTAAATCTTAACTTGGAAATTGTCTTATGAAGTCCATTTCTACATCTTTTGATTTTCATAGAGAGTTTTTTTGTTGAAATCAACTTTCTTTATCTTAAAAAGGAATTGGTACTACAAGCAAAAGGAAAGACTTCTATTTAGCCAATAATATATTATAATCTTTCCAATTCTTGCAACTTTTGTCATCATGAAGTACATTTGTTTTATGCTTGTCCTTTTCTGCTTAAGAAAAATTATTTTTAAGAAAAGAAAATTGTGTTGAAGATGAAGATAGGGAAAAAAAAAATATGAAGTTGAAGATATGAAGACTCAAGTTAATGTCAATGATAAGAATGATTAAATGATAATAAAGAATACAGAGAATATGAAAGGTCCAATGTATATTTTTGCTAATATTAGAAAATGTATTAGGCAACCTAGATAGATAGCTCATAAGGCAAGTTTTATCTTATTTGACAAGAATACTATTAACTCAAAGATTAAAATTAGTATCAACAAGAAGGTTATAGTTGATGGTAAAGATTCTTCCCATAAGATTAATAAAAAGTAATGAAGTGAATATCTTGCACTGATGATACCACTTTCTTACTTTGAAACAATTATTGATATCACAAGTCTCTATCTTGAATCCTTTTACTATTTTAAGTTTAAGCATAGATGTTAAAAAGTGATGTAAATTTTTTTGGAACTAAAACCTTTCTCCCTACTAACAATAATTGTCACCATTTATTTTTTAAAAGTTTCAATTGAAAGGTTGTACACTTGAGTAGAAAGTCTTAAAATTGAAAAGTTTTTTCTTTCTATATTTTTTTGATCATGTCTACTTAGTGTCAAGCTTGTGATGTACTTTGAACTTTCTTTGCTCATTATTAATATTTTTTTAGGGTCCAACAACACTTGAACTCATGTTTTTCTTGTAAGAAATTAGTTAATAAAGCTATGATGATAGAATAGTATTTTACAATACAACATTAAAACCTTTTCAATTCTAAAAAACTATGATTAGTTGTAATACTTTGGATTCAAGGCATTTTGTTACAACACTTTACCTTTGATGGATCTATTTGTAGTCCTTTGAACAAGATCATGTGATCAAGATAAGCTATCCATTCTGGAAAGAAGTTATATTTAGTTGGTTTTGTTTTAATTAATTTAGTCTTAATACTTCCATGATTATTCTTAGATGCTAAACATATTTATCCTTTAACTTGGAATACACTAGTATGTCATCCATGAACATAATAATAAATTTATCAAAATATTCCCTAAAGATGCTATTCATTAGAGTCATAAACATAGTTGAGATATATGTAGATCCACAGTACATACCGCAAAATCATAAAATTTATATCTAGTTTGAAAAACATTCTTTTCCATATCTTTCTCCTTAATTCTTATATGATGACATCTTAATTTCAAATTAATTTTTTTAAATAACAAGCTTAATGAAGTGCAAAATGTCTTTTCATCGGTTGGTGTATTGACAAGTTAGTGTCAACATTGTCATGTGTTAGAATATAATCATGGGATGATTTATAATCATTAGTTTCTCAACCAATGTTTATGATGGATTTAGTAAGGACTATGATAATCCATATAGGGTATAATGATTCAAAAAGGATAAATATTAGTAGGTCAACAAAAGAAGAAATATAGGAAGATGGAAACGTAAGAAAGCATGGAACAATAACCTAAATGTATAGAACACAAGAAGTCATATAAGCGAGGATAACAATAAGTCATGAGACTAAAAGTACTCTACAACAAAAAGTAAAGAGAAAGGTAGCAACATCAAATGATGTGCAACCATGAAACCATCTTAAAAGATCTAAAGGGAATCATGAGAAGAGATTGAGTAAAGTCCATAAATATTAGTACAAGTTTGTAACATACTAGTAAAGATTTGTAAGCACTTATGAAATTGTGAAATAAAGAATCTTAATATCTAAATGAAGTTTGAAGCATGTAAAATGATTAAAGAAAGTAAGCAAAGTAAATCTCCTAATGTCCAATAGAAGCATACAAAAGTAAAGCCTAAATAGAAAAAATATAATTTATGTATTATGAATAAGAGAAATTCAATGACATGAAAGTGTGAACACAAGAATCTATTAAGTTAATGACATTTAGCATAAGAAGGTTGAGTACCAGGAATGAAATGGATCCTAGGCTCATGTAAGACCAACCAAAGGTGAAGTTAGGATACATTGTAGAATAAATTGAGTACTTATGATGACACCAAGAATAATTTCAACTTAATATACTACTTCAACACAATTAGAGAACATGATTACATCAAAAGATGTGGAACTAAAGTTAAAAATGAGGATCACAAAAGTAGAATAGTTAAAGATCATGATAAGACTATATTGTAGACCTAGAAACTAGTTATATCTACACTATGTTTGTGAATTGATAACTAGTTCTCATTATGAAATATGAAATATGCTAATAAGTCCTAGTAATAAAATAGCAAGTTCATAAGTTAGAATACTTATGCAACTAGAAGATTTTGTATATACGATATATAATTATGAATTATATAAGGGTCAAGATTTTTGGAAAATCATTTGGAATAACCATAAGCAAAATTTTTATAAAAATATTTGGCATCTTTGTATTTTTTATTATAAAAAGTTTAGCGCTTTTTAAAACCAGCTTATTCAAAAGAATCTCAATAATAGAAAATTGAACGAAATTTTTGTTTACTTTTTTGATAGCCTTTTGTGCCCAAGATTGTTAGCACATCTCTTGATGAACAACATAAATCAACTAGTTTATTTCAACAAAGCTCAAATACGCTATCTTGGTATTAGATTGTACTAGCTTATACTTCTTGATGAACAACATAAATCAACTGGTTTATTTTAACAAAGCTCAAATAAGCTAGTATGTTATTAGATTGTGCTAGCTTAGACTTATAAGCTTGAGTAACATAAAGAGGAAAACAATTGATAAATCTTTCTTTTGCAATAGGTTCAAAGACCAATCTAGACTCATAATAATAATATTCTTTTTTTAAAAACATAAGCATGCAATTGAGACATAACTTCTAAATGAGCTCTTAGAAATTTTTCTTTATACATGTTTTATCTATTAGCAATATTATCAATAATTCCTTAATTAGTGCTCTAACTAACATTAGAATAGGTCATTCTAATAATTATTTTGAAACTTCAATAGATAATTTGTGCCACTAGCTAAGCAATATTGCAACAAATCCTAATGTAATCACTTCATTAAATAGGTGATGTTCCATGTCAAAAGTGTATATTTGAGTTTCTAACCATCCTAACATAGCATGAAAAATATAACTTCTTTCTTGGATACTTTTACTATTTATGTTATAATATTTAGGCTGAATATTTTGAGTTCTCATACTATGTTGCATATTATCTTGTGGAGGATCAACAACCATACTTCCATGATTAGAAGTAGTCAAGGTAGGACCTATTTCTAAGGCATAAACATTCTTAAGAACAACCTTATAAGATTTGATCAAAAGATTTAAATGAGAGCTTGTTGTTGAACAAGTAATAATTGGTATAGTCTCCTACTTTAGCAATGGATTCAACACCTAGTAAGCCTTAGTTCCAACCAAGTGTTACACGAGAAGAGAACACATTCAATGGCAAAGTGTATTGAACTATTGATGCCTTGCTCACTCTTGCAATTTTTTACTATTTGTCTTGCCTTTGCTATTCTATTGTCATTTCCATTTCCCCATCCTCTCATCCATCGCTTATATAGTGATTTACATGCTAAACAAGGATTATGACAATAATTAAATATTACAAGTTAGGGAGTTAGATATAGTAGTTACATTTTAGAGGTTAGCTGCCAATAATGATTACAATTTGCATAAACCATTAGAAACTATTACATTATAATGATTGGCAATTATGTTTATTAAAATAAAATTCTAGAATAATCTCTACACTTGTGTCTAACAAAACATTAATTTCATAAGGATAATAATAAGGAAATTTGATCATCATTTAGAAATTAGTGTTTAAGTAAATTTACATTGATTCAAAACATTTATGTTAGGTGGCTATTCTGGTTCTAGGATGAAGTTTGCAAGTTTTTGTTCATATTGCATTTTTTCATCAACTTCAACTTCTTTAAGGAGATAGGCCAATTCTTTTTGGACTTTTTAGATGAAAGTGGTAAGTTGTTGAATTCTATATTTCATGTTAATAGAAGCCAGACTTCATGGTGAAACTTCTAGAGCTTAGCTAGGATAGTGATGATGAGGATCTTTCTGAAAAGAACCTATGAAGTAGAGGAGGTACATCCTAGCTTACACATTTGTCTCTCTTTTTTGTTCTTCCTCTATTATGAGGAAAAGATTATTCAAAGTGTTCACTTGCAGGATAATGATGTGAAAAAGAAAATGGATCATACTATTCATCTGGGACCATTTTGGCCAATTTTAATTTATCAATTTCTCTTTGTAAATTTCTTTGGTAATCCATTTCTACTTTAATGATTTCATCATAAATAGTCACTCTTTTACTTACTTCATAAGCATAAGTCATTTCATATTTGATGAAAGACCTTTATGTTATGGACTATGATATCGTATCTATGATATCATAGCTTAACATACATTGTTAGAGATATGATGTAGTAGGCCATGTCATGCCTATAAATATGAGACCATCGTTGCTTTGAAAATAAGTTTTGGCCAACACTTAGCCAAATTCTTGCAATTTATTTTCATAGAGTTAGGGTTAGTTGTGAATGCTAATAGTGTGGTGAATTATAGTTGTATGACATATTTATTTAAGTGAAATGTTCCTGTATACAATTCTTGAATGACAATAAAGATGAAGATTGTTCTTCATCATTGTAAGATCTCACATAGAATAAATTTACTATCCATCTTTTTTACTTTTACTATGTCATTTACATTTCCTAAGTTATTAAATATTCCAATGATCATTAGTAAGGCAGAATGCACACAACTCATTTTGAGTGTAAAGTGTAATTGTTTGGTAACCTGTAGTGACTTTGCATGATTTTCTTAGTAGTAAAGTTACTTGGTAATCCCAGTAACAATTACATTAGTCTAGGACATATACAAAAAACTAGGAATGGATAATTATCGCGATAGGATAGAAGTTTTACATTTTCATTATACTTTAAAATAGAATTTACAATAATTTTCATTATGTTTACTTTTAGCATACTTAAAGCAAACCAACATCATTTAATCATATACCTTACTAATATTTAAACCATATGTTTTTCACCTCATTAACTCTAAGTAGTAAGACAACAATCATGAACTTCTCATCAACTTACTAGTATACTTATTTTATTCATCCATGGATTACGATCTAGTTACATGTGAGTACTTGTGACTTTTATGGTTGAGTGTTGGAATTCTCTACCACTCATCATTAGTGTTGTTACTAGGGATATGTCAATGTTTGATAGTTAATTGATTTTACGTAGTTTGTTGTATCAAGTATCACTAAGGCTATCTTTCATACATAAAATTATTTTTCAAAATACATACACACTTAAGCATCAATCCAATTAAAATGGCTTTCATGTCCAAAGTGAAATCTCCACTTGCTATTGATCTTAATGAAATTAATAATAGAGATTAGAATGAAGAAAATTAGATTACACTGATGCAAACAAGAATCTCATATGCTTATACTAATTTTTATTATCCTGATTTTATGTTCATTTTTCACCAAGATAAATAAATCCAATGGAGAGACTTGCATGATAATATTGTCTTGCCACGAAAATGCTCAACATGATTTATACTTCAAGCAACCCTCATGAGATTAAATTTTAGCCATGTATAAGAAGGATACCAAGTTACCAAAGGTATGACCAAGCCATGTTAGCCAACAGAGGCTCAAGCAAGAAGGGATGCTATTATGGTAGTAAGACATGAGCAAGAAAAGAAAAGAAAGCACCATAGATGATCATCCTTAATGAGAAAGAAGATGAACCATATAAAGCTATGGAGTCTCACCAAACTTACGAATCTAGTTCTTAAACACTAGTCATATGCATTGAAGATCATATGTAGACAAAGTAACATTTAGCTCTTGTGAAAATTCTAGGAAGAAATGAGTTAGACTTCAAACTTAGGGGGAATTTAAGGCCAAAATTTCTAATAGATTCAAAAGAGATGAATTTAGGATTCATAGGAGGAGAACCAATCAACACCATTCTCTAGCCTCACATCCTCTTTATCACACTCATTAACAGAATCTGATAGGAGAGAACAAAAGACAAGGGATCATGACAAGGAAAGGAGAAGTCATCATGATAGACATGACAATAGAAGAAGAAGACATCCCTAGGAGGTGGAAGATGATGATGGAGATATAGAAAGAGAAATCAGACATGAGAGAAGAGAACATCATGAGCATTAGAGGAGACCTCACTACAACAAATCTTAGGAACTCAAAGACTAAGAACCCCTATTAGCCACTTGAAGTATGATTAACATAAGAGAAGTAGTGTATATACTTACCAAACATTTAAGGGATAGTTGCATCAAGAAACTTGATTTGAATAATATTCCAAAGTTTGAATGAGGATATAATGCAGATTCACAACATCATCTCCAAGACTTCCATGATGCCTACATCTTACGAAACATGATAAATGATTGGTAGAAATTAAATTTTTCTTAGAATACTTATCAAGGAAGTAGAGAGCTGATACAAATCCTTAGAGTTGAAATCAATCTAAAGATGGAGTACCATGCTAAACTATTTAATGACAAATATTAAACTTATTCTATAGTATTGAATATAAGAAAACAAATCTAAGGATGGAAAAAAGGGACACATGAATCCCTTGATGCAGCAATGGGTAAATACTATTCACTATTACATAAATGCCTAGGTCATGGATTTTCTCAAAGAGAACAACTACACCATATTTTTAATAGGTTAAGAAGCAAGACTAGAAAGACCCTTAGAGTAGTAGATTATCAAAGATGATAGCTCATCAAATTCAAAGATTATTGGATCAAGTAGCAAAAGAAGAAGGGGATATGCACAAAAGGGACTTAGCTAAAGAATATAACAGAGACCCATTCATCAGAAAAAAAGATGTAAGGATATGTGAAATACAAGAATAAGAAATGATATAAGATGTGAGTTAGTGAAAGACTCTACCTATTCAAAATTTAGTAAATGACATTGCAACAAAGGTAGAGAAAATGTGGGATTTTGTAGACAAAAAGTTCATCATAGCATTGAAGATATTAGAAGAGAAAACCAAACAAGTCTTCAACAGAAAGAAGAATAAGAAAAAGAGAAAAGATAATGAACATGAGAATTATAAAAACAAAGGTAAAGTTACTACAGTAAAGGAAGTTACGGACTGAAGTTTTGAAGATGAAACAAGTTGTAAAGTGTGCTAGTATGAATATCCTAAGGGATGTTGTCCTATTATGGTCCACTTACAAGAGTCTGGGGCATACATACTAAATCTAAATTTTGTTAAAAAATAAATTCCTAGATGATTATCTTACCCAAAAAATAGCTATAGGTAACCCTATCAATAATAGTATTATTTAAGCAAGGCTTATCCTTAATCAAAGGAGTAATACCAGTAGTAGTGGAAACAACCATAGTAATTGTAGATGTGACCATCAAGGAAAAAGTATCCATAATGACAACTAGATCCTTATGGATACTATGTACATTGTGCTATATCTCCTATAAGTACTCTAGTTTATGCTTCTTCTTCTTACTATCTAGTAGAATACCATAGGCTACAATCCCATGTATGAAGTCACAAACTTATATGTCTCAATCAATAGTTGATCTATCTAATCAAGCTCTAAATCCTTTATCACCAATACCATCGTTGATCATGTAAGGGGAACTGCTAGTACACTCATAGCAGAAAAGTGCTACCAAGGCAGTTACTACATAAGAGGACATTACCAGTATAAGTAAACTAAGATCTATAAAACATCCCTTCTTTAGGATAAGTCTAAAAAGAATGTGAAGAATAAGAACCTTGTCTATCGTCAATCCTTTCACACAAATTCCTTAAGATACTATCATGCTTCCAATTTCAATAGAAAAGGACTTAATTACTATCATGGTTATACAAATGATAACACACTAGATAAAGACAGGAGCACTTCCCAAGAATAGAATAGATCTAGGAAGTCCTTTAATCTATCTCCAAATAGTAGGACACAAACCATGCAAAGCTCTACTAAATTCTAGGTTAGGGATGAATCTCATTTCTTAATACATGTAAAAGGTCTAGAATTTACCTCCATTAAAGAAATGCCATATCCAATTAGAGATAGTTAAATAGTCTATTGTTATTCTACTAGGACAAGTGGAAGATGTGGTAACTATTGTAAGTTTCCAGTATTACCCTACTAATTTTCTAGTAATATACATGGAGAAGAATAAAGTTGAATTTCCTATAATCATGGGAAGAGCATGGCTTAGCACCATGGATGCTAAGCTTGGAATCATGGACTTATCCTTGAAGATTTTCAAGGAGGATAAAGCTAGAATTATTTAGATACATAGAGTTTCATGTATCACATATATTGTTAATAGGTGCAATTACATGCAAAATGTATGAACGAGAAGACAAGATGACATTTCAACATGCAATGAATTTGTATAACAATATTTGTATGTAGTAGCCATAAAATACGTAGGCATCCAGTGGCTGACTAATGAGGTCAAATTAGAATTAACCATATGCATGGAACTAGTTGAATAAATTACAAGTGCCTATATAGAAGAAGCCAATAAAATGGAAGAGATACGAATACAATCATCCTACCTTAAGTTTCAACAAGATAAGGATCTTGAATGGAGAAAATTAGAGATACGAAAAAATTATGAACTAAAATTACTAGAACTAAAAGCCTTACGAGATGCACTTGAATATGCTTTCCTCAATAACAAAAAAATCGTTGATTGTAAATGAATGATTTTTTATGAAGAGCCACTTCCTATCATTTCACTTGGAAGCTTCCTATAGGATATTCACCATATGAACTAGTCTATGGTAAATTTCCTATCCTACTAATTCAAGTAGAGATGAATACCCTTACAACTATCTTTGCTTAACCTAGACTTGGGCTTAACCAAGAAAGAATACTTCATGAATCTTAATCTAATGGAAAAAAATAGATTAGGAGCTCAAATGAGTAATGAAATTCATAAGAAGTATTCCAAGCATCAATATGACTTTAGGACTAGGCAAGTTTCTATTAGGTGTGGAGATAAAGTTCTTTACTATAACCCAAACCATGTCACCCAAAGAATGAAGCTTTAGACTTTATGGGAAGGACCCATATTAATAGGAATCATGTAAATATATCATCTAACTAATTCATATAAATTAATCCTTATCAACATTCAAGAAGTCAAACCATTTTGTGGCTTTCCTTCCTCAAGAGAATCTACCATGTATTCCAATTGATGAGTCACGTCTTCTTAGGTCCCATTGACAAGGCCTTGTTGATGCGGCCCTATCGATGCAACCTCGTCGATGTGGCCTTGTTGACATGGGATTTGATGTGTTAACATGATTTTGTCGACATAGTGTCTATTTTTGCCTATAAATACATGCTCACCTGCCATGTTTATGACATGTTTGGTCATAGTTATAGCGAAGCTCTTGTAGTGTTATTATTTGAAAGTTAGAATATTTTTTTTCTAAGTGCCCATAGTAGGAGTCAAAAAGTGTACAAATATTTATTCTAGCATTGTTGTACCTGAGCATAGTAGTGTGTGTAGTAATAAAAATGAGCTTTCTATTAACCAACACTTTGAAATAGATTAATTGTTTATTTATGCATTTAGTGTTTTATGCAATTTCCTTTAATGATTTAAGTAATTAAGCTAAATTAAGCTAGACTAAATAGTGATTAATTAAGCACATTGATATGACCACTTCAAGCATATACTTAGCGCTTGCTAATCCTAGTAACACTTAATGTTTGGTAACTTAGTGGCATTAAATGTGTTCAGGATGTATACGAAAAGTGGGAATAGATGCTTATGTTAGGATTAGTTAGGTGTAGTTGATTAAATTCAATTAGCAATTTAATTATTTCATTTTATTCATTATTTTTTATCTTTAGACGACTTAAAACATAAAACAAAAAAATGATAAAAATCATATGCCTCAGTTGCACTTAATCATACCTTTGCATTTCAGAAGGGTAATTAAAAAGACAATGTTTGCAATGGTTAGTTTTACTTTTTAGAGACTAGTGTTATTAAAAGGCTATAAGTCCATGGAATTTGACCAAATCATGCTTGAATGCTTAGTGATTCATATGGTTGGGTGTAGGGGCTACTCACCACTCATCATTGGCATCATTGGTGGGGACTTGTAGCTTGATATGTGTGCTATCTAGGACTTAGTGAATAGTATTTAAGATTTTTGGAATAAACCCTAAGATCACAATCATTTGAAAAAAGTAATAATTATAAGTATAGTTAAGGCACACTAAAATTTTCTCTAATTGAAAATGTATTCTTATTTCAAGCATGATGATTCAAAGCCACTAGTGGCTCAAGAATTCAAAGTGGTGTATACTCATTTAGATGAGTTTATACTTGATTTCACCTTCATCCTGCATCAAGATGAGTAGTTGTGGTGGAGAGATATGGAGGTCAATGTTGTGTTGCCTCTCAAGAGATCTGTTCCTGGGAGGTTGCTTCAAACTCTTAAGAGGTTGGCCATCTAGGACCTCCATGATGAATACATTATGAAGGATCATGACTATCAAGACTACCAACTCATAGAAAATCAATGTAAATGAGATCGACACCAAGAGAAGCATCATGAAGATATGAAGGAGAAATGATTCACCAACCCCTTATTCCTACTGAACTAAAATAACATTGAGGATCCTCCCTTAGGGCATTCTCAACATGAAGATTCTCGATCCCTTGACATTGGTGATGGGGGCTTGAACTTGAATTTGCAATTCCCTATCAATAGTCTAGGTTTAGGAAAAAGTGGGAGTCAAGGTAGGAGCTCAGGCAAGCATCATGATGATAGAAAATCTAATGATCATGGCCGTAACAAGTGGGAGGAGGTGGCAGTCCTTCACCCTCTTCATCTACATCTTCCTCCTCCTCCTTTGAATCTAATCAAAACCATGGAGGATGAAACCGTGATGGAGGTGAATGATGGGACAATGATTGTAGGCCCTACCATGATTGAAGGAATAGTAGGGGACATCATACCCATCATCAAAATCATGATAATTATGAGCCCTTGTTGGAAGCTTGAAGCATGCTAAACATTGCAGAGGTAGTTAAGATCCCAACTAGGCGTATGAAAGATAGTAGAATCAAGCAGTTGGATATGAACAATATCCCTAGATTTGAGTGGGGATATAATTTAGATCCATAGATCCATCTTCAAGCCTTTCATGATGCATGTGCCTTGAAGAATATAGAAAAAAATTGGCATAAACTTAAGTTGTTCCCCAGGACACTCATAAAAGAAGCTAAAATTTGGTATTGCTCCTTGGAGCTAGAATCAATTTACAAATTGAGTACAATGCTTGAGCTATTCGATGACAAATATCAAACATACTCCAAAGTGTTCAATTTGAGAAAGAAAACCCAAGGCTGGTGATAAGGCACACATGAATCTTTGGATGCAACCATGGATAGGTATTATTTCCTTTTGCACAGATGTCTTGGCCATGGTTATTCTTAATGGAAGAAGCTTTACCAAATCATAGATGGGCTCTGATAAAAAATGAGGAGAACTCTTGGGGTCTATGCCCAAGGGAGACTAGCAAAACTAAAAGTTCATTAGAATCAAAGACTGATTGAGCAGGTTGAAAAAAAAGAAGGTGAGTTGAAAAAATGGAAAAGTGTTGAGTATAATCAGGATCCTTCCATAAAAAAAAAGGAACATCTGATTCTATGATAGTGAGGAGAGGCACCACTTGATGAGGTGGTATAGTGAAAAACCTTGCCAATTCAAAAATATATGTCTAAAGTTGATAAAATGTGGGAATCTTTAGATGAAAAATTTTAAATTGCTCTAAAAATTGTAGAAAAATCCAAAGAACATGATCGTGATTATGACCATAGGAGAAATAAGGAAGCTGAATGTGCCTACCAAAGGGGTGAAGGAAAGGTTGTGATAGTAGAAGAGGTTTTGAAGTCAGAATCAAATGATGATGGTGGGTGTGACATCTACTAATATGAACATCCCAAGGGATGTTATCCTATTGTGTCATACTTAAAAGAATCTAGGGTGTATGCTCTGAATCTTAGACTAGCATGAAGGCAAGCACCTAGATGGTTGCCTTATCCTCAAGGCAACCTAAGGTAGTTCCACCAACAACAATAAGCTTATTATCCAAGTGGAGCTCCACCACAACCGTATGAGTAGTATCAGTAGTGGAAACACCCACAATAGCAAGGGATGCCATCACCAAGATAGCAGTACCCTTATAGGTAGCCAAATCTATATGGGTACTATGTTCAGCAACCAATATCTCAGTGTGAGTCTTCTAGTCATGCTTTTTTTCATTATTACTACTACCCTCCAAAGTATTACAAAACTCATTCTCCATCTACCAAAGGGGAAACCCCATATCCCTATCATCCTTCTCATCCTTCAGCACATGCTCCTCCACCCTTGATTCAGTTACCACCTGATCCATCCATGCAAGGTGAAATTCTTGTGTAGTCACAATAGCATAATGCTACTAGGGTCATGACATTGTAGTAGGCTCCTAAGCTGAGGGGTTCGAAACCTAGATCCTGTAAAAGACCATTCTTCTAAACCAATATCCCTACTATGCCCTCACCTACTTATGCAGCTGGTCACCTTGTATCTCCTTCATTCTTTTCATGCATTCCTTTTGAGAGCCCTTCAAATCAAATGCCTTCAAACACTTGCACAATTATGTTAGTCCACATTGTATATGATTGGATCAAAGCAGGTAACCTTCCTAGGAAAAGAGTTGATCTTAGAAGTCCTCTTATCTATTTGCATATTGCTAGGAGTGAGCCATGCAAGGCTCTTCTTGACTCAGGTTTTGGAGTTAACCTGATTTCTCATGAAATGTACAACACTTGGAACCTACCTCCTCTTAAGAAGAGCAACATCCATTTAGAATTGGTAGATTAGTTCATCACTATTCCTTTGGGACTAGTAGAGGACATTGTGACCATTGTCTATGGGTGGTCATATTTTATCAATTTCTTAGTAATCAAGGTTGACAATTGCAAGGGGGACTTACCAATCATTATGGGAAGGGATTGGTTGAGCATTGTTGATGCATGAATGAGCATTAAAGATATTTCCCTAGAAATTTCCAAGGAAAACGCATTCGGAAAGATCAAGAAGAAGTGAGTTTCGTGCATCGCACATAGCGATACAAGGTGCAATTATGTGCAAAAGCTCTATTCTATTAAAAGAACATCAATCAAAGTGTGCAGATAGTGTGTAGATGAATCCAAAATCCAAAAGTACCTATATATAGTAGCCAAAAAATAGGAGGACACCAATTGACTAACAGTTGATTATGAGAGCAGCACACTTTGCATAGAACCTACTAAGAGCTTAACTTGTGCCTATGTTGAAGGCATGGATGAACTAGAGTAAGTTCATCACCAACTCTTTGATGATGAACCGGATGATACTAATTAGGAAGAGTTGGAAATCCCTGATAGTTCTAAACAGAAGCCCTTAGAGTTAAAAACTTTACTTATCAACATGGAATATGCATTTTTGAAAAATGGCAAGTTGGTGATAATCAATGTCAACCTTGCTTCTAAGTAAAAAAGGATGTTGTTGAAGGTGGTTAACAAATGGCCAACACCCTTTGTTTAGTCACATCTTGATCTCACAAGGATTGATCCTAGGATATGCCAGCATTGCATCTATATCGATCTAACCATGAAGGCAAAAAGGTAGTCACAATGACAACTAAACCCCAAACTAAAGTAGATCATGAAAGAGGAAATTGAACAAATCCTCAAGGTGGGGTTCATCTAGCTAATTATAGATAGTGAGTGGGTTATCCCACTTGTAATTGTGTGAAGAAAGGTGGCAAATGATGAATCTGTATTGATTTTATGTTATTGAACAGGAAAACATTCAAAGATAATTTTTCATTACCATTTGTGGACCAAGTGTTGGATACTATTTTTAGGAATTACTATTATATCTTCTTGGATGGTTATAGTGGCTATAACCAAATTCAGATTGTGCCCAAAGATTAGGCAAAAATAACTTTAGAAGTTCTTGTGGGACTTTTGCATATTGTAAGATGCCCTTTAGTCTAGGCAATACCCTTGCAACTTTCTAATGCCTTATCTTGAGTATTTTTTAGTAGAAAATTGGTAGCAGAGTGAAAGTCTTCATGGATGAATTCTCCACCTATGATGCTATATTTGAGCAAGCCCTGGATTACCTTAAGTAAGTGCTTAAAAGGTGTGTAGAGACTAATATTCAACTCAATTGGAAAAAGAGCCATCTCATGATCTAGGAGGGCATTGTGTTGGAGCACAAAATTTCTCAAGAAGGGATTGAGATGGACCTTAAAAAGATTCAGGTCATCCAAGGAATAACTCACAAATCGAAAACTGTTAAAGATGTCTGACCATTCCTTAGATACACTAGCTAGTATCAAAAATTCATAGAGAATTTCTCTAAGATTGTGAAACCATTGGTTGAGCTCACAAAGAAAGATGCTTTGTTCATATGGACTAAGGAATGCGAAAAGGCATTCCAATAGCTTAAGGAGAAGCTAGTAAAAACTCCAATTCTACAAGCACCTGATTGGTCTCGTCCATTTCACATTATGATGAATGCATCAAAATATGCCTTGGGAGCTATGCTTATGCAGCTAGATGATCAGAAATGTCCATATTACATCCACTGCACAAGCCAAAGCATTTTGGGTGCATAGCTTAATTACACCACAATGGAGAAAGGGCTGATGACTATGGTGTATGCTTTGGAGAAATTCAAGCACTATGTGCTTGCATATAAGGTTTTTGTGCACATTGACCATAGTGCTATTCACTTCCTAATGAATAAACCAATAGTGAGCCCTTATATCATATGGTGGCTAATGATCTTGTAAGAGTTTGATCTCACAATGATAGATCAAAAGGGGACTAAGAATGTGATCATTAATGATTTGTCTCGATTATGATGGGACAACAAAGAGGATGAGATACCACTCTATGATCAATTTCTTGATGAATTGCTCTTTTTTGATGCAATAAATGAAAAGTGCCTACTAAACCAAAATGATATGATGGCATCGACACTTATCTTCTCACTCAAGCGATGCCATAAGAGTTAGACCACCGAAAAAAATAGTTTCTTCATTAGGCCAAATGCTTCATGGAGATTAAGGGACACCTTTATAAGGTATGTGTCAATGGCATGGTTTGTTGGTTTGTTCCTGATGCTGACCAACTACGCATTCTCCAAGATGCTCATGAGGGTCCTTGTGGGGGCCACTATGTGCATGATCATTAAAATCTTGATGGCAAGGTACTATTGGCCAACAATCTTTAATGATGTCCACCAATTCATGTGCTCTTGTAAACATTGTTAACAAGATGGTGGGATGACCACTCGAATGGAGGAACCTCAGTAGTGGATCCAACCACTGGAACCCTTTAACATCTAGGGTATAGACTTCATGGATCCCATCACACCTATGTCAAATGGAAAGGCATACATAATAGTAACTACTGACTATTGTACAAAATAGATAGAAGCAACAGCCATCACTGATTGTACATTGTCCACTGCTACATAGTTTGTACAACAAAATGTTGTAAATAGGTTTGAAGTATCACATGAATTAATTTCTGATAATGGTACTCATTTCACTGTGGTATTTTTCACAAGCTCATGCAACACTTGGGAGTTGAACATAAATTAATAACACCCTACTACCTCTAAACCAATAGTGAAGCATAGGTTACCAATAGGAAGATCATGAAAATCTTAACAAGAATAATTAGCAAATATAGGAGACACTAGAGTGTAAAACTTAATGATGTCCTTTGGGCATATCGCTCAACATGGAAACTCCCTATAGGCTACTCTTCCTATGAGCTAGTGTACAAAAAATTACCAACTATGATAATTCAATCTGAGCTCCATATACTTTCATTAGCTTGTGACCTTGAACTTGACTTAAGCCTAGCACAAAAAGAGAGGTTGATCAACCTTAACGTGCTAGATGAGAATTGATTGGTAGCCTTGTCCTTGAATGAAGTGCACAAATCATTCAGTAAACAACACCATGACCTTAGGATAAGGAAAGTGAAATTTCAAGCTAGAGATAAGGTTTTCTATTGGAACCCCACACACGTACCTTAACAAACTATGTTCTAGACATTGTGGGAGGGACCTTACATCATTTATGAAACTTTTCCTTCTAGGGCCATGTTAATCTATAAACCTGAGAGCCCACACTAGAAATAATTGGTCAATATGCAACAAGTCAAATATTTCCACGAGCCCATGCAATCTAGTTCAATTAATGCCTCATCGGATGGATAACCACACTTGATCTTTTATATCTTCTTCTTTCAATTGAGTCATGGAGGAGATGGCCATCCATGCTAACTATATAAATGGCTCCTTTGTTTTTCTACTTTTTTGTTTTACACTTTGTTGGTTTTTATACCATTTTCGTTTTACACTTTTTATTTTTCTAAAATTTTGTTTTATCACATCTCTAGTATGTTTTATTTTTCTTGAATATTTTTACAATTTCTTATATACTTTATTTTTATGTGAAATTTTCTTATTTCTAATAAAAATGATTTATCATAAGTAGGACTTAGTAATGATGTAGTTGGTTACTAATGGTGGTTTGTATCTAATGTTTTTGATTGCTAATGTTTGATTTCTATTTTTGAATTTTGATGATCGATAACTAAGACAAGTTTCTTTTTCATGGAATAGGTAGTGAGTTCACTAATCCACCCATCCACCTACTCTATGGTTTTCTTGATGTTGGAAATATGAGGTCCATTTTTCATTAATAAAACTTTAAAAAACTTGTGACCTTGGTAGTTTCCAAGGTTGGGAAAGATTCAAATGTTTGAAAAGGATGTGAATTCAAGGGGATTTAATACTCTTTGTGCCTCTCTACTTGCTTGAGTGCATGTGTGTTTTCATGGATTTCTTACTGTTCTGTGTCAACCAATAACATGAAGTTGAATAAGTCTTTACATGGTGTGGTTCCCATCCAAAAATTCTTGAAAAACATAAAATTTTCAAAAAAAAAACCATGATGAAAATTCAAAGCACATCCCTTAGACAAAATAAATGGGCTACAAGAACTAGTTATGGGACTAGAAAGACATGTTATCCAGTCCTAAAGGTCCCCTCTAACTAAGGCTCTTTCTCACTTCTTGCTTCTCTTTTCTTCTCAAATAAGGAATGGTGGTTGTTCATGGGAGCATTCTTATGTCTCAAGGGGTTGGATTGGTCCTAGAGTGAAAATGTGAGGTCACTAAAAGTGATTGGTTTTGGTCTAGACTAAGGTTGGATTTTATTGGGTCATTTAACCATGAAACTCACAAGGGACTTCATGTGACCATGATTGGGACATCCATTCCATTCTCCATCTCATCCATCAATGCTCTCCATACCTTACCTCACTACCAATTTTCATGTTTTTGTTTAATGTCTTAGTTCAACATGTTGAAATTCTTAGGTAGATTCATTGAGTTTTAGTCCTTAGCTTTTCATAACCATTAATCAACTATGGGATCCATGAACTCCTTAGTTGAGGTTATGCAAGGGCAAAAGGGCATAGGCCTACTATGGGGAAAACCCACTTGCATAGCTCTTGGTTAGACTAGTTAAGTCCCTTATCCTTAAACATTTTTTGTAATCAAATATTTTTGCATTCCCCATCAGCTGCATCCACTAGTTTGATCAAGGCATTTCTTCAATCATTCTCCATCTTTTATGCACTCTAAAATCATTTTCACATATTTCATTATGTTCATAGATTTTTGGGCTTCCATTTGACTCCAATTTCGTTAAAAAACTCCTTATATTTTTCAAATTTTGACTTGGTCAATAGTGGTTAATAGCTACGTTGACTAGGCCCAGTCGATGTAGCTGATTGCATCAACTAGGCTTTATTGACGAGGACTAGTGGATGCAAGGTTAAAATTCTATAAATAGCACCCACCATTAAGGAATTTTTTTCCATTTGCTTCAAATGTAAGGGAAGTTTTTGTAATTTTTCAAAGCCCAAAACCTTTAAGGGCTCATAACTTTTAAACCATTTGTTTGATTCACTCTGCTCTTCAACCCTATAGCTTCTGTAGGTTTGCTCTATGTCATGGGGATAATAAACCTTAGGTTTTTGACAAAAAAACTCTGAAGATTTTTCTAACTCCCCCATGGGTTTAATAAGAAAAATAATATTAAATCACCAACCTATAAGAGTTAAACCCTTTCAACACACTCTAGTAATCTATCTAATCATATAATAATAAAATAATATTAAAATAATCAAACAGGTCATGATCACAACTTAGCCAAGTGTAACTACCCCAAGAGATAAGGTATTTCAAATGTTTCAAAGTTACACATTAAGTGCTAATCCTTGATCATGTTGTGATTATAGATGGCACCTAGATCAAAATGCTCACAGGAAGGAGAACCATCTCAACCAAGGGACAAATGAGCAAGAGCTAAAAGGGAGTAGCAAGAACAAACCTAAGAGTAGGTAGTAGAAGCTCATGCAATAGGATCTCTTTGGGAGGAGTTCAAAGTGGAATCTGTTTGAAAGATTTCCAAAGTAGTAGCTATGATAGAACAATCCCATCGAGATGAGGTGTCAGGACCAGTGCCAAGACTTGAGGTCACATTAACTCAACCTTGCCTTGATCCGATCAAGCCTCTTGAGATCCAATGTTCTATTTCCAAGAATTGAACTTTGGATCATTCTTGGAGCATGCTCCACCAAAAGTCAAGATGCAGTTGCAAAAATCTCCCATGTGGCCAATCATCACTTCTATTGGGGAATGGTATATGGAAGAGATATATCTCTTTTGGAATGGTAGGCAAGCAGGAGCCACTATGAAGATCAAGGACATTCAGGTGTCTTACTAGGTGGAAGCTATTGCATAGGCCCTGGGGTTACCTGATATTGGAACAAACTTGGTAGAGATCTGTACACAAGTAAACCTAAAGGCACATAAGGAGTGCACCTAGCGATGCTATGGAGTAGATGACAAGGCATATGGTGCACTCATTCCAATGAAGCATGTATATTTCAAGATAGCATCATATCACCTCAATCCAATGGGAAGGCCCAGTAAGGTGACTACCTTTTTTGCTTGTGCATGTGCTGCTTTGAGTGAAAAATTTCCTATGAACCTTTCACAGTTGATCTATTTAGAGATAAAGAAGCGATTTAAGGAAAATGAATGTGAAAGAAAGACCTTGCCCTTTCCCTACCTCATTAGAAAATTATGCAAAAGGGCAAGAATAGTTTATTATGCCAATGATACACTTTGACATACTCCTTCTACCTCTTAGGTAGAAATGATGAAGGACAAGATCCCTATCATAATCAAGGAAGAGGAGTAGAAACCACCACCTCCATTACCCACTCACAAAATAATGTTGGAGTCCTACACTACCCTTGACCAAATGCACAAAATTCGAAAGTAGCTCTTGTATGAGCAAGAGTAGTGAGCAAGAGTGAGTGATGATAATCCATCTGTGTATCGCCCAGCAATGAGTCACCTCAATAAAGTGGCTTGAACCATCAACTAGATGGAGGGAGGTGGGCCAATATTTTTAGTCCAAAGAGTGTAGCTACCTACAAATTTGAATCTTAGCACCTAAGAGGTAACAATCTCTCTCTCACAACAACAAAAATTCCCAAACATCTTTGGGAATGCTGCTACTTTCTAAGTGTTTCTAAAGGAAGGCGAGTGGGCAACTGTCTTGGTGATGTACCACCATGGGTAGGAGACAACAGCAAAGGTGGTTGTTGATAGAATTGCTGAGGCATTAAACACATTTGTGATATTTATACTAGACATTTCTACACTTTGAGATGTGCAAATGTCTACGAGAATAGTTAGCAGCAAATTAAGTGCAACCCAACATGAAGAGTTGCTGGATCAACTGGTAGGAACTAGGCAATCGATTCTAGATATCTTCAACCTTTTAGATATAATCATTGTAACCTAGTCAAAGCTACTAGAAGGAAGGGGGAAATGTGTTATCATGGAGGAAAAACTCAAAACAACATGGGCTCAAAACCAATACCTGGTTGTAGAGGTTGCTAAATTAAGAGCCTGCCTTGCTAATCCTATGCTTCTTAGCCCTACACTGACTCATGGTGAAGCTTTTTAGCAAATTTAATAAAAGCTCAAGAAGGTTGAGAACACAAAAGAGATGGTGATTTTTGATCAATCCTTGGCCGATGCCACCATGCACAATATCTAAAAGGCCTTAGATCAAACTTGCCAACAGAATGTCACCTTAACCATAGAGAATCATCACCTATAGAATGTTGATGTGCAAAAGTAAAAAATGCAAGATTTCATCCATTAATAATAGAAGAATGTAGCTACAGTAAGCATGGAACTGAGGAGATTGGTAGCCAAAATTATAAATCTCTCCATGGAGGAAGTTCAAGCCCTTCGCCAAAAATTTGCAATAGAGGTAGTTGTTTGGAAAAATGAGGCTCTTTAATTTGAGAGAGTCAAAAATCACTATAGATATTAGGTTGATCTATAGAAGGAAATCAATGAAGTACATATTTAGTTGCCAAAGGAAAAAGTTAATGAGGCCCTCCAGTAGCTGAAGGAAGGAGGATATATCTGGTAGCCTATATTTGATGGGCTCAATTACAACAACAAGATAGAGATCTTCATGAAGGAGCTGTAGATTGAGGAGATGACGGAGTACATAGAGCTTGCCAATCTCCATTATGTGAATTTGGTAATGTTGAATACTAGATGGCCATGGTCCAAATTAGAGAAATAAGTGGCCAATTCATACTTATTATACAAAACCAAGTTCAAGCATCACAAAGATACCAAACATAAGCTTGAGGTGGCAAATGCATAACTTAATGTTCTCAGGTAGCACTTCATGGATCAACAGTCTATAGTTGAGAACCTAGCCAAGAGACTAAGTGACTACCAAGAGTTGTAGAATGTAGTAAAGGTGTTTGATATTGAATACAAACTTATCATTGCCTAGTTTGTCAATATGAAGGAGCTATTCCTAATAATGCCTTGTCCTTGGGGTGTTCCCACATTGGCCCATGTTTGCGATGCAGCATGGACTGTGAATGATCCTAGGAGTAAGGATGAGAAGCTAAAGGCACTATTGAATGCCTTCCATGTTCCACAAGATTTTGTAGCCACTACAGGAAAACTACAATTGCCTTGACCACCGTGTGCACTTGAAATAGGGGAAGGTCCTTCGGAGCCTTAGAAACCTACACTACCTATGACTATTTAAACATGTTCATTATGTTCATACCATCAGAGAAATTGTGTTTGTCATTTTTTTCCTAGTGTTCAATTTTATTATCCTAAACACAAAAATTTTGTAATGATTATAGTTTCATACACTTAGGCACTTAGTGTTTGAGGATGTTTGTAGTTAGTTAATAATCCCATACCTTTCTGAAATTTTGTAAGAAAGTTGTTCCTCATTTTGTTTACTTGAGGATGAGTTTTCATTTAGTTGTGGGGGTATGATGAGTCTTTTTTTCTTGGATCCCATCGATGAGGCCTTGTCGATGCAGCCCCATCAACATGACCCTATCGACGTGGCCTCATCAATGTTGAATTTGATGTGTTGATATGACCTGGTCAACACAGTGTCTATTTTTGCCTATAAATATGCACTCACTTGTAGTGTTTATGTCATATTTGGTCATAGTTATAGCATAGATCTTATAGTTTTATCATTTGAAACTTAGAATATTTTTTCTAAGTGCACTATTGTACTTGAGCATGGTAGTGTGTGCAATAATAAAGACAAGCTTTTTGATAATCCTTCTAGAACTTTGAAATATATTAATTATTTATTTATGTCTTTAATGTCTTATGCAATTTCCTTTAATGATTTAAGTAATTAAGCTAAATTAAGCTAGATTAAATATCAATTAATTAGGCACATTGGTATGACCACTTCTAGCATATGCTTGGCGCTTGGTAATCCTAGTAATACTTAATGTTTGGTAACCCAATAGTGTCAAATGTGTTCAGGATGTGTACGACAAGTTGGAATGGATGCTTATGTTAGGATTAGTCAGGTGGAACTGATTAGATTAAAGTAGTAATTTAATTATTTTATTTGATTCATTATTCTTTAATTTTTTGCATCAATCTCTCTTATATCTACTAGTGATCTTAGTAAAGATGCACATGATTTTTTTATTTATTTCTTTAACTTGATTGTTGGCTTGGGGGTGGTAGGGTGTTATGTGTTTATGTTCAAACTCAAGCATCTCATTAGTTTTTTAAAAGTAGCATCGCTAAAAAGAGTTTCATTATTAGAAATAAGTGTCCTAGGCATACTAAACCTATTTAATATACTTTTTGAAAAAAACTTAACTTTAGTAGTGGATGTACAATCTATTACGGTTGCAACCTTTGTTAACTATGTGCAATAGTCCATCACAATGATAATATAGGATTTTTTATTTGACATTGTGATGGAACTCATAAAATTAATTCCTCAAAGATCAAAAGGTTTCAATGGTTAGATTCATTATTGAGGATCCTCTAGCCTTATAATCATTCATCCCTCTCTTTAGCATTGCTCATAGGAGTTGGTGAAGTGATCTACATTCTTGAAAGATTTTAGGCCAAAATTATCTTACCATGACAATTTTGATGACCATTCTCCTAGCTATGTAGAAGCCCCCACAAGGATATTTTTATGCATCTTGAAGATTTATAAGCTAATTTACATTGGGCATGCATCATTATACTAATTTATCTACGCATATCTTATAGAAGTTATCCTCTATCTTTATGTAGTGCTTGATTTGGTGAAGAAAGTATTTCTTTTTCTTTCTATCTCATTAAGTACAAATATTTTATGTAAGTAAATATAAGAGAAATTATTTGTATCATGGTTTGGTTTCATTAGTTGAAACCATTTTTTCCTTTGAAAAAAAGTATCTTATTAGCAAATTGATCAGAAAGAGGATCTTCATCAACTTGGTTATTTTGTGCTAATTGAAACAAATGATCTACAACGATGTTGTCAATTTTTTTTCTATCAATAATTGTTAGGTCAAATTCCTATAAGATTGCTAACTACTATATAATATAGGGGCTAACTTCTAGCTTGTTCATCAAGAAGTGTATTACACTATGATTTATATGCATAAAAGCTGGATATCCAAGCATAGATTGCCTAAATTTCTCTAAGTCATACACTAGTGTTATTAGTTCTTTCAAGGCAACATTGGATGCACTTGTCATGATGTAAAATGATTTGGACCAATTGAAAACCTGCAAAATTGGAGTTTCTACTTTAGCAGTTAGAATGCTTGCTCACATTTCTTGGTCCATTCAAATGACATATTTTTCTTTGTCAATTTCACTAGTGGTTTGGCAATCTTGGAGAAATTCTCAATAGATCTCTTGTAGTAACCTGTGTGTCCAAGGAATGATTAGACATCTTTCACTATTTGTGATTATTGTGTATTCCTTGAATTACTCTTATATTTTTTGAATCCATGTTGATCTCTTTTTCTAAAACTTAGTGTCATAAGATTATGCACTTCTAGATCATCAAATAGCTCTTCTACTAATTGAGCTTGAGATTTGTCTCCATACATTATTTTAATACCTTATTAAGCAGTTCTAGTGCTTGCTCAAAGTCTAATCCATAGGTGCATTTCACAGGTCAAATTATTGTACCCACTTTGGCTTTTTTCTACATAAGTTAGATTTTTAGGTATATCCTACAGTCACTATAGCTTAAGCCATCATCAATAATGTTATTTCTGGTCTTCATCTCCAAAATTCATAAAAAATGATGCCCCATGTCATTTGCAATGTCTTTATGAATTTTTCTCTCAATCCTTAGTTTCGATGTTGGACATCATCTTTTACATCAATTTCAACTTCAAATTTTTCTCAATGATTTCTTCTTTATGGACAATGTGACTTTGCTTCTTAAGATCCTATGTCAAATTTTCCAATTGACATCTGACATTACTTTCTATGTTATCTGCATTTTCAACATCTACTATATTGATTCATGTCATTTCTCTTATTTAGAACCTTCTAGAAGATTTTATAGATCTCAATGCATCATTTCTTTGTAATCTATGAAACAATTATGGCCTATAAATAGAAGGATATCCCTAAACAGAAAGGGGTTGAAGAGCAATCAAACACTAGTTACATACTAATAAGTAATCATATCTAAAGACAAAATGTCATCTACTTAATATCTGAATGAAGAAAAAACTCTCTATAATAATAGTCCTTTCTATGATTCCATGATTGCACATCAAGATCCTTATGTGCATTTTAGCCCTTCAGAGTTCTTCAATTCTTCTTTTATTCATCCTGCTCATATGTTTATATATCCTTTGTGTTGTTATCTTGACATACAAAGAATCTTTTTGGATCTAGATATGATTTAATTCATTTTTAATATACTTTGACAATTTTTAATCTGCAGTAGTCCTTATTTGTTTGAGATATTCATTAGACACATGCATTGGATAGAGAGATGAGATAACACAACTTCTTTTCAACCATTCTTGATCCTTCTTGTGACATCCCATTCCCATATGTCATAGTAAACATAAAATATACATTACATTAGACATTATGTGTAGGAAGATAATATACCAAACGTCAAATATATGTAGCATTTGACATTATGGGTAAAGGAAATAATAGGAAAAGATGTAGAAAGAAAAAGAAAAGAATTCTTTATTAATATGGAATAGTGTATTTGAATCATGCTCTAAGAGTGTTCCTTCCTTCAGCATCTATCCCTTAGAGGCAATCCAGCATCGCCACCATGGTTAGGCCTATAACCTGACCAAAAGGAATGGCTAGTTCCCTTCCTATCCCACTTCACCCTGCTCTCGTGACTTGCCTTACTAGCCCCACCACTCCATGCTGGCACGACCTCTAAGCCTAAGTATAAATGCCATAGGTTAAACCCCCAAATGTTACCTTGAGCGACACATTCATTATTACAATATGCCCTTTTAGGTCTTAATTACAGCTTCCCTTTTAGGTCTTATTAAGATAACAATAACACTTGTTATGAAGAGACATCATCTTCATTAGGTAGTGACATCATTTAGGAATGGGGATGTGCTAATCTTCCCTACTTAGGTTTTGTTCATCCCTGAACAAGTCCACGTTCACTGTCTTTTTTTAGCTCTAGTACTTCTGTTATGCTTCCATTCTCTAATAATTTGATTTCGTCTTTGAACTTGAAGTTGTTTCTTACTTATTCTACAAACAGGATATATGTGAGAAAAACATATATTAAAAATTAAAGATTTATTAAGATATACTTAGTTTATTTTTTAAAGTTTATTTTTTAAGATAATGAAAATATATGAATTAAAGATCTACCAACCACCTTAACTAGGATCACACAAAGTGTAATTCATATCTAGGTGCCAAGTGAAGATAGGGCAAATCCTTTATTTCCAACTTGCATTACCTTAGATATTTTATTCATCAAATTAAAATATAAATTAAATAGATGAAGAAAATAATAAGATTTAACAATAATAGTAAGAGTGAGATACTTCTTGATCTTAATCAACCTTACGAATTGATGGGAGTAATTGTAATTCTACCATAAGGGGTATCTAATAGAATGGTCTTGTACAAGATGGCAAGGCTTGATCTTGAGTTTTCTCAACTTCTTCTTTAGAAATTAACTCTAGTAACTTGGTAATTTGGAAGAATGGAACATTGTACCAAATATAATCCAAGGTCACAATGAAAAATTTTGTTGATCCATCCTCATTAGTCACAATAGAGTAATTGGTAAACTGTGGTTCTTGATGAGTACTATCCATCAACATCATCTATTCTTGAATTCTAGGATCTAATTTATCTATTATAGATTCAAAGTAAGAAGAATATACACTAGATAATGGAATTTTATGTTGAATGGGAACATCTTCTTCAAATTAGGTTTACCTTCTAAGGATTTTTTTACACATCCATATTTTGAGAATTGATAAACACCACTTCCAACTTTTGCATTGAAGTCTCCACAAAGAATAAATGGAATTGGATCACTATAACTTAGGAATAACTTATTGTTCAAACTTTCTTCTATTTGCTTAATAAAGTATGTGCCTTGAAATAGTCTAACATCTAAATATGTTGGTTTGAAAATTAAATGTGTATTGACCATGCATACACATCCTCTTGCTAGATGGACTTTTAGAATTACTGCCAAGGCTATGTGATTTTTTTGAAATCTAAACTATTCTTTCTTTTCTATCACTTAAAACTATAAAATTTTGAAAATCATATTTTCTAAACTCCATTCAAATATTTGTACCATTTCAAACTTGGCTTCTTTATAAAAGATTGTACAACCATCCATGTGATTTTTGCAATATGCTAATTTATATGGTTCAAAAGAAGAACTTCCACCAGAACCTTTTTGCTTATAAATACCTTTGTATCCCATATTTTCCAAATCTAATTGGAATTGATATAGGAATTCCCATGGCAAGACTTCTTTTAGGCATAAAACATTAGCATCTAAATCTTGTAACTCTGGTAAGATTGTTAGGTATTGATATTTGTGCCAATCCAGGGTCCATGGTGGACATAGCAGATGTTGTTTTTCACTCGCTAATGATCTTGTAAGCACATTCCATGTTACAACTTTCCTTATCATTCTTGGATTCTCTTCTAGATCATTTCTCTTCATGGGTATCATACACCTTGTCGAAATGAGATCTTAAATCTTCATGTTGTTCTACCATATGATTTGATTGTAAGATGAATTGATATACATCTTCTTGATCGTTGAAGATCATTTTGTTTCATCAAATGATACATCAATTGAATAACATTAATTTTAGTAATATTTAATGACATTATCTAATTCTTAATGATCTTTCTACCCCCCTTAAGGACATTGACTCTGATGGTGTAACTAATGACATGCCATAATGATCTTAAGTTCCCAAAAAGGTTAAATTCATTAGTCATAATTTATGATATCAATGAATTATCAGGTACTTGGATGATAAATCTAATCCATCATTTTGTTCAAAAGGGTGAAAAATGTAGGAAATGACCATTCATATGTTGAAAATTGACATCCTATATTCAAGTTATGCTAGATTTAATCTTTTGAGGGTCTCAAGCCACTATATCTGGCAAGGCGTAAAAACTAATTTTTGGGGTTCCCTAAGACTAATCTGACTTAACCATTATGTTTGGAAGGTTGAAATTTATAGGAAATGACTCTTCGTTCATTGAAAAATTCTTCCAAAATCAAAATTTACGACTTATAACGTTGAGGACCTTAGGAGTGAAAAACAAGAATTCCCAAAAGATCATCCATCCTAGTATTACTCTAGGGTGAGCTTGCTTAATTACAGAATTCTTATCCTTATTGCGACCAATGCACTAGATTTCATCTTTAAATTTTTTTTTTGCACTTATTTAATTTAACTAATAGCTTTGTTGATAGGAATTTTCAAAATTTTTAATGAAAAGGTTTCCATTGCCATCAAGGTAGGGATGACAATAGGGGCAGGGGTAATAGCAATAGTTGCAAAGGCACTGGCCTGTGTGTGGTGGGGATGACGCTGGTAATGCCATTGGTGGTGGTGATTATGTAGGGAGGAAGAAGGCAACAATGGTGAACGTCAATGCGTTTAAGTTACAATGGTGCCATGTGGGTGGTAGTGTTGTAATTTGACAACCCTCCTTAGGGCTTGTGTGGCCCATTTGAAGGCCTACATAGCCCTTTGTGAGGCCTGTGTGATCCTCTCTAGGGCTTGCATGACCCTTTTCAAGGCTTGTGCAGCCTGTCTTAGGGCTCACACAACCCTTTCCATAGCTTGCACTACCCAAACAAGGGTTAATGCAGTAATGATTGGGCCTGCATAGCTTGTGAAATGTGGGAATCAATGACAACACTAGAGGACATTGGAGGGTGCCTATGATTGGTGGCACTAGAAGACACTAGGGGTGCTTGTGATCAATGGTGCCATTGGCACTAGGAGTGCCTATGATTAGTGTCATCATCAGTAGTGTCAGGGATGCCTATGATTAGCGATGTTGTCAACGTTAGGGGTACTTGTGATTGGTGGTGTCATTAGCACTTGGGGTGGATGTGATTTGTGATGTGTTGTGAGCATAAAACATCTAAACAAATTTTCTAGCAATAGCAATGTAGGTGTTGGTAAAAATGGTAGGTGGCAGTTAGCGAAAAACACGGTGAGAGTTTCAATGGTGATTTTGGCAAGCAGTGAGGGTTTTAGTGGTAGCCAAGCTAATGGCTAGTAGCAAGGGTTGGTCATGGCCCACCCAAAGGGCTGTGTTACTTGATAGGGCCAATGTGACCTACAAAGCTAGCATGGCCCTTGTAAGGCTAACGCGGCCTTTGAATTATATATATATATAAATATATCATTTTATTTATTATATATATATTTTTTATTATTAATTTTTTTTAAAAAGATATATATATTTATAAACTTTGGGGGCTTGGGTTTGAACCCATGGCCTCTTGCTCAAATATTTTTTATTTTTTTAACTTTTTATTATTATTCTATTCACCTTGCCTTGGTGGTTGACCTATTGGTTCAACCAATGAGAGAATGGAGGTTTGATGTTGATAAATGGTAATTTTGAGTTGATTCTTGACACTAAAATTTTGACATTTTTTTTTAAAAAATAATGTTATAATTTTAAGAATTTAATATCATTTTAACTTAACAACGCAATATCTTTCAAACCGTAAGTCCAATCGAGATGAAATTTGTACCATTGAAATTGTCTCAACAAGAACTATGCATTGGACATATTCTTAGGGTTCAAAAATGAAACTGAATTTTTAAAAATTAAAAGGACCAAAATAGCCTATTTTGTTGAACTAACATTTGTAGGCTAATATATGGTAATTTAAGGTCTTTTAGATTACTAGAAAATGAGTTTCAACAAAACAAAAATAAATTTAGGTCATGGTTACTAATCATTTTTTGGGAGAAACTTTAACAATGACCTTAATGAATTAATATTTATAGTATTAAGATGAGCAACAATTACCTGGACTGGTGTATCCTTGTCTTATCAACATCTCTTGCAATTGATGAATCTTGCTGAGGTGTAATTAAATCTTCTAGCTTGCCTTTGGTGCATCTAGAGATAATCAATGGCTTTCCCTCCATCATGACTTCATGGTTCATCATCAAATTCATGTTGTAGTTAGCCCATGGTTTTGAATGGCCCTTTGGTCATGGTTTGCTCTTATACCAATTATGACATCCCATTCCCGGATGTCATAGTAAATGTCAAATATACGTTATATTAGACATTATGCATAAGAAGAAAATATACCAAATGTCAAATATATGTAACATTCGACATTATATGTAAAGGAAATAACAAAGAAAGTGTAGAAAGAGAAAGAAAAAATGCTTTAGTGATATAGAATAGTGTATCCAGATCATGCTTTGAGAGTGTTCCTTGGAGTTTTCTTCCTTTGGCATCTATTGCTTAGAGGCAATGCATCACTACCACCATGGTTAGGCCTATGACTCAGCTAGAAGGGATGGCCAGTTCACTTTTTGTGCTCCTTCACCTGGCTCTCGTAACTTGCCTTACTAGCTTTGCCACTCCATGTTGGCATGACCTCTAAGCCTAGGTATAAATGCCTTAGGAAAAATCCCCAAAAGTTACCTTGAGAGACACATGTTAATTATTACAATATGTCCTTTTGGGTCTTATTAAGATAACAATAACACTTGTTATGAAGAGACACCATCTTCATTAGGTAGTAGCATCCCTTGGGAATGAGGGCATGACATTTTTAATTTTATCTCAAAGGATGATTGTTGCACTTTCCCAAGTTTCTTCCTAGTTATTCTATTTTCTTAAATTATAAATTTTCATTTTTTTTCTTTTTCATTTTTATTAGTGCCATAAAAAATCTGTTTCACTATCTCCTTATTTAGAAATATGATTTATTTCTTTAGCTCATTAAATTCATTTTATTCTATTTCATGAATTTTATTTTTCTAATCATGTATGATCTACTTCCTAATAGATATCATTCTGCATGCATTTTTCATATCATATCATAGATATGCCATTTTATTCTTGTTGCATTTATTCTACTTTTATAAACTATTCCACACATTCTTTTCCACTTTTTATTTGCTTATGTTTGGCAAAAATACTATCACATGGTGTTAGAATTTTCTAACGATCTACAAGTATCCTTTCTATTTAGAGATTTATTTCTTTAGATTGTTTAGTGTCCATGAGATTCTTAGATCACTTAGGCTTTTTCTAAATTACAAAATTTTTCAACTTTTTCTTAATATTATTTCAACTTTTAAGTTAGATATTAGCTACTAGTCCTTGGTTGCTTTCCTTAGAATTTGCATATGAATCTAACCTTAGAATTTGCATATGAATCTAAGATGATGCAAGAAGTTAGTTTTATTTGAATCACACGGGATAAAAAAATTGACTTCTTAAGAATTTAATGGATACCTTGTATATCTCTATACATATCTACAATTCTTTTCTTTATCTCCTTCAAGCTTAGCTTAGTAGTATTCAACATGTCAAACGTTGAGCTTAGGATCTTTCATAGACTATTAGCTTGCTCTATTTTTTAGGTCTTTAATTATTCTAGGCTAATATCATCTTCATTCTTTTCTTTCACAGGCTCTTCTTATGGGTCTCTTTATTATTTTGTTAATGTGGTAATTACTAGAATATTTAGAAAATCTTGAAATAATTCATCTAATTTAGTTTGTTAAATGAATAGAATTCTTATTTTTCTCTTTCCATGTAAACTTTTATTTTCCTTTAGCATCTTGGGGTACTCTCATTTATACCATTGCTTATTAGTGTGATGCTTCTTGTTCCAATTCTTCCATGCTGCTGTAAAATTTCTTAAACTAGTCATGGATTATGTTATAGTTAATCCTAACCTTTTGCATTCCATTAGAGCTCTCTAATACTGGATGGCTTTATTATTCTCTTGCTAATATGCATGAAGGGTAGGGGGATGATTATGTGTGACCATATAACTTTTAATGCAAACTTTTTTTCTTAGTAACAATATCACATTTATTTATCTTTGTCTAGAGAGATCAAATTTAGCTTCCTATCTATATCTTCAATCAAATTCTTCAACATGAGCTATCTATATCTAAATATTTTTCTTCATTCTTGCAAAAGGAAAATATTTGTTAAGTTATTTTGATGTTTATAAAACCACATACAACTTTTGATGTTACATCAAAGAAGACTTACCATATGACATGGATAGTTTGGATCTTGTCACCTTCTTGATTCACTTGTAAACCTTGGAATCATTTAAAGCTACTTTGCTCACTAGAGAAGTGACATCTTCAAGTATAGGAGGAGGTATCTCAATTTCTAGAAGTTCACCCCTTTCACTCTTATGACTTTCTTGTTCTTCTTGGCCTATTGCATCAAGGTTCAATTCAAAGAGGTTATAAAAAGAACTTAAGCTCTTATTATGAACTTCTTTGTTTTTGTATAATAAAAGCAAGTTAGCGAGAAACTCTAAATCTTTTTTACTTATACCTTGCTTTTGGCCTTTGGGAATAGAGGGAAGGATGAGACATAGTTTCTTGACTTCACATTCCAAATCTTTGTTCTCTAAAGGCACTTCTAAAAATAAACCTAAGTATTAATGACATTGCATTAACATCATAACTTATTAATATCAATCTTAGAAACTATGCCACATCAGTTACACTTAGTAAAACATGCAGTTTCATAGTTTAAGATTTATCACTAAAAGGTATATACTTATTTTTGTAGCTTTTCCTAGGAGATTTTTATTACAGGAGTTTCTGAAGATATATCTTCCTTCTATGAGAGAGAATTCCACATTTTGGAAGTCCTCCCTTTCTTCACAGTTCTAAAGGTGCTCTTCAAAATTTTCTTCTTTCTTGTTGATGCATCTTTGCTTATTTTCTTCTACAAATCTTCAATTAGACATTGAAGAAGCTACTTCTTCCTTGGTCTTTAAGATTGACATCCAAGGACTACTGTACTAATGTTGTATTAAGACATCAAAATTCCTAAGTGTTAGCATAGTGGGGGCCTAAAGTCCATCTTAAAAGTAATGTCAAATTACTTCTTCCTCTCCTTGGCACATAAACTTATCATTTTCTTTATTAATCCATGGTATAACCCAAAATTGAGCATTCATTTTCTTCTTTTTTTGTCCTTATGGGGTAGCTTTTCAATATTCTACTATTCCTTGATATATTACTTGTGCCCAGTTAGCTATCCTTGCCTAGGACATAGTCTCGTATAATTCATATAATCACCTGGGGGACAACTCCCATTTCTATCATATTTTATTGTAAAACAACCTTTCAACAAATAATGAAAATAACATCTTTAAGTCCTTGTTCATTCCCTTATGAATGTTGATGTTGTCCTTATTCTTGGAATCCACATTTTCTTCAATGACTGTTAGCTCCATCAAATCCAATTTTAAGCTATCAATCTTTATTCCCTACTCTAGAAATCCTAACCAATATCTTAGTATAGCCAGGTTCTAAGTGATGATGACTTGTTTCTAGTCTACACACATCACAAAAATAGCCTTCTCTATCAAGTAGCTCTTTATCAACATAGGATATTTTTCCATAGTAGGGTAGGGGTGCCTTAAGTCTAAAGCATACAAAATCCTTGTCCTATTAAATTTATTAAAGTACTTAATTTCCTTACTCTCAAATAGTCACTTTTAAGCACTTTGTGCTTCGCTGGTGGATGTAACTTCAAATTCCTCTACTATGCTGGTGATGTTAATAAATTTTATGACATTAACACTTATTTGAGCTGCAATAACCACATTCAACTGTTAGTAAAATTCAACATTGTTATTACCTTATACTAAAAGACTAAGGATATTCATATACTTACTTTTAGGCCTTATGATGATTCTTAATTCCTTTGAACATTTCACATTCTCATAATGGATTTCACCCCATGAAGGATAAAGCCATCCTTTATTCTCATACTCATTCCAAAATATGTGAATCCTTAATTCCTTGTATTGTGCACCAAAATGTTATATCACTTGAGCTTTCTAGTTTTAATGCTGGAAAAGATATTACAAAATACTTTGTAGGAACAGCAAGTATCAGGACTTTGAATATCTAGATTCGCAAACCTACATGATCATGCTAAAGTTGGTTTTAACTAAAATAAATTTAATTAAAAATTTTTACTTACTCTTGAACTTTAACATATATCTATACAAAAATCTGGCAGCTTGATGGATTAGTCATTGCTCTAGAAATTTGAATCTCTAAGGGCAATGTATTATTGGTGCTAAACTATTGATATTCTCTTCTCTTCTATAGCTTGTCTAAGTATTTTCCATAGATCAATCCATCGTTGAAAAACTCCACTATCTTTGACCTTTTGTCATAAATTATTTATGTAATTCCATAACAAATCCTAGAATAATTTCCTATCGAGCTCACAAAATAATCTTCTCTTCTAAACTATTCTTGATCACTACATAAAAGTGGTTAATACAAAATTTCATGAATTCTATAGCCTTTATATGAGCCCATATTTTTTGTAGCATTAATGAAGCATCATCAAAGAGAGGCTTCTACTTGATGAGCCTTGGCTTCCTTGTTCTCTAAAATGATCCTTACATTTACTAGTAGGAAAGCAATATGTTCAATCACCAAGAGCTTAAGTATTGCAACATCCCTACACCAATAGAATAATTTAGTCTTTGATCGTGTCAAATATATAATTTTCCATAATAAATTTTTCTAATAATAGATGATGTTAAAAATAATGTAACTACGAGACTCTCTTCATGTTAGTTTTATAATGATTTAAGGTTAAATTTTAAAATTTCTTTATGATTCTTCTTTTTATTTTCTACATCTCTTTTGGTGCTTTGCATGAAGAGTCATGTTACAATTTCCTTAGTATTTTGACATAGTTTGTAGAAATATAGTTTCAAATTGAACATCATAAACATTGACATCTTACATTGGAAATCCTTGACTTCATACTTTCAACATAATACTTCATTCATCACATTGAAAATACATTAATAACACTTAGCTTCTTTCTAAACAAATGGTATGAATTCTCTATTTCATGTTCTTTGTTTGTAAAAACCTCAAAATTAATATTTTCTTAGAAATTCACAAATAGTATTGTAAATTACATCTTAGAAAAATTGTTACATGCTCATTGATACTCCCTAAACTCAAATCATTAACTAGATTTAGTTTTAAATTGGTTGAGGCTTTCAAATCTTTTTTCCCTAGCTATGCTTGTGCACTATTCATCATAATAGTACTGGAAAATCTTCCTTTTATGAAATCTAGTTCATAAATTGGCTACAAACCCTAGATAAACAATGTGTTATATATCTAGAATGCATAAAACATAATATGTAAGCACATGCATTTTAATTCCAATCATAGATCTAAGAAAATTTTCTAAACCCCCAAAATTAAGGTAGTGCTATGAGGTTTTTGATCTCCATTACAAAATTAATTCTAAAGCTTAAATATAAACTTTAAAAGTTTTGTAGGTTATCTACTTTTGCTAAAATTAAGCCTAGCATTACATTGGCTAGCTAAAATCTACACATATTTCAAGAAATCAAAATCATTGTTATGGTAAACCAAAGGAATAGTGTACTCTACGAAAAATTTCTAACTAAGGTTCATGTTACTTACATTTGAATCTAATGAGGGAGTATATAGGGTTGAGGTAGTTCCCTACTATTTTTGAACCTACCTCTAGACTCTTACCTCCTATTTCTGCCACTTGTCATTGCTTCCTTGTTATCTACTACTTTTTTTTGCTTTTACCTTAGTTTCACATTAATTTCTTGTCTACTCTGATGCAAATGAAATTTTCATGATAAATTCTTATTATTTATTGCTTATTTGACCTAAGGAAATGATATACACTTTAGAAAATTTTTTTAACATGTCATGCATTTTGATGTTTTACCTCACTTCTTTTTTAAAACTCCTCTAGAGCCTAGCTTCAATTCTTATCCAAGTGAAGATGGTTATCTGCCCAATGACTCTACATCAACCTTTAATATTGAGTTATCCTCCAAGTTAGATATGTTGGACCCTAGATGATAGGAATCCCACCAATTTTAGACTAATGGGATATATCATACAAATTGTAGTGTGATTTAGTAATAAGCTTTAAAGATGATTTTAAGTGAATTGCCAAGAACATTTGTGTATATCATTGCGTTCAAGAAATATTAAAGATATTATAATACATATAATACACTTAAAACCTATTTTTCCATGCTAGGAAACGAAGAGAATATTTATAGTTTGTTATGTATTTTAGAATTATATGTAAGAAAAAAATAAGAAACACAAATGTATTACAATCCCTCTTGGGAACAGAAAAAATGCTTATCAATCCCTTTTAGGGATAGGTGCAATACTAGACATGAAATCCAATTAAAGTAGCTACTAGTTACAACCTCAATGGCCCAACACCATGCCATATAGTTATGATATCTTTGGATAATAATGAATCATCACAACTAGATCAAACAAAAAATAAATAAATATTTTTAGTGTTTCTATGTTTAATCCATTAATGATGTAATATAGAAAAATTATGTGATTTATTCACTACACAAACAATGAACTCCACATTAACTAAATAGTTCTGAATTACGTAAGCAAGGCAATACTCTAACAGAATCTAGACATACTTGTAAAAGAGATGACTCAAAATACAAACAAAATAGGAAAGAAAATAAACTTACCCAAGGAAGGAAGATCTCTTCATACAAATTGGATACCAAAAGCTCAAATGAAATAAAAGTTATGCTTAATATATATGTAAGGGTTCATCCTAAGTATTTATATTTTCTATGAAGCAATGGAGGAGATTAGCCAACTCCTAGCTGTTAATGGAGGTTCATGAACATAGTCCTAGTCAAATAGATTACACTTTTGATACTTTGACAAAAACTTGAGCATGAAAGAGGTGCACTGATGTATGGTAGTTAGCACACCTTCCCCAAAATCACACTTTATGTAAAGGATTCTAGGTAAAAGGTGAAACTTAAGGGAGCATGTTAGAAAGACCATAGGAAATCCAAAGGACGTCAAAGTAGTCCTAAGTAGCTTAAAACCATGCACACAACATTAATGTGTAACATAGAGCACTAGGATGCATCTTGGAAGACTAAGAACCTTAATAGAACATGCTAGACTACAAACATAGAACATATGAAATGCTTTCCAAATCCAAGGCTTACAATAGACATACAAAATGAAAATGGATGCCTCAGCATTTTCCCATGACTAAGTAAAACTAGTCCCATATCTTTAATATCAAAGACATGAAAATAGGGACTAGACACATAATAAGATAAATGGGGAGGGATATAACTATACAATATAGATCAATGCGAGGGATGATTATCCAATATGAAATTCCCTTAACATGCCTACATGGAATAGGAAGAAGTCAGAAGTATAGGGTGTGAACATGTAAAGATTTTGTAGCTATGCCTCAAGGTCTACCATCTTGGCCTCATGGATAGATTTCTATTGCACATCATTTGCACCTACACCTTCATCCATGTCATCCTTCTTTAAAGCATCTCCTAAAAGCTCCTTTAGTGTTCATTCGAAATATCTTATTGGGCACATACTTAACTTGAAGGTCAAAAGTCTCGCTACCTACCTCTAGATCTCTCTCTTTAAGCAGGTCTACTTAGGTACACATGTCAGGTACAATAATTATTATTATTCTTCCTCTTTGTTTTGGACCAATGGTTCTCTTGTAGGATCATAGATTGAGGACTAAGATCTTTCAATCTCCTTCCAAGAATATCTATAGAATTCCAAGCATAATCACCTATAGATGATGAACTATGAAAATGCTAAAAATAAAGTGAGATCCCAAAGGAATTATACTATCATTAGAAAAAATATCCATAGGAACAATAATAAATATAATCCTTAGGGGCATAATAGAACATAATCAAACCTATGGAAACAAGGCATGCATGGGTACATAGCAATAATATGGAAATAGTTTAAATAACCACCAAAATTGCAAATACATACCCAAATTAGTCCCTCTCTCTCACAACTAAGTTGCAAGATACCTAGCTTGAACCACATGAATAATGCCAATGAATAAGAAGAACATATGCTCATAAAAATGCTAATAATCCAACAAGGGATTAAAACAAACAAACCAAAAAAGAATTCAAAAGGACAAAAAATTTAAAATATTATCTTATGTGACATTCAAACTTATGGAATTTAAATCATAATGTTAAATTTTCTTATTTTCATTATCCAAGGGTTAGGAAAGAGGGGTTGAAAAAAATGAAAAATAAGCAAGATGCCCCCAAAGTTAAACAAAAAAACATAATTGAGGTAAGGTGAAAAGGGATTACTATGATCAAATCCTTTAAGATCATGGAGTTCACACAAATACAAGTGGAAGATCAATTGAGTGATTTTATGTCATGAAATCACCACCATCACTGGGAGACAAGCTTAGGCCCACTTACTTACAATGCCAAGCCACCAAGGATTCACAAGTGGATTCCTTCCATAGCAAGCATCTACCTTTCTTGCCCTTGTAAAACATGTTGATAGGACATCCATGGATTCCCAAAAACTAGTGAGACATTAGCATTAAACACAAGTTCATTTTCTTGGATGGCTAAATATCATCTTTTGCTTTACCTGATCAACTTTCTACCAGATACAACAATGAGCAAGAGTGAAATGGAAGAGATGAAGAATAATATGAATAAGAGAGAGAAGATGATAGTGTAACATCATTGGATCCCTAGCTAGCCATTTAATTATCTCATTAGAGCACATGAGCATGCCCTACATACCATGAAAGATCCATTATTGCATTCCTTTACTGCTATTCATAGACATAGTGGGGATAGGCCTCCAATTCTTTCTTCTAAGTGTAAGATCATAATTACCACCATTGCCATCTAGACTTAGTTATTTCATGGTCTAACCATTGGTGAAACTAAACCAAGGTAAAGTGCCATAGATCATCTAAGAGATAATATTTTGGTTTGATTTTCTTTCATCCATGCACATATGTATAGTAGTTTTCCTAAATTTGGCTTTACTGAGAACCTCTTGTTAACCCCTCTAGTTGCACTAACTAATCTTATTTTCAATGGTGATTACAATACCATGACTAAGAAATTATGGACATGGTTATGATTTGGATAGAGAATTATGATCTTGACCACTATGAATTAATGGATGCAAGAATTAGATGGAAACAAAATTTGATATTATCAAAGTTCACTAAGAAAGAGACTTCTAAGCTTTCTTGGTCAAGGGTAGAGATGAGCAAGAGATTATCTTGGACCATGAAATTTTGGAAAGTTAAGTCATCTAGGAAATGGGTTGAATATAAGAAAGACTTGTATAGGTATTGGTACAATCATTCATTTTGATTTTGATTGAGAAATTACATGATTGGGTTGGGATGGTAGAAATACCAATTTGCATAAACTAGAGAGCTTGAAATAATATCACACTTCTCATTATCTCTTCTTATTAATTCTTTTTTCTTTTTCTTTTTTCATTTTTTATTTTCTTTTCTTTTCTTTTTTATCTTTTCTATTTATTTTTTCATTTTTTATTCATATGTATATATCTTTTGTATTCAATTTTTCATCTTTTCTTTTATGAAAAGATGATTTTCAAATGATGTATGAAAATTATGAGAATGACTGGATGCCAAATCATCATCTAAAGTCTTCAACTTGTACAAACATGAGAATTCATCCCTCACCACATGGCATAGGTTCATGAGATCATGGACCTTTTTTAACCAAGGTAGTTAAGCATGGCAAGCACATGTAGCTTGATCTATTCACATTGATTAGACCCATCACAATGACTAGATAGACCCTCAAAAACATGCCCTTTTCTTTCTAATGACCAAGCCCTCTTCCAATATTTTAGAGCTTAAACCCTAAAATATGGACCCACCACTTGTCAATGGTTCCAATAGCAGTAGTTACAACAACTCATGGTGTGATTTCTAGCTCACTAAATTTGAGCCTAGTTCACTAGCGATGGATATAGGAAGAATGGATGGATGAATTCTATTACATGGATATTCTATTAATTAAGGCTTTAGCTTAAATCCATTTGGCACTCTTGCATAATCATCACATTTGTAATTCATCTATCCACCATTGGCTTATTGGATGAGCATTTATAAAGCATATTAATTGATTTTCCTTATGCAAAATACACTTAAAAGAATATGAAAATCAATATTGATTAATTTTTAATATAAAAATGAACAGACTCAAAAATCACACTAAAGAAATAATAAATTAAAATTAATAGATTTGTATGGTCAAAAGCATACACACAAAATCATACCAAACCAAAAGAATAAGAAAATTAGAGAATTATATATTGTTAGTTTCAAAAAATATGTACACTGGATAAAAAAACCATACTATGCCATTGAAGCCATTACATGGAGGATTCTTTTCCGACAACTAAGTTCAAGATTGATACCTAACAACCTCCTCTTTGATCAATGTTACTAAATGGCTTAGGAGGTAACCGATATGCTTTGTAGCACCCTAGGTGTTGAACTTATTATATAGAAGCATGCTCTCTTTGATTTCATTTCTTTGAAAATAATGGTAAGAGATGGAATAAGAATGAATCCTCATAAATAGTTATGTTCTTATTTCTCTTACGAAAATTCTTTCATCTATGAGATGATGAATTTTTTACATTAAAAAACTAGACATCTTTCCATTATGGTTGATTTAAAATTTCCTCTTGTAAAGACATAGATGACCATGATGAATATTTTTGGACTTACAACTATTGAGATCATTATGATGGATATGATCAACATTGATGGGATGTAGCATGAAGTGTTTAGATCACAGGTTGATAAGTTTCATGGTAGAAAGGAGAATGATATGAGGAATATTATTATGATATGAGAGAATATCTCAAGAACCAAGTTCCATCCCTTATTAATGTTGTGGCTAAAAAATGGACTACAAGGATAAGAAATTTGATCATGATAAGATCTCTTATTCTTTACTTTTCTTTGGATTTTGTCTTATGCTATAACTACATCATAGCTACTTTAACTATTTTATTTTTCAAATCCTTGAAACTTGATGCTATCATTTGATTCAACACATTCCAAATATTGTCAACCATATTGGTAGGGTCTGCTAAAGTATTTTTCTTTCTCATGCTTTCTTGAACAAGGGCTTCAATAGTATCAAAAAATTGAATCTTGTATTTCACTTTTTTTACATCCTTTTAACATTGAAAATTTATGTTTGTCTCCTCTACATTAGTATGATCATGTCATTCACCTTTCAATTTAGCTACAACATCCAACAAAATAGTAATTTGAGCCACTGACCTTTGGTAGAGATTACTCATGATGTACATATCCACCCTTTCATGAGTTTGTGACCTTAGTCCTTCTAAAAAGTGCATTAATTGGTCACATTTGCTAAAATCATGATTTGAACATTGATTAAGCATGCAATTATATCATTATATGATCACATCTAATGATTCATTAGTGTCATACTTCCATCCTGCTATCTTCTTTCTAAGGTTTGTACATAGATATAAGATTGAAATTTGACATAGAAAGTTTTAAAAATGTTTGACCAAGAAGAGATGAAATTGGATGAAAGAGCTTGATACCATTATGTAGCATGATTAGTGAGTGTATGTGAAAAAAGATGAAGTTTCTACCACTCACTATTCAATTCTTGTAGCTCACAAGTGAGGAAAAATGTCTGAGCATGAAGCTACAAATAATCATTTAATCACCAATTGAATGTGGGAATGTAAGCCATATTAATCTTTTTGATTTTCTCTCATTAATAATTTCTGGTGGGTTACAAAACAATTTGTGAATTTTACCATGTAGGTTCATGAAAGTAATGTCTCATCCAAGCCATTAACACCTTCATTCAAATAAAGATAAGATAAAGATGGAATGATGGATGACTTTGGATCACCATACTTGTAGCTTAGACCCCATAGAAAAAGATTCATGGATCTCCTTTCTAGAGAATCATTCATGTTGTAGCAATGCAAGTGTCAAGGAGAAGGTCCTGCCTGCTTCCCAAATGTATGTGCTCATAATGCTACTTTGCAATTATATTAAGAAGCTCTTTCTTTTCATGAGCATCATACTATGATTGTTAGGATGACATGGATTCATAATTTCCAAATCCTTGATGAAGCCTTGATTAGAGAAAGCCTCTTTAAATATAGCAGGTGCAACTTTTCCATCTTCTTTGTAAAATTGTCCATGTTCATTACATCATTATTATAGTTTTTCTTGATGAAATTTCACTATGATAGGAGGTGTTACTTTATTCTCCATATTTTTGAAAGTGATTTGGTCCAATTGAGGTTTCTGCTTAAATCTATTTTCGTTGGTTAAATCAACCATGGTTTCTTTCATGCTTTATTTTCTACAAAACCAATAACTTTAAAAAAGAAAAATTATGAATGTGCAAGTATTTCAAGGTAAGTCACCAATGCCTTCTTTGACAATGGCATTATTGATAGGGGTTCCACCAGTTTAGTACTAATGGAATATATCATACAAATTGCAATGTGATTTGGTCATAAGCTTCGAAGACAATGTTGAATGGATTACTAAGAATGCTCATGTACAATGTTATCTTTAACAAATATAAAATACATTATATTACATATAATACACTTAAAAATTCTATTTTTATAGTGGAAGATAAATAGAATATTTATAATTTTATGTTTTATAAGTTTATGAATTTTAGAATTACAAGAGAGAAAAGTATAATAAACACAAATGCATTGCAATCCTTCTTAGGGATAAGTAAAATTCTTGTGTCTCAATCCCTCTTGGTAATAGGTGCAACACTACATATAAAATGCAATAAAAAAGGCTTTTAGTCACAATCTTGATGATCCAACACCACGCCATACAATTATGACCTCAATAGGTAAGAATGAATTGTTGCAGCTTGATCATATGAAAATGAAATAAACATTTTTAATGTTTTTATGTTTAAGGCATCAATAGTGAAATAAGAAAAAAACCATGAGATTTATTTACTATGTAAACATTAGACTTTGCATTGACAAAATGATTCTGGTCTATGTAAGTAAGGCTGCACTTTGATGATGTCTAGCCGTACTTATGAAAGTGATAACTTAAAAGACATACAAAATAGGGAAGAAAAACAAATTACCCAAAGGTAGAAGAGCTCTTCACATAAACTAGATATTAAAAGCTTAAATGAAAATAAATTTATGCTTGATATATGTCTGAGACCTCAGCTTGAATATTTATAGTTTTTGTGAAGTAATAGAGGAGGTTTGTTAATGCTTAGGTGTTAACAAAGGTCTATCAACATAACCCAAGTGAAAAATATCATAATTTTAGCACCTTTGCTCAATCTTGAACATGTAGAAGATGTGCTGATGCCCTTGCACTAATGCAAGAAAGTTAATGCAAACCACCCCCTCCGTTTCCCCCTTAAAAAAATTACACTTTACGCAAAGGATCCCAAGTGAAAGTTGGAACTTGAGGAAGTTTGTTGAATAAATTTATAATTATCCTAAGGAGCTTGGAATCATACACACAACCTCAAAGTGTCACATAAGGAATCAAGATGCATCTAAAAAGACCAAAAACCTTAACCTAACACACTATACTACAAACATAGGATGCAAGAAATACTTCGTAAATCTAGGAATTATAATAGATGTACAAATACTACTAGATGTCTCATCATTAGTCCTATCATTTACTAAGTTTAAAATAAGTCCAAGTTTCCTCATAGCTTCTCTAGACATTACTAAGGATGAGCTACTTTCTTAGTTTGACTTCTTCTTACTTAATTGAAAATCTCTTTTAACAAATGATAATCCAATCAAGTTACTTATATTAAGCCACAAGGGTGAATAGAAGACAGTTCAACTTAGTACTCTTCTTACCAAAGATCTTCTAGAAGCTATCTTAGAAACTCTTTAGAAATACTTGTGTTTTCTTGGGGATATAATAATATGTTTGATTTAGATCCAAAACTAGTACAACATAACATCATCTTAGAAGATGATTCTAAATTTGGTAAACAAAATGTTAAAAAAATTCATCTAGCTATAGCTCTTGTTATAAAAGAAGATATCATTAAGCTCTACAATGCGAGATTCATTCATCCTACTAACTATTCTAATTCAATTTCTAACATTATTGTAGTTTCCAGGAAGAATGGTGGGACTCACAGATGTATTGACTTTTGAAATCTCACTAAAATTACTCTTAAGGATGGCTTTCCTCCACAAAATATTGATCATCTCATCAATTCAATAGCTTTCCATGCTCTCTTATCCTTTATGGATATGTTTTTTGATTATAACCAAATCTAGATAAATTCATAGCACCAGTAGTATATCACTTTCATGAGTTCTTGGAGAACATTTTGCTATACTAAAATGCCCTTTTGACTCAAGAATGTTGGGGCTAACTATCAATGAGATATGACTTTTATTTTTAATGATATGATGCTCAAAATAGTTAATGTCTATATTGATGATTTAACCATCAAATTAACTTTAGCAACTAATTATGCTTCTAAATTAGATTATGTCCAACTTGTTGTGATAAGTTTAACTTGCATCTTTGGACTTCATATAGGAAAGATGTTAGATTACCTTATATCTAAAGAAGGCATAGTAGCTAACCCTGATAAGATTAAAGATATCCTAGATCTCATACCTCCTAGGAACATTTGAGATATGCATATTTTACAAGGTCATATTCAATTGATTCATTGTTTTATTTCCAATCTCATTAATCATCTTCACTACTTAACTCATTTTCTTCACAAATATACCTCTTTTATTTAGGATGAAGAGAGTAAAAAAGCCTTTGACTCTAGCAAAGAAATTTTAACTACTCTTTCCATTTTACATTGTCCACAATTTAATAAAAATTTTTATATCTATTTTTCTAAATCTAACCATTCTGTATTTATCATGCTTTCTTAAAGATGAGAAGATGGAATTGATCTTCCCATATATTACATATCTCATTTTTTCTTAAATTGTGAGGCTAAGTATTTTGGTATTAAAGAATCTTATCTAAGTCTTATATTTACTCTTAAAAAGTGGAGGCATTATTATTTAAATGCTAAGGCATTTGTTATTTGCAAAGATAACATACTTAAAATCATTATTAATAATCCCTTTGATAATCACCATTTAGCTCATTAAAAAACTTTTTCACTAATTTTGACCTTTGTTTTTTATCTCAAAAATCTATTAAAAGTTAAGCCATGGCTAATCTTATCTTCTTTTGGATTAACTGATGTTGTCTACAACTTATATGTTGACATGAAAAATTTAGATGCTATCCTTTATTTTGATGGAGTACACATCTCCTTTGGATCTAGTACAACTTGTGTTCTTATTCTTCTTACTATACAAGTTCTCTACTTTTCTTATAAACTTGACTTTTCATGCACTAATAATATAGCTAAATATACGGTTCTAATACATGGTCTCTTGCTAGCTTCACAAAATCAAGTTAAATTCATTACTATTTATGGTGACTCTTAGCTCATCATAAATCAAGTTAATAATAAATTTGATTCTAAAGCTCCTCACCTAGTTTATTATTTATAAATGGCCAAGGAAATAACTATTTCCTTTTCTGCTTACATCTTGAGTCATATTCCACACTCTAAAAACATGTTTGATAATGGTTTGGCAACATTTTTAATTCAGGGTGATCCTTCTACCATACAATATTAACTTGTGTAACCTTTTTGCATAATGTCTATTATACAATCTCCTAATATCTTGGTCAATGCTATCAACATAGATGATAAGATTTAGTAGTATGTTGATCTTCTTCATTATCTTATCATTGGAGAGACTGCTAGTCATTTAACATCTTCTTAAGAATATTCTTTGCATAAACATAGTCAACACTTTCAATTAGTGAATCCTGATATTTTATATTAAGATTCTTCTACAAGAATTCTTCTATGTTGTCTTAATTATTCTAATTCTAAGACAGTCCTCAACCAAATTGATTCAAGAGTTTTTGGTAAACACATAAGATCATAGTCTTTGGTTGCTTGTATTAGTTCTTTAGGCTATTGATGACTAACCTTAGTTAAAGATGCTTACAATCTATTCAAAACATAAGATAGCTATCAAAGACATGCATCACTTACTAATCTTTCTTCACAAAAGCCTAGTATATCTCAAATGACATAGTCATTATAAAAATGATATCTAGATCTCATTGGTGCCATTAATCCTTCTTCATCTACTAGGCACTAATTTATTTTGATTGCTATGAAATATTTCACTAAGTGGTAGAAGTTATTCCTTTGCATTCCACAATGTCTCACTTCATTTGTTGTTTCACTCTTGATCACATATTAACCCTCTTTAGTGTACCACTTTAAATTATAACTGATAATGGACCTTAGTTAAAAAGTAAGAAGATAACTAATTTTTGCTCCATGTATCACATCACCTAGTCATTTTTGTTACCCTTTAACCCTTATTCTAATGGTCAATTCAAGTCCACTAATAAAACTCTCATTTATTTCCTTTGTACCATGGTCAGTAAAACCCAATACAATTAGTACATATAATTATTCCATGATCTATGGGCTTACTATACCACCTTTCATATATCCATAGATTGTATCTTATAGTTTTTTAACATATAAATCTTAGGTAATCTTACAAGTTGAGCTTAGTATTCCATCTCTCTATGTTGCTCTTCATGATTGGTGCTTAGATGAAGACAACAACAACAAGTGATGCATTGAGTTGGATTTGCCTAAAGAATAATGGCAAGTTGCTCTTCAACATTTGTATGGATATCAACAAATTAGAGAGATTCATGAAGGTAATCTAGTTCTTCAGAATTTCCTAAACTTCAAAGATAAAAAGTTCTTCTCTAATTGGTACCATCCTTTTTGATGGTTCAATCTTTATAAATAGTGTCTATATTCTATTTGATCTAGAAGGACATCAATCTCTAGATTCCATTAATAGAAGCTTTTTAAAATGCTATTACATGTAGCTAATTTATAGCATTAAACTTGCTGACTATTTTAGATCAAGTGTGTGTCCTTCCAACAATAATTTAATTTTTAATAGCTCTTTTACACTATGATGGGATAATAGATTTGTTTTAAACTCTATTTTATTTTGCATTATTTTGCTTACTACTTTCAACATTTCTTTCTTATATTCTACTATATCTCTAGTTATTTTCTTCATATTTTCCTATGTTATCTATCCCATTCTACTCTATGTTCTCAACAAAAATTAGTGAGGTTTAAGCATAACTAAATCTCTCATTACTTCATGTGCTGGTATCCTTGCATGTATTTTAAAGTCAAATAAGGAGGGATTACTTTGGATATATAGCCATATAGTATGTAAGATTTAGCCATGTCTCATTTTGTGGCATAGCACCATCTTCATGATAGGTGTATTAGTGATATCCTATTTTCTTTGCTTTCTCTTTTTTCTCTATGTTTACATGATATAATTTTTCTCTCTTGGACTATATTTCTTTTTTCTTCCTCTCATCTCCTCACCTCATCTATTTGCATTCCTCTTTATGTTCAACATTAGTGAGGCCAAATGAGTGTCTCTGCCCTAATGTAATGAGGGAGTGTTAAGTACAAAGTGACATAAGAAGTGTGAACATTCATATGAGTGAGGTAAAGAAGAGGATGATTATAAGGATCTAGCCATGTCCCACTTCTATGACACAACATCTCATTGCTAGTGTATTGGCAATGTTTCTAGCATACTTTTTCCTTATTTTATTATTTTTTGTTTTCACTTTTATCTAACTTACTATCTTTCTCTGTTCCTTTCTTCTTTCATGTTCTACATTGGTGAGGCCAAATGAGTGTCTCTAATTTCCTCCAATGATGATGTGATTGAGCAAATTGAGTGCTTAAGAAAATACAATAATTTCCACTTTTCTGTACTTACTAGAATTTAGTCATGTCCCACTTCTATGACATACCACTCCACTGTAAGTATATTGGAGATGCCTGCGAATATCTTCCCATTATCTTGCATAATTGAAATAATTTTGCAAGTACCTCATAACTTTTGTCTTTTCTTGATGGATTCTCCTTTAGTTTTATAATATTATTCATCAAGAGGGGGGCAATGTTATACCCACTTTATGCTTTTTTTTAAATGGTCAAAGTTTTAGTTGTATCCTACAACTACTAAAGCTTAATTCATCTTTAGCAATTTCAAATTTGATGTTCTGCATCATCGACATTATTTTTTTTTGGTTTTCATCTTTATTGTTCATAAAAAATGATGTCTAACATAATTTGTAGATTCATTTTGAATATTTCTCTTAGTTCTTAGTTTTGACATCTAATGTTGTCTTTTGTATCAATTTTGACTTCATATTTTTCTAAGTAATTTGTTCTGAATAGATAATGTTACTTTGCTATTTGACATCCCCCATCAAATTTACCTTTCAATGTTTAATGTCACTTTCTATGTCAATTATATTTTCAACATTTGTTGAATCTATGTATGTCATTTCTTCTACTGAGAACCTTCTAGAAGATTCTGTGGATTCTAATGCATCATTTTATCATGATCTACAAGGTATTTATGTCCTATAAATAGGACAATATTCCTAAATGGAAAAGGATTAGAAACTAGTTAGATACTAGTTAAATACCAACAAACAATCATAGCTGAAGATAGATAGTCATCTACTAAATTTTTAAACAAAGAAAAAGCTCTTTGTAATAGTATTCCTTTTTGTGATTTCGTTCATAGACACTAAGATCTCTATGTACTTTTAAGTCCTTCAGTGTTTTTAATGTCCCATTTGTTCATTCGGCTAGTACATTTGTATCTTCTTAATGTTATTCTCCTAGCACATGGAGAATCTTATTCAATCTAGATCTACATATAGATCTACTGAAATCCTTTTCCTTTATGCTTTGTCAACTCCCAATCTATAGAAATTGTTATCTATTTGAGATCTTTATTGATCACACATTAAAGAGAGAGATGAGATAACATAGCTCCTTGTTAACCATTCTTAATTCTCTTGATTGCATCTCATAGGATCATCATTGCACTTTTTTAGGTTCCTTCCTAGCTATATTATTTTCTTGAATTACAATTTTTCTTTTTTTTTATTTGTATTGATGCCACAAAAAATCTATTTCACTATCCTTTTGATTTAGAGATGTGATTTATTTCTTTAGCTTATCATATCTATTCTATTTCATTTCATGGATTTTCCTTTTCTAACCACATATACTTTGATTTCTAATAGATATCATTCTACATAAGTTTTTCATACTGCATCATGCATATGTTGTTTTTCTTCCATTCCATTTAATATAATTTTCTTAGCTATTCTATGCACTCTTTTACACTTGTTTTGCTTGTGTTTGGTAAAAGTACTATATTGGATTGTTAGATTTTTTTTTTCAATTTGGAGGGTTTAGGGTTTAGGGTTTTATAGTAGAGATATTTTTGGTAAGGAATGATATAAAGATGGAAAATACTAATGTCTCTTAAGTTGTAAAAAAATATGAAAAATTTTGAAGCCTTTGATTTTTCTTTACCTATTTTCTGAACCATTCTAAATTGGAATTAAGCTTCTGTTCAGCCACAGGAGTAACATAGTTAGCTACAACCCCAACTAATTTTGGGGGCTTTGCAAACATCCAAATCTGCTTAGTATTGACCAACATGTCTTGAAATTGACCTATTGCAGTCCCTACCATAGAAATGCCACTAGAATTAGAACAATATGAAATGTACAGTGCCTGATCTTGGAAATAAATTAGGGCCTGATATGGGTGAGCAGGAGGGATTTGAGACACAAAAACCCATGCTAGAGATGAAGAAGAGGATGGAAACCTAGAAATGAAAGGATCAAATGAACAAAATAGGCAACCCTTATATCCATTTACATTTGAAGTAGTAGTGAAACAAGCATCATTATCATGGTTGTTTTCAATTGGATTTAGGATTAATTCAAATTCCATTTTTCCCTTGTATTTTTCTTTTGACAAATAGTTTTTTTTATTCAAATTTTCATCCATGCCTGATACACACAGAACATTATGCTTCTCTATGTTTTGAATGAGCAAAATTACCTTTGCACTAGTCAAGTTGCCCAATTCCTTGACACTCTTTATCTCTTTGTTCTTCCTATCATTGAACCACTTCCTTCTTAGAGCTACATCTTTCTTGTAGATAATTGGAATCTTTACTTTTCCCATGTTTTCCCTCCATAAATTTCAAAACATAGAATGCACCGAATCACACTCTATTTATTATTCATCATAAATAGTTTCTTATATAGGGGTTTCTTTATCTTAGTTTGGAAGAAAAGGAATAATGTAAAAAATCATGTTAAACAAAATGTAAGTTACATTTTATGTTAAAAAAAAAGTTGGAAAAAAAATATTTACTAGTTAACATATTATTTTATGGGTTAATTTACATATTACTAGAAAAATTCTTTTAATTTAATCAGTAAAGTAAAAAGCTTTTTATTTAAAATAATTTATGGCAAAGTCTCTAAGTGGTTTATCAATCTTGAGGGTTTCTAATAGAGTTTTATAGTAGATATATTTTTGGTAAGTAATGATATAAAGATGAAAAATACTAATGTTGCCTAAGTTGTAAAAAAATATGAAATTTTTTTGAAGCTTTAGAGTTTGTTTTACCTAATGATTTATTTGAATCCTTGTCAAAACATATCACTTCAAAATACCTATTTCTACAAATTATTAGATTTGTTCACCTAGATAACGGTTTTAAATCAGTTACTATGATTGCTTAGTTTATCACATTCACCATTTTCTTTGATAATATAATCGAAACATCATAAATACTTAATAAAAAAAATTAATTGATAAATAAATTATTGGTACTATGGAATAAAAAGAGGAAAATAGAAAAATTTTATTAATACGAGAGAGTATTGTAACACCCTCTGGGTTATCTTCCTATGCCACTTAGGCCTTAGAGGCAATCTGGCATTGCCACCATGATTAGGTTGTCCTGCTAAAGGGGTGATTAGTCCCTTCTTGTCTCATTTCATCCAACTCCCATCACTTGCCCATCCTAGCTCTACAGCTCCATGTCAACACAATCTCTAAACCTGGCCTTAAATGCCATAAGTCAAACCTTTTCTTGAGGGATACATGAATAATCCTAGCTTCTCATAACGAGGTGCCCCTTCATTTGAAGGTTAATTACAGTGTTTACAATTGTTTCCACCCTTAACAAAGGATAGGATGTTACAATCTACCCCCTATAGGCATCTAGCTTGTCCTGGAGTGGTTCCTCTATATCCAGCTACTCAGGTACTACTTCATCATTATACTCCTCAAATTTAGTTCCTTTATTTTCCTCATTATCATATATACAAACAGAAGATCAAAAATTATAAAACATAGTTTATTACATCCATAATAAATACAATTTATAAATACAATTTATCATTCAATATCATGATGACCAAAAAGTTGGGGGTAAGTATTAAAAATAAACTTCCTATTTTTCCAAGTTTGCTAATCATAATTTGACCATTGAACATGTACTTTGTTGATAGTTTTATTTTGTAATTTCTTGGTTCATTGGTTCTTAATAGCAAATTTTCTAACTTCAAAGCTAGTGTTGGATTGTAATGGCAAAGTATTCCAATCTAGCACATATGGTACATCATTTTCATGAAATTTCTTTAGCAAGCTTACATGGAAAACTAGATACATTTTTAAGGTTGGTTGAAGATTTAACCAATATCCTACTTCACCAGTTCTTTTAGAGATTTCAAAGGGTCGACAAGATTTGGGTGCAAATTTAGTATATTTTCCAAGTTTAAGAGAACTTTTTGTAGGTTTTACTCTCAATAGTACTTGATCTCCTACTTGGAATCCTTTTTTAAGTCGATGTTGATCTACATACCCTTTATATTGATCTTGGATAGCTTGTAAATTTTGTTTAACTCTTGTGACAATGTTTTCCATTATTTTCATTTCTCCTTCCTTCCATTCTATTCTTAAGGTTGGATTCACCCAGGTTAGTGGTATATGATAATTACATCCACACACTACTTTGAATGGTGTTCGATGTATGGAACCTTGATAATTGTTATTATGGAAAAATTTTGCTAGGTGTAAATAATTCTCCCACATTTTTGGTCTTCTTCCAACATAGCTTCGTAGGATATCTTCTAATATTCTATTCACACATTTGGTTTGCCCATCAGTCTTAGGGTGGTAAGCTATGCTAAATTTCAACTAGGTCCCAAGCTCTCTAAAGAAATTTTTCTAGAATTCAGATATGAACTTGGGATCTTTGTAGAAGGTGATAGATTTTGGACAACCATGCAATCAAAATACTTCACGTACAAATTGTTTGGCTGCTTCTTTTGCTATGTTTGTAGATTTCAAAGTTTTAAAATGTGCCATCTTTGATAGATGATCATCCACTACCAAAATTGACTCATTTCCTTTTTTGGTTATTGGCAATCCCACAATGAAATTCATGGCGACATCTTTCCATTTGTAGGTTGGGACTTCCATAGGTTGAAATAACCCATTGGGTTTTCTCTATTTTCTTTTATTCTTTAACATGCTGGACAATTTTTAATGTATGAGGACACATAATTCTTCATTCGAGGCCAAAAATAAGATTTACAAATCATCATATAGATCTTAATATAACCTTGGTATCCTATGTTTGGTACTTCATCTACTTTACACAACAACCTTAGTCTCCAATTTCCTTTTGGTTTTTCTTCAATAAATTATTAGAGGTAAGTTGATATTGAGGCTCATAGGAAATATTAGTTAAAATATTCTTAAAATAAGGATCTTCTTTTATTTGTTCCTTGATTTCATCTTCCATAGGGATTGTTACTACACCTATCATTAAGTTCCACATTTGACTAAAGGCATCAACTACTACACTTTTCTTACTAGGGAAATATTTGATTTCAAAATCATATTTAGGCAATAAATTGATCCATTGCCTTTGACGAGTATTCAAAATAGGCTATCTCTACAAATATTCTAAACTTTTATGATCTATGTTTAGTACAAACCTTTTTCCACAAAGATAATGTCTTCAAACTTTCAAAGCATGAACAATAGCTAGCAATTCTAAATCATGGGTTGAGTAATTTACCTTAGCTCCTAGTAATTTATGAGATTCATAACATACCACTTTATCTTCTTGTGAAAGAACTACACCAATTCCTATCCATAGGAATTCATGGATACTTCAAATGGTAATTCTTCATTTGGAATTCTCAGAATAGGTGTTGTTGTAAGTAGCATCCTTAAATGCCTCCTTACATTGTTCATCAAACTTAAACACATGTTTCTCCAGCAAAAGGTCAGTTAATGGGGCTACCAAGGTAGAATAATATTTAATTAAATGTAATAAAAACAATCTAAACCCAAGAAGTTGTGAACCACTATAACATCTTTTAATTCAGGCTAGTCCTAGATTGCACTAATTTTTGTTGGATTTACTTGCAATCCTTTCTTAGAAACTATATGACCTAAGTATGAAACTTCTTCCTTAAAAAGTTCATATTTACTTAATTTAGGTTTCAGTTTATGCTCTTTAATAATTTCTACTGTGATTTTTAAATGTTTGACATGTTCTTCTCTTGACTTAGAATAAACAAGTATATCATCCATAAATACTATAATAAAATGATCAAGATATTTAGGAAAAATAGCATTCATTAATACCATGAATGTTGTAGGTGCATTAGTTAATCCAAATGACATCACAACAAATTTTTATAATCCATACCTTGTTCTGAAAGTAGTTTCCTCAATATCTTTCTCCTTGATCCTTATTTGGTGATAACCTGATTTTAAATGAATCTTTAAAAAATAACATGCACCCATAAGTTGATCAAAAAAATCATTGATCCTAGGCAAAGGATAAGTATTTTAATCATATTTTTATTCAATGCTCTATAATTGATGCATAATATTAGTGCACCATCTTTCTTTTTAATGAATAAGATTGGTGCATCCCAAGGTGACATGCTAGGTCAAATTTTCCTTTCTTCCAATAATTGGTCTAATTGTATTTTCAATTTTCTTAATTTAGAAGTAGAAAATCTATAAAGGGTTTTTGAAATAGGTCATGTACCGAGAAAAATATCAATAGCATGCTTAATGGTTCTTTTTGTAGGTAGTTCTCTATTTTAACCAAATACTAAATCTTTATATTCCTTAAGTTCTTTTGGGATCTCAATACTTGAAGATCTTTGAGGTTGGGTTACTTTGACAAACAACATCGTAGCATCTTTTTTGACTAATCTTTTAGTTTTCTTAATGGTTATCATATGAATTTACCTTGTTGTTCCTATCTCCTTTAGAACCCTAACTCCATCAATGGTTGGGACTTTTAAAATACAAATTTGAAAGTGGGCAGTAATTCAAATTTTTGTAGGAAATACAATCCTAAAATTGCATCAACATCACCTAGTTCAAATTCAAAGAATTCATCAATGAAAGGCATGTTTTTCAAAGTAAAGTTAATTTCTCCATACCTGGTATGCTTGCTCACTGTCTTTTCATCTGCGAGTTCTTTCTTAGTAATTTTCTTAAAAGGTAAACTTAATTTCAATAAATTAATTAACTTTGGAGAAATAAAGTTATCATTGGGACCACTATCAATGAAAACTTTAATTTTTTTACTTTGAATTAAACCTTTAAAAATCAGTAGAGAAAATTGAAATTTACGCAAACCTAATTTAATTGATGCAAATATCTTCTTCATGGCTACATTGGTGGTTGAAATTTTTCCTTTGTTCATGTTTGGCTTGGGTTTTTGATTCTTGATTTGGTTGTTTCTTTGTACTTTTGTTCACAATTTTGGACAGTCTCATTTGAAATGATCTTTGCCACAAATAAAACATCCTGATCCTGATCGAGCTCTTTTGGTCAACATTTCTTCTACCATTGCTTGTGGAAAGGTAGTTTGTTGAAGAGTTGCTTGTTGAAGGGTAGCTTGTATTTGATTTGATTCATCATAATCCTTAGCAATTCTATAGGCTTCATCAATAGTTTGAGGATTATGGGCTTGTGTTTGGGAACATAGTTGATCATGTAGTTCACTATTGAATTTTGAAGCTAATTCTCCCTCATCTTTGTGACTTACATACCAAGAAAGATCATACAATTCCTTGTAGTAATCATCTACAAATTGCCTTCCCAATCTTAAGGAATCAAATCTTATTTTGCGCTCTTTGAGGAAAGAATGAAGTACAAATTTTTGTTTAAAGTCTTAACAAAAATTAAGCCAATTTATAATCAAACCTTGAGATCTTTGTCCATTCCACCATGTTGCCACAAGTCCTCTTAAGTACAAGGAGATAACTTCTAAACATTCATGGCTTGACAAATTCAACATATCAAAGTAGTTTTTTGTTATATCAAGCCAATCTTTTGCCTTGGCATTAGATCTAAGGACTCCATCATAGTGCTCTAATTTTACTTTATTGGCATGAACTTTTGTAAGCAATTCTCTAGGTGGATTAAGCTAATTCCCATATCCCTCATCTTCGATTTCTACTCTATGACCTACAAGAGGGATTTTGGTATCTTGTCCATTAGCAAGTGGGGGTTGTTTTTGGTGTGGATCCCTAGGGGGAAGTTGATCTTGATCTTGATGTTGATCCCTAGGTGAAACGTGGGTAGGATTTGAAGGCTAAGTGAGATGTCGGTTAATTGCTTGATGGAGTCTACAAAGGAATCCATCTTTCATTGCACGTGTGATCATTTATCCTTTAAACTCTAGGAAATTTCCTACTTTCCTCGGACATAGTTTGCATCTCTGTCCCAAACCCTTGATTTAACTGATGAAGCTCTTCTTAAACACCCATGATTCCATTTATTTGATCTTCAAGGGCATTTATTCGATCATTAACTCTGGCCTCCATTTCTCTCCAATTTATTTTTTGGGTTTTGGACATCGGTAAGTTAAAGAAATTAGGTATGTTGGTAATCCTTAGCTTTTATAACCCTTTTCATGGGTATCAAAATAGTTAATCAGTTGCAGAAGAAGTTCAAAATATCATAGATTTCTTATTGAGTATCGAATCCTAATTATTTTTGGGACCTTAAACAATGGTTTAAAATGCTAATTTTCTATAATAGAAAAGCTAAATTTGATAGTTCCATTGAGTCCAGAAGGTTTAAATCTATTGGAATCAATTTTTGTTTGGTTGAAAATAAACTCCAAATTTAGAAGTTATAGCCATTTTAAATTACAAAACTTGCACATTTTTCAAAACTTCCTGAGAGGTCATCCATCCATCGTAGTTCTACTCCAGAATGAGCATACTTAATGGTGAAGTTTTTATTTCCTTTGTTACCAAGGTGCCAATTTGAATTTTTGAGAAATATTTATGCATGTTTTAAATTTAAATTAACAATTATTGACGAAAATATTTTAATTTTAATTTTTTAGTCAGTTGATAGGAATTTTGAAATTCCTGTTAATTGTCGAGAAATTTGAATTTTCTATTTGCTGATGGAAAATTTTTGCTATGTAGATGATGACTATTTTAGGGTCTGTTGTGGCCCTTGATTGGGCCTGCAAGACCCATCACTAAGCTTGCGTGGCCCCTTGATTGGGCTTACATGACTTTTGCACATGGCAAAGAGGTGATTTCTGGCAGTGTTTGGAGAGGTGGTTTGTGGCAATGTTACAAGGCAGTGTGTGTGCAGTCCCTTTGCAATTGCAACTGGTAGCAAGCCTGGCCATGGTTAGCAATAGGTAGCAAAAAGATTGGTTATAGCGCGTGAGGGTTCAAAATTTTTTTAATAATAACTTTTGGGGGTCAAAATTGAACTCGAGAACTTCTGTCTCTTTTTTTATTTTTTATTTTTATTTTTTAACAAGAATTTTAAAAGAATTTTTTAAAATAAATTCTAGAATTTAAAATTTTAAAAAGAAATACCTTTTTTAATCTTAAATTACACTTGTAAGTCACATTTTGATAAAATTGGTATTGTTGGAATTGTCTTAAAGAGCATTTCATGTTAAGTTAAGTTAGAGGTAATTCTATTTTAATGAACCTAGAAATCATAAAATCAAAAAAATTGAACATTAGCTTTTTTTTTTAAATGGTGAATGTTAGATTTATCAAATCTTTGGTTAAGTTAAAACTTCATCTTTGCTTCTACTAAGATTCTTATGGTATTATAAATATAAGAAGAAAAAAATAACCTTACCTATCACAACTCAATATTAGCAAAAGACTGAAGGATTTTATCAACTGAGAAGCTTGAAGATTTTTTAGGATTCTAACTATCTTCATCATGGACTTGAAGCATTAAGCTTCACATCTACCTCAAACTCCTTTAGATAGTTCTCAATCAGCCACTACTGTTTACATCAAAATAATGTACTTTCTACTTTTGATTGTGTTCATAGCTTACTTGGGAAAGAGGGGTTTCAATAACTTACAACTTTGAGGTTACCTGATTTACTTGTCTTCCTCATTTTTAAACTTTTCCATTACAAAGGCGTTCTCATGGAATGGTGTGAACAATATAATGGTAGAAAAGTTCTGTTTCCCAGTTAGTTTTTGAAGCAATAACAATCCTTCATTCTGATTTCGAATAGCCTTGGGTTTTCAGTAAAGAGAGGATCCTTTAATTCCATCAGGTTTCTCCCCAAAATTTAAATCATCTTGCAAAAAGGAATTATCTAATTATGTTATAAATTTTTCTTTTGGCAAAGCCAATTTGTTTGTGAAGATTTCATTAATGAGATTCACTTTTATTTATGTCTACTTATTTATAGCAAGGTTTGTGGTATAAACATTAATCCCTTGTTAAGTCTTATTTTATTTACATACTTCGTGGTGCCATAACTGGTAGAATTTATGATTGGTTGTTGTCTTGTTTCTCTACTGGTATAATGCCATGATTGGAATTACTATTGCCCAACAAAATCTTCTGAAATATTATACCCTATTTTGTGTACCATTGTTCATATATTTGATCCTAAGTTATGACCATCCAAACAAATGTTTTAATTGTTACAATCCTTGATTATGTCCTAAATTTCTCAAAGATGAAAGAGTTATAAGAAGTAAAACTATGGGTGCTAAAAAAGGTTAGCTAGCATTACAGTATACTCAGAATCAAGAAGAAATCAATAAAGTATTTTTGTGTATTTATTATTTCCTTATTGTTGATTATGTCTTTATTTTATTTATTTGATATTGCAATTTAGGTTGTAGAATGAACTGATTCAGAGTGCCCAAGCTAGAGTTGCATAGGCTGAAGAAGTTCAAGGTACTTCGATCTTTGGTATAGTTCAACCACAAGAACAAATCACACTTTCTACTCCAAAGGTATATACACACACACACACATACAATAACTTAGTTTAATGTCTTATTTGTTTTTCTAATAAATTTCTTTTTGTAGAGGCAATGTACTAGGCAAAGTTTTGGTGATTCAGTAGTTATAAGAGAACAAGCCCAACAATAGGCTCAACAACAACCCCAACAAACTTGACAAAATACAAGACAAGATAAGGGAAAGTAACTAGAGGTAAGTTTTAATTATTTAAATATTTGAATTCTTCTCTTTTTTCTTTGTATGATGTTGATTTTTTTGTTACAAATGTCTATGGAGTGATAGTACTTTATTCGAGAGATAGACAAAAATAAGGCAAGCACCACTTCTGAACAAACTCCCATTCCTTCATCTAGATCACTAGGCATGCATTCTTTTTGTATGACACTTGTAAGAGGTTCCCTTACACAAGCAGCACCAACACCACTTCTTGAGTCTGTTCTAGTGGTTCCTTCTTTTTCTATCTTGTGTTCTTCTTATTCAATGGAATAAATAGTGGTGGTTGCTGAAGAAGAACTCATGCTTATTCGGCTTATTAGTTAGTGGATTTCTAATAATAAATCCTCTTCTATTCATGAGGGTGTCTACCACTTACAGGAGTCTTAGTCATGCAAATTCAAGGCAAACTATGATTTAGTATAGGCTAGAGTTCCATCATCTTTGCATCCAATTCTCGAGGATGCTCCAAATGCTATTAAAGATCTAGAGCAACTCTTAAGAAAATTGAAGAGTACAATGTGCTTTTCTCATCATTTGGAATGGTTCCTCCAAATTGGCAATGATTAATTTTAGTTAAATACTATTTTTTTATTCTCTGCTCTTCCTTTTTTTTATTTGTTCATAACTCATAATTTAGTCTTGTTTATGCTAAGGAAAGAGAAGGAATGACAAAAGGACATGGATGATCAATCAATATAGATAGATATGCTAAATACCTAGCTTAAGAGAAAGGAGGAATCAACAGCTGCAACAAGATGTATGACCTAGTATATCAAAAAATTGTGTGATGGATTGGCTGGATGTAAGGTAGTGCTTAGTAAGAAGGAAGTCACTAATTAAGAAAGGAAAGCACAATTTAGATAGACATAGATCTCCTTCACTAATTTAGTCACAACAAATGATCATAGTTTTTTTCTTTACATCTTTCCCATTTTTGTGTTCTACTTCTTTCCCTTATTCTTCCCTTCCTATATTCTACTTGGATGTAATTCCTATTACTTTATTAGATAATAAAATAAAATAATATTTTTCTTCCATTTTGACATTTTTTTGGTTAGATGTACTTGTGTTTTATAATAAAATAAGGTTTTTCTTCTGCTTTGGCTCTTGATTTGTGGTTGGCTCTGAAACACCACAAACTTTCGAGCTTAGTACTTTTCCAAAAAGAATCAAGCTAAGTCACGATGCTCCCCAGCATGACTAAAGCTTGAGGACCCCACAAATAGCTTCAAGCAGAGTCGAACTCAACGAAGAGCAATTCCTTGGGACCCATCGACGACCACGACAACATTTGCTATCAAACCTAGCAACTTTGGAGCTTAAAATACTTAGTTTACACTAAGTATGTATTCTCAGCGTATACGCCTAATGTTCATAGCGTATACATCCCAGATTGCATCTACAGCGTAGACGCCCAGCATACACGCCTCACATGTACGCTCAGCAGGTACGACTGATGCATACGCCAGGCATGCAATCCCCGAAGACGACATGGAAACAGCATTGCAAAACGAGATTCGGTACGAGGCAGCGATTCACACGAACAGAGCATCCACAGCGTATATGCCCGCCTGATATAGTGTATACGCCCAACAAATGTAACATGTACACTTGTAAATTTTATTTTTTCGCAGTCGGTGAATGCACCACGTGTCGCCCAACCCGAGTCTAACGTCGAAACCTGTATAAAAACCCCAATTTTTCATTAGAAGGTCGGTTGGCAATTTTGAGCAAACCAGAGAAAAACAGAGACGCTAAGAACCGGAGCAGAGAGCCTTGTACGCTGGACTTCAACCCTGTACGCTGAGCATATAGCCTCTACGCTGTGCCTACAGTTTGAACCAGCCCACAGTCATCCCTACATCCACCGGGGTTATTCGTCCGCCTTGTGTCAAAGCCACAACTGCGTTATACCCATGCATTGTAACTCTCATTTTGAAATACCATTATTACATTTTCTTCCTAAAATCTATTACAGTTTGCATTAATTGTTGCATGTATACTGTTTACGCTCATTTACGTTTACGCTCCGTTCGCATCAATTACGCTGTTTACGCTCCGCTTTACGCTTGTTACACCGTTTACATATAACCCAGCGTATAGCACTTCGGTGTACGTTTAGGGAAATCCTTGCCTAATCTGCGTGCGAACCACTCAAGGTACTCTGCCTTCGTTAATTCCAGCTTGCCCTTAGGCGAAGGTAGGGTCTTCTGTGCGTGTCCGGTGATCCCCCGGTTTCTGTTTCCTTCCAGCCGGAGACTGACGATTTTCAACGGTACAGAAATTGGCGCTAGAAGGAGGGCATTTTCCTAAAACTTACTGTGCTTCAGAATTCCCAGCGTCTACGTTGTTGAGTATACGTCAACCCTGTCTGCAAACCCCCCAGCGTCTACGCTGCTTAGTCTAAAACTTACTGTCTGCATACGCCCTAGCGTTTACGCCGTCGAGCGTCTGCGCTGCTAAGCTCACGCCAACTCTGTCTACAAATTCCCAACGTCTATGCTACTGACCATACGCTGACTCTGTCTGCAAACTCCCCAGTGTCTACGCTGCTGACCATACGCTGACTCTGTCTGCAAACTCCCCAGCATCTACGCTGCTGAATATACGTCGTCCGCTATACGTTGTAGACCTTGTCTACGCTATACGCTGACCTTGCACATTTTATGCTGTAGACTTTATGTACGCTGCACACAAAACTCTGTTTACGCTGCTAACACACATGCTGCTCACTTTACGCTGTAGACTTTGTCCACGCTGCACACAAGACCCTGTCTACGCCCTACGCCGTAAACTCGTTTACGCTGCCGTCCATATACACTATGCTCTGTACACTGTAAACCTTATTTACGCTGTACACTGACGCTGCTACGCTGCTTAACATATATGCTATACGCTTTACGCCATAGATTCTCTACGCTGTCGCTATACGCTATATACCTATACGCTGCCCTTATACGCTGGTTGTTGAAGCCTATACGCTGAGACCCAGTGTATACGTTGTACGCCACGAACGTAGGTTTACGCTGCACTAAGTACTCTAATTCCATATCCCTTCACTGTGCCATATTCTCAACTGTTCATCATGAACACCGCAAACACCATCGCTACAACCACCCAAGTCACCGACATTGTAGGCACCATGGCTATCCAACAGCCCACGGTCCAACAGCTTGCGGTACAACCCACAGTGAGGCCTCGTCGGTCCCTTAGATTGCAAGGGAGGAACCCGTCGTCTAACATCATAACTCAAGACTAGTACAACTTCATATGCATGAAAATACAAGCCAGCCTAGCCGTGGACCGAGCCGAAATGGAAGTTAAGAGGAAATATGAACTTTTCTATAGGGGAGGACAAGAGTTCATTTCTTCCCCATACGATATCATCCCTCTTCCAGAGCCTTACGCTGAGCTCATCACACAACGCCTCTTGCAAAGGAGCTAATCGCTAGATCAGCCTGTAGTAAATCCTCAACCGGAAGAGCAGGATGAGTTCGCAGCTCAATCTGAGCATGAAGACTCATATCACACCCTTAGCCCACAAACTTATATAAACCCGTTGTTTCACCCATTCACGGGCGAAACTACGTCCCTCCAGCCACCTCACCATCCAATAATCTAATCTGTACACTGCACCACATCCCCAAGCTGCCACCTCACCTAGCGCTCAAGACTGGACAGATGTTAAAAAACTAATCCAGAAACTAACTGACGAGGNCTCACCTTATAACATTTAGACTAGAATGCACATTACTTCAGGCATGGCCACACACCATTTTGCGAGTGTTCCCTATGTCTCTTGTAGGGAGAGCACTTGAATGGTATCAGGCCTTGCCAGGAAACTCGATATTTTCTTTAGAGGAGTTGTTACATCAATTCATTACCAGGTTCAAGTATAACTTGAAACCTGAAGCAACACTTGACAATCTTATACAGGTCAAACAAGCACCTCTAGAACCCATACAAAAATTCATCCAAAGGTGGAGTGCTGTTCTCAATGAGCTCCACGAGCCGATCCCACAGACGTATCTGCTCACCATTCTAAAAGGGTCTGTCAACGACTTTTTCAAATCCAAGTTATATTACCTCAATGCGCGTAACCTCAATCAAGCCTTTGTACAGATTAAAAACATAGAGGAGGCGGCCCAAAATAGCCACGACCCTGCGTATTTAGCCTTTAAGAATCAACACAGTAAAAAAGATAAAGAAAAGGCTAAAACAACTATAGCAGCGTTGGCAGAAACACAGTAAGCAAACCTGGGACAACAAAGCAAACCTCCTGTTGCCCCTACTAATTACACTACACCCACTCCTGCAACCGCACCAAAGTCATCCTCATCACAAAACCCAACACCGAATCGTACAAGAAACTTTGAGAGGAAAGAACCCTCCCAATACACACCACTACCCATAAAACCATCTCAGTTGTTTGACCAACTCCTGAAGGCTAGGTTAATGAAACACAAACAGTTATCCCCTGCTGCTATCCAGAGACATGATCGGTTCTGTCAACTGGTTCAGAACCCAAGCTTAGCAAAGCCGGATGAACCCCCAGTACCAAAAGGTTTTAGAATGGACTGCTTCTACGACTATCACCAACGTAACGGGCATGGCACAGATTATTGTTTCACCCTGAAACAAGACATCCAACAAATGATCGATGGAGGTCAGATCACTTTTGACAAAGCCAACCCGGTTCAGCCACAAAACCAGGCCATGGGTGTGTATAAAGACCCTCTAAATACCAAAGAGGCACCATACGTCATTAATACAATCTATCTTGATAACGAACCTGAGACACCTAGCATTAACACTGTCTATTCTGACCATGATCAGCAAACGTCTAATAAACCATTTGTAGTGCGTATTCCGACACTGTACAAACATCGACACCTTAGTCATCGTATTCACCACAGAAACCTTACGTTGTCAGAGTACCCCCTGCCATAGTAACTTCTAACACCCCGACCCGCAAAAAACCATATGTGGTGCGCGTACCTTCCGTCGCTGCTACCGCAAACTCACCAACCCCTCCTATTTGGCCTGCCCTTTACGTAGTCCGAGTACCACCCGCAGTCGCAACAGCGGAGGTACAACCTCCTGCTAGGCCAACCCCATACATCATTAGGACACCTGAATGTCCTAGTGATCCCCAATCCTCCATTTCCCAAACACAAAATAAACCAAGCCCCTATGTCATCAGCGTGCCTAGCCAGTCTGGCACCCAACCGCAAGCGACCATCCAACCGCAACCCCGCCTGACTCCATACGTAGTTCGAATCCCAAGGAAACCTGAGGCCTCAAAACCAACCGTGCCCCTGCGTTACACACGAGAACGCTTAGCAGATATGCTTACGCACCAGCGCTTGGAGAAGTATCGTCAACGGCTAGCCTTAGGACCTCCTAAACCTACCCCGTTAAATGCAATACCTATGAAGCCATCTAACGATCAACCAAACATAGGCCACGAGGGGGAATCATCTAGAAAACATGATACGCCCGAATCAACAATTCCAAAAAAAATGACAAATCAACGATGCACGAAATAAAATTGCTGGGCCCAATGGACCAAGTCATTGTCGATAAACACGCGCCCAACAATAGAGATCTAGCAACGGCTCTAACATAGGTTACACAAGCACTCAAACAAAAGAACACTTCACTGAGCCTATACGATCTAGTGTTAGCATCACAAACCCATCGAGAAGCTTTAGTGTGCATGTTAACATCTATCCCAGTGAGCGAGGACTTGCCTCCAAATGAACCTTCAATTCATGCGGTAATGTACTTGCCTCAAGGGTCAACTTCCAAGCCACTAAGTTTCCACAATAACAACATCAAGTTGGATGAGAAAACGGGAGAGATAACAACAGCCCCTATGTTTATAACAATAAGAGTAAACCAATTCAAGATACATAGGGTCCATGTAGATGATGGAGCTACCACAAACGTAGTGCCATATCCCATCGTCGAACAACTAGGGCTTACAGAGCTAATCAGACCAACCGCCACTACATGTTTGAAATCATTCAGCGGATCGCGCATGATAGTCAAAGGCACTGTGACCTTAGACTTCATAGTAGGGGACCAATTCCCACATCCGCTAACTTTGTGGTAATCGATGAAATGCCAGGGTTCAACCTAATATTGGGAAGGCCCTGGCTGGCCCAACTGAAAGCAGTTTCTTCATCTATACACCAAGAGATTCATCTGCCTTATGAAGGTGGTGAAATTGTTATACACGAGGAGGCTGCTACACCCATCATCTCATCATACATAGATACAGACCAAGGTTCAGAGGTTAAGCTCGAAGAGCCTAGACAACATGACATAAATGAACAACAACCGGTAAGCGATAATCTTTCAAACGCAAAGGAAGATCCACCCAAAATAGAAATACCCGGGCCTGACATTGTGCATACGCAACCTCCCTTAGAAACTACAACTGACACAAAAACTATGATACATGCAAAAGCGCAAGAAAACACTAACGCGGAAACAATTCCATCAGACGTCCCTTGGGCTGAATTACCATTCAACGTGATCAGCGAAGGGGACGCTGAATATAGAATCATACCCACTAACTCTACTCCCAACGTTAAAATGCGAAAAATCAAAAAATTACTAAGCTAATAAATAACAAAAACTCCATGGTCCGAAATGACGTTAAACTACAACTAGTTCAGGACGACGTTAAACTATCATGTTTGCAATGACATAAAACTAGCCACGATCAGAAATGGTCAATCAACTGAGAAATCCACCGGTGTCATTCGAAACGTCCCTTGCTTACGTTGGGGCCCGAAATGGCCTTAAACTATGCATATGGCCCGAAATGGCCTTAAACTAGTGCGAATCTGGCCCGAAATGGCCTTAAACTAGTGCAAATCTGGCCCGAAATGGCCTTAAACTAGATCATCCACTTATACTTTGTTTTCCTCTCCAATTCCGGCTCACTATTCGAATTTACACTTGCATTGCCATGTTGTCAATAACAATTTTCACGATTATCTTTCGTTTATCATTATACTCCGACTTATAATTACATCCGCGCATTACACTTAAACCACAAAAACAAACCAAAACATTTTACATTTCCATGTCGTGCTTGCAATTAAACTCAAAACCAATAAATTTTTTTTAACATGTAATGATGTACAATCACAAAAGTTAACTGGTTTCATTCATCTGTTCAATATAACTAAAAATTTTTAATTTACAATTCTTGTATAAATTTGAGTTGGAAAAACAAGACAAAAAAAATGAGACACCAAAAAAAGTAAACATCAAGGGCGGGAGGATCATCCCCTTTAGATCCGCTGGCATCATGAGCCCCCACTCCACTAGGGCTAGCTTCCTGAACATCATCATCGCCTTGATCCTATAAAATGCAAAGGGAACAATCAATATAAAGATAAAAGACAAAACTTTCAAACATTATGCAGCGAACGAATTTCATACTAACAAAATGCCTATAGTAGGAGATCCCCCTAAGCCAAATTCCAGTCGGTGAAGGATTTCCTCTTCTAAGACACTGGTCCAATCGGTCCCATCAAGGCCTAGGTCGACATTTGCCAAGGCCTTCCCCTTGTCAACAGTTGACCAAGTGGGACATTTTAAAGGGAATTCATGCACCGACACCTCCCCAGAAGCGGTTGTAATCACCCTTGTAGGCGATTCCATCTCAACAGTTGTGTTTTGAGCAAAGGTATTGAATGCAGAGCGCAGACCCAGACCGTCCACAAACATTTCGAGTTGGCGCTTTTCAATGGATAATTCCTTCAAAGATTTCTTATAATGATGCTTGTGGTTCTTTTCATCCTGACCCCATTTTCGTACCTTGGAAGCGAAAGCCTTCCAATCCTGGCACTTGAGGTTCAATAGATCCACCTGGGCCTTACGCTCTGCTAGTCTCCATGTCAGTGATGCGTGGAGATTAAGTAGGTTCTAGTATCTAGTATACGTGACCTTGGAAGTCCGCCAAGAGCGATCACCACTTAGTTTAGCAGAGGTGAACTCATATCGAGCCTTGAGATTGTCATGCTCAACTGACAACTCAGAAACTTCCTTATCCTTTGCTTGAATTTGTAACCACAACTGTTCGACGGAACGCCTACAAGTCCACAACGATTTGGCATTGTGAACGAGACCTTCCGTCACTTCGTCATAGACTGGCCTTGGTACCTGCTAGACCTCTGGGGATAGTGTGGGCAAACTCTCTATGCTAACCATCTCAGAAGGATCCCACCTCAGTTTAGCACCTATGCACACGAAAAGAACAAACGCTAAAATGACAAAAACAGGGTGTGAAACTCTAAAGCTGCAAACAACTTGAAACATATATACCTATCTCAGGGTGGGCTTCCTAAATTCATTCAAGAACTTCCTTAGCGATACCAGCCACAAAATCCATTTTACTTGGCATCTCTGTCCAAGTAAATGGCCCACGAGTGCGAGACGGACTAACCTCCGCGGTCCTTTCAGGGGGGATCATTTTCATGGGCACGTCTAGTCGCATTGTTCTGGTTTCACTACCTTCATCTAGAAGGGATGAAAAAATAAAAATAAAACACCATGAAACAACAACTCAGAAAGTAACATAATAAAATGAATGAAAACATACTATGTTCTCAGTTTCCTTCTAGGTTTGGAGGGTCGCCAAGGTCCAACCTTCCCTTGAGGAAGCTACTAAACATTTCATTGACATCACTCTGGTCATTTACCAGTTCAGTCTCCATGGTGTCTTCCCATAGCTCCTCCATTTTTTCCCTTGATCCTTGCCGGCCTCTTCCTCATCGGTCACTAACTCCGTTGTAGTTTTCTCCTCTTCAATAATAGTCTCTAATTCCTGCCTCCTCACTTCTCAAGTCAGGTCTGAAGGCATCAGTGGCACGTAAGCGGTCAAAATAAAAATTATGAATAAGACGAAAACAATAAATCAATAAGTGTACTAAGTTTACTTACCTCGGGCAGGCATCTTGAACCGTATACGCTTAACTCGTGGCTCGTCCACATTTGAGGCCTCCTTGGTTGAACGTTCACGCTTTGTCAGCTTTGACTTGGCCTTGCCAATGGTCTCTTTGATGACCCGTTCTACTCTTTTCGCAGTATAAGGCACATCGTCTGGTTCCAACCCCACACTGTCACATGTGTGGATTGAGGTACCAGATGATCCCCCTGTCATGATAGATATGGATTCATCAATTCTCTCGAGCGCATCTTGGGACTCAACTGTTTCAAACAAATGGTTGATCCATGGGCGAGATAATTGACCTCAATCCCGCAGAACATACTTGATGTCCGCACGAACCACCACAAACTTTGCTAAGCGGGGAAGATAACCGACAAAGAAGGTAAAGGTAAAGTGGGACTGCACCTTGACATTTGAGCACAATCGCACTATCTCCTTGTGAAGGCCCGACAACAAAAATTGGGCCCAGTTATAATGCATTCCGGTTTCTAGGACGGTCCACATAATATGCACAGCTTCAACACCAAGACTTCACACCTGGGAAAGGGATTTAGGGAATACCCGTGCCCTAAACAAGGGATATAATTCATGAACTTCCTCAACTTTTGACTTCCCCTGCATAGGGAATCCCTTAGCACCCTTGGTAATGGCCAACCAATCCTCTAATTCATGAACCATATGGAGCTCTTTATGAGCCCTATCCAAAACTATACTTATACCATCCGCCGGTACACCAAACAGGTTCGAAAAGAATTCAGGCGATAGATGGAAAACTATCTTAACACCCTTAATCCGGGTGCTGTAGTAAGAGACAGACTTGTCAAAGGAATCCACGATCCCGATCATTTCTGCTATTGATACATCAGGGCTTGGGGTCGTAAAGAGCTCCATAAGGCCGGCATCGTCTAAACAATGAACGATGGATGGCGGGGCATGAGTGCGCAACCATTTTTGAGCCTTACTGACCTCCCCGAACTTCATTGACAGGGTAGTCTCAGTTCGTCCTGTTGTGACAGGGTCTCCGCTGGGAGGGACATCAACTGTAGATACAATTTGAAACCATTACATCAGTATAACCCCCAGCAGTTGAACAAACATGTTAACCCATCTAGAAAATATTGTCATTTACCTTCAGTTGTGGACTTAGATGTGCTACCCAAGTCAGAGTCACGAGGAAAAATTGGTCCCTTATGCGACCAATCTCCATTCAACCATCCATGGGCTTTGCACAGTGCGAATGCTCTAGAGAACCGTTTGTGAAAGTGGACAATATCACCCTTGGTTTGAGCTAATATAGCTCCACGAAGGGTGGGACCCGCCATAAAGGTCTCTAGAGCAGTACGAGCTAGAGCAACCCCATCATCCTCAACGCATGTTCCGTCTGGGTTGACTTGGGGCCTACAAAAGAACGGATGTCAAAATAGAAGCAAATGCCAAATGGCGAAAAGAAACAAGCTTAAACGATCCTACCTATCCACCTGGTACATTGTGCCAAGAGGGTTCTGGAACAGCGTGTGCGCACGCGTGGCTAAAAATAGGGTGTTGTTGAGATAATCATGCCCTCGCGTCAATTGGGCCCACACTCGCGCTAACGGGCGTGTAGACCTGGGCCTGCCAGAAGAACCATCTTCGATTACAAACGGCCCCTCGTCAATGTCTTCCATGAAGACCACGACACCCTCTGAAGCTCCTAGCAACATCACCTCAAGCACGCTCCCGACCACTTGTTCTTTCAGGTGTGACTAGATCACCACCTTGAATCTATCCAGCATGAAGGCAAGGAATTCGCACGCCCCTTCCCAGAACCAGAACCCATTGTTGTCAACAGTCAGATCCGGGGTAGGTTCATCAGCCTCAGTGGGGCCAAATCGCATCAATACTCCAACGAGCTCAACTACCAGAAGAAAAGGCTCGGTGTCCCTGCAAGCAATCAAAATGCCACAGTAAATCGGCCATACATAAAAACGAAACAAAATACAAAATTTCACGTTACAGGAAGACACTTAGAAAAAAAATTACCAACTGTTTATGCTCGACGTATATGCTGTCAAGAACCATTTTTGCTCAGCGTATACGCTGTGGAAACCCTAGGCATATACGCCGTAAACAGTCTACGCTGAACATTGTGTAAACAGTCTACGCTGAACACTATAAACAATTTACGAACAGTCAGCATATACGCCGTAAAAAATAGTCAGCATATACGCTGATAAAATCATTTACACTTCATGTTGGTAAAATCGTTTATGCTGTGCATTGACAAAACAGATTACGCTACAAACAACTTAGGCTACGTACAGTATACGCTCTACGCTCTACAGACCCTCTACACTGTGACCTTACGCTCAACGTATAGAAACCTTCTACGTTATTGGTCTACGCCGGGCGTATATGCAGAAACCTTCTACGCTATTAGTTTACGCCGGGCGTATACGCAGAAACCTTTTACGCTATCAGTCACCCTCTACGCTATTGGTCTATGCCAGGCGTATACGCTGAAACCCTCTATGCTATCTGTCTACGTCGGGTGTATACGCCGAAACCCTCTACGCTAACTCTCTACGTCGGGCATATACGCCGAAGCCCTTTGCACTACCGAGACTGTCTACGCTACGAAACATGTACAGATGAAAATAACTAATAGAGGCAGGATCAGAGCCTACCTATGTGATGATCCAAGCCACGATGGAACCCTCGGCCTGGGCAGACACTACAGCATGGCCTCGCTATCCTCCGTGAAAGTCAGGTCAGGTCCCTTCCTCCCCTGGCCTTCCACTTCCTTCCCCTTGTCCATTTTGGCGTCCTCTACACTGGGATTGACAGGTTTACGCTAAGGGTCGAAATCGCTCACGCCTACGCTGAGCCTCTACATCGAGTTGGAGTCTCTACGCTCACATTGAGTTGAGACGTCTACGCTGACGCTTCAACCTCTACGCTCTGCGTTTACGCCAGGGTTTGGTTGTTCACACTTATGCTCAGGGTTTGGTCGTTCACGCTTACGCTCGGGGTTTGGTCGTTTACGCTTACGCCGGGTCGTCTACACTTACGCTTACACTCGATGTCTACGCTCACTTCAAATTTGTAATATTTGCAAATGACACCCCTGTCCTTTATATAGCGCTCTGCGCCACCACCGCTGCCGTCGCCGTCACCGCTGTGCACTTTGCTTTTTTATTTTTATTTTCATTTTAAATAAAATTTAGTCAAAAATAAAGAATATATATATATTTAAAACAAAACAAATACTACTACATCCCGATTCCCCTGTAAACCCAACCTTAGATGTCCACACCGAACATTCTAGTGCAAACTCTCCTGTATACATTATACGGCCCGGTATGGCCTTAAACTGCCACATGCAAACCCCCTACGGCCCGGTATGGCCTTAAACTGCCACCCACGGCCTGATAAGGCCTTAAACTGCCATGCGTCCCGTTGTGACAATGAACCACCATCATGCATTTACACATGACTTACGCTGCTAGAGAACATGGAATAATACTTGTTAGCTCATTCTGCTCTCTGTTCATTGGTAGGAGCAAACCCAATGGATTATCAGCATTTATCTGCACCGTTAATCATCGATGGGCCGCACGGAAAGATCGCAAGAGACATTGACATAAATCTCATCCACTTAAGTTTATCAACGGATGACGCAGTCATAGCGTCAACACAGCAAACACTAGACAACTACAAAGGTATGACAAAGTCCCTCGACATAGAAGCTGAAAACATTACTGAAGACCCGTTGATCGAAACCCCCATCACCATGCCTGATGGAGAAATTAAAATATTAAAACTAAGTACATTACTGCAACCCCAACTGGCTAAAGACCTAGAGAATGTGCTTAGGGACAACATAAAAGCATTCGCGTGGTCATACACAGACATGCCCGGATTGGATCCTCGAATCGTCCAGCATAATATTATCCTTGATCCAAAATTGAGGCCAGTGAAGCAGAAGGCATGAAAGGTTAAACCTGAGGTGGCATTGGCAGTTCGCAATGAGATCACCAAGTTTTATTAGGCTGGTTTCATTCGAACTGTCGATCACATCGATTGGGTATCCAACATGGTCATAGTCCCGAAAAAGAACGGAAGTATTCGCTTATGCATTGACTTCCGGGATCTGAACGTTGCAACCATAAAAAATAATTTTCCCCTACCCAGCATCGATCAACTTGTTGACTCGACCGCTGAGCATGCGCTACTATCTTTTATGGATGGCTTCTCGGGATACAACCAGATACGTATTAACCCAGAGCATAAGCTCCGGACTACCTTCATGACACCATGGGGAACCTTTTATTATACAATGATGCCCTTCGGTCTCAGGAACGCTGGGGCCACATATCAAAGGGCGATGACATTCATTTTTAGTGACTACATGCTACACTCTCTCAACGATTACATGGACGATATTGTAGTTAAATCGAAAACATCGGAACAACATGTACAAGATCTTGACGTAGTACTAAAACGTTGTTTAAAATATGAACTGAGACTTAACACAAAGAAATGCGTCTTCGGCGTCAAAATAGGAAAAATGCTTGGATTCATAGCCTCAGAAGCAGGGATACGAGTAGACCCCGATAAAGTTAAGGCCATAACAAACTTAAAACCACCTGGCAACCTTACAGAACTTCAAGGTCTACAAGGTAGATTATAGTTCATCAGACATTTCATAGAAAAACTAACAGACAAGTTAAAACCTATGAACCACTTGCTACGCAAGAACGTCCATTTTGAATGGACTCCGCAGTGCCAAGAAGCATTCGACCATATTAAAACGGTGCTTGTCCGAATGCCCACGGTTTATTCACCTCAAAATGATAGACCGTTTTACATCTACCTCGTCACTTCAGATTCGTCAATTGCATCTATGCTTTACCAGAAACAAGATGATGGAACCGAAGTCCCTGTCTATTACTTGAGCCATGCATTAGTTGCCCATGAGAAAAGGTATAATGAGGTGGAGAGGTCATGTTTAGCCCTGGTCTTTTCCCTAAAGAAATGGCGACACTACCTTTTCTGTAATCAAGTTAACATAATCTGTAAGGATAATGTGCTCAGAGCCATCACCGGAAATATTTACGAGACAAGTTGAATAGCCCGTTGGAAAGCCATGATAGCCGAGTTTGACCTACATTACATAGCGTAATCATCAGTTAAGGGTCAAGCCATAGCAAATCAAATGTCCACATTGCCAACACACGATCAAGCAACGATAGAGCCAGAATTCCCTGACGAAAATGTAAGCGCAATAGACATAGTACCCAATGACTACAACGCCATTTTAAACTTTGATGGAGCATCCACCTCTCGAGGGGGAAGTGCTACTGCTGTCATCACCTATCCCTTCGGGGAGATCAGACCCTTTGCTTATCGTTTCAACTTTCACTGTACCAACAACATAGCAGAGTACGAAGGTCTCCTTAGAGGTCTCGCGACAGCACTAGCTTCAGGCATCACACGACTTTTGGTCAGAGGAGATTCACAACTGGTTTTGAACAAAGTCACAGATATTTATACATGCAAAGCGCAACATTTACAACCATACTGTGACTTAGCCAAACATCTAATGAAACAATTCGAAAACATCGATGTGAAACACGTCTCTAGAAACGACAATACCATCGTAGACGCACTGGCCACCTTAGCGCTAAACATATCCCCTGACATGTTCCACACATTGCCAAGCTCCATACAGCTGTGCGAAACCTATAACCGATACGCTTGATACATTGCCAATTGCATCCGTTAGTACAACACACGCGATATAATGGTATGACGACATAAAAGAGTACCTTCTACACGGTGAAACACCGCAACACTTAACGAATGCACAAAAATACGCAGTACGAAAACGTTCTAAGAAATATGCACTGGTAAGAAACACCTTATGTCATCGATCCTACGAAGGCATATTGCTAACATGCATTAGTAGCACCGATGCCCAAACCATCATTGAGCAAGTACATGACGGACTATGCGGAGGACATATAGCACCAAAAGCAATGGCAACGAAAATAAGGCTCTTAGGCTATTATTGGCCACACATGGAGTATGATTGTCTCTCCAGGGCTAAAACATGTAGTACCTATCAAAGACACGGTAATCTAATCCATGTCCCACCAAATGAGTTGCATATGGCGCAAATCACATGGCCCTTTCAAAAGTGGGGGTTGGACCTTATTGGACCAATAACACCCTCATCTTCTGCAGGACACGGTTTCATCATAACCACGACAGAGTACTTCATGAAGTGGGTAGAAGTTGTTCCCCTTCGAAAAACCACATCTAAACACGTGTGCAACTTCATTCTTGAAAACATCGTGACCCGTTTTGGCATCCCCATGACCATCATCACCGACAACGGGGCACAATTTAGCAATGCTGAAACCAAAATATTCTGTGAAAGTCTAGGGATCAAAAACTCATTTTCATCCCCTTACTACCCTCAGAGCAATGGGCAAGCGGAGGCCACAAACAAAACCATCATTACAATACTTAAAAGGATGTTTACCCAGAGCAAGAGAAGATGGCACGAACAGCTGGTTTACGCATTATGGGCATATCGCACGACGCATCGAACTTCAACAGGTAAAATGCCATATAGCCTTGTTTACGGTTCAGAAGCTATTTTACCTCTGGAATTACAGGTACCATCTTTAAGGATCACACTTTCCGGACTCCTCGACGAAGGGCAAAACAATGACCTGCGCATCAGCGACCTGGACTCGGTGGAGGAGGAACGCATATGCGCACTCGATCAGATCGAATGGTACCAAAAATAACAATGACAATGCCATCGGCATGACATTCATAAATGCCCCATCAAAGAAGGTGAGCTTGTACTCAAGGCCGTTCGGGAACACCCAGATAAATTCTCAGCCAACTGGGAAGGGCCCTACCTGGTCACCAAAGCATATGATAATGGAGCATTCAAGTTAGCCGATATGAAAGGAAATGAGCTCACAAATCCAACCAATCACTTGTTCCTGAAACCATTCTATATTTGAGTACAAGCTCAGGTACGCATGAGTCCTAGCATCATGACTATAAACTGATACCACAGCTCATCCTGGAATCATGACGGAAAACTAATACCATAGAACAGTCTTGGATCACGACTTAAAACTGATACCACAGCTCATCCTGGCATCATGATGATAAACTGATACCACACAGTGTCCACAATGACAATAAACTAGCACTCGTCCGATACGACAGTAAACTGCCATAGTCCCACTTGCCAGAGTCCGCTAAGACTATAAACTGGTTTGCCTCTTCATGGTCTGCCAAGACTATAAACTGGCAATGTACCGTCCGCCACGATGCTAAACGGGCAATGTCCAATAGGTCATGACATAAAACTAACCCATGATAGTCCGCTAAGACTATAAACTGGCAAGTTCATCTCTGATGCTTCAACCCATGGCTACATTCAAACTTCATCAGAATCTTTGCATCACTCGCCATCAGCCGATCTTACCAACATTGTCGCCATTCATATACAGTGCCTGAACTCTCATCCAGTGCCTTTGTTACATCAGTAGCTGTTTAAGTCTAAGCTTGCTTACGCACTCATGGTTTACATGTCTTCTTGGAGTTGTGTTTGCAGGATGACACTCAAAGGTGTTCGTACAAGAATGCACTTCGTCATAAGTAGCAAGGTGAGACGTTGTTCACAGCACACGTGGCAAGACTAAATCAAGCCATTCACTAGTACATCCCCATTTCCAGGTACATTTCCTATCTATTCATCAACATACTCTATTCAACCACACCTCTGATACACCCAGTACACTCAAAACTTTGAGCATGTTGTTGCACACTGTAACACTTTGAAGTAGTTGCAACACACAACATAGCACATGAGCATGAGTACAAGATCAAAACATTTTCTTCCTTAAAAAAAATCGTCCCTTCCCATATAAAACACAAGATGGGATGGTAGTTGCCTCAAAAGCAAATGCTCATGTCTAAAACAATCAAGAAACATCCAGTTGCATGGCTTTGGCTCTCCGCCAATAGGTTCCCCTTTAAACACTAAGCAAGGGTCCTGTTCCTCCTGAGAATGCAACACATCATCACGTAGCTTTGGATTTGCCAATAAGTCCCCTTGGACACTAACCAAGAGCATTGTTCCGCTAAAGGACGCACATCGCATGCCTTGATTTCGAGTCTGCCAAACAATGGCTATTGACAAGGATCAGCATGACCCGTATGCACAACACCATGATCAGTTCCCAATCCCCACAATCTCCACGTCCCTATCCAGCTACAAATTTCACTTCTCCAATCCTATGTACTATTGAACACGGTGCGATGATGTCTAGTCACGTGGCAAAGGGCAAAGTCTTTGTCGAGTTGCTTGTGGTGTTTTGCACTTCTTTGTTGACGCTTCTCGGGTTGATTCCTCCAAGTGTCAACAAAGAGGGGTCAATGAAACACCACAAACTTTCAAGCTTAGTATTTTTTCAAAAAGAATCAAGCTAAGTCACAATGCTCCCCAGCATGACTAAAGCTTGAGGACCCCACAAACAGCTTCAAGCAGAGTTGAACTCAACGAAGAGCAATTCCTTGGGACCCGTCGACGACTACGACAACATCTGCTATCAAACCTGGCAACTTCGGAGCTTAAAATACTTAGTTTACACTAAGTATGTATTCTCAGCATATACGCTCGATGTTCACAGCGTATACGCTCAGCGTATATGCCCCAGATTGCATCTATAGCATAGACGCCCAGCATACATGCCTTACATGTACGCTCAGCAGGTATGACTGATGCATACGCTTGGCATGCAATCCCCGAAGACGGCATGGAAGTAGCACTACAAAACAAGATTTGGTACGAGGCAGCGATTCACACGAATAGAGCATCCATAGCGTATACGCCTAGCATCCACAGCGTATACGCCTAGTGTATATGCCTGCCTGATACAGCATATACGCCCAGAAAATGTAACATGTACACTTGTAAATTTTATTCTTTCGCACCCGATCAACGCACCACGTGTCGCCCAACCTGAGTCTAACGTCGAAACTTGTATAAAAATCCCAATTTTTCATTAGAAGGTTGGTTGGAAATTTTGAGCAAACCAGAGAAAAAAAGAGACGCTAAGAACTAGAGCAGAGAGCCTTGTACGCTGGACTTCAACCCTGTACGCTGAGCATACAGCCTCTACGCTATGCCTATAGTTTGAACCAGCCCACAGTCATCCCTGCATCCACCAAAGCTATTCGTCCACCTTGTGTCAAAGCCACAACTGTGTTAGACTGGTGCATTGTAACTCTCATTTTGAAATACCATGGTTACATTTTCTTCCTAAAATCTGTTACAGTTTGCATTAATTGTTGCATGTATACTGTTTACGCTCATTTACGTTTACACTCCGTTCGTATCAATTACGCTGTTTATGCTCCGCTTTATGCCTGTTACGCCGTTTACATATAACCCAGCGTATAGCACTTCGGTGTACGTTCGGGGAAATCCTTGCTTGATCCACGTGTGGACCACTCAAGGTACTCTGCCTTCGTTAATTCCAGATTGCCCTCAGGCGAAGGTAGGGCCTTCTATGCGTGTTCGGTGATCCCCCGATTTTTGTTTCCTTCCAGCTAGAGACCGACGATTTCAGATGGTACAGGCTCTAATACCAAATGTGACATCTTGTTCCTGAATGTTATAAAAATATGATCGATTAGTTTATTACATGCATTGTTTTCTTGATAATATAATGGAAACATCATAAATACTTAATAAATGAATTATTTGGTAAATAAATTATTGGTACTATAGAATAAAAAGAGAAAAATAAAAAAAATTTATTAATAGAAGAGAGTACTGTAATGTCCTTTGGGTTATCTTCTTGCCACTTAAGCCTTATAGGCAATCTGGCATTGCCACCACAGTTAAGCTATCTTGCCAAAGAGGTGATCAATCCCTTATTGTCTCGCTTCACTTGACTTCCATCACTTGCCCATCCCAACTCTAAACCCACTCTTAAATGGCATAGGTCAAACCCTTTCCTAAGGGATACATGCATAATCGTAACTTTTCATAATGAGGTGCCTCTTCATTTGAAGGTTAATTACATTGTTTACAATTGTTTCAACCCTTAACAAGGGACAAGATGTTACATTCAAGGTATTTTTGAATGCTGTTGCATTAACATTTTGCATGCTTGCTATTTTTCCAAATATTGTTTACTTATTGTACTAGCTAACTTTGAAATGGTTGGGAAATCATTAGATCTTAAATTTTTTATTGATTAGTGTAATACTTTTATTTCTTAAGAATGAAAAGTGGATTTTGATCCCTATTCTTTTAATTATTCTAATATTCTTTGATAGATTGAATTAGAAAATATTTCTCTTATTTTTTAAAGGGTTGAAAACAAAATTATTAGTAGCATTGGCACAATCCTAAAAATAGAGTAAAAAACATTATTAGATGGTATGAAATGCACATGTTATTTTGTAGAGATAGATTTATAGCAAAAGAAAACATAATTAAAACTCAAAGTTGATAATCAGTATTTTTCGTAAAAAATTACATATTATAATATATGAGAATGTTACAACTCTTGTCATTGTGAAGGCCATATTTTTAAAATATTTCTTATTCCCAATAAAAAAGTTATTTGTAAGGAAAAGAAACAATAATTTTTATAAAAAAATGTAGTTTTCAATAAGCATAAATAAAATCTTCTTCAACAAGTGCTCAATCTTTTACTAATCCTTTTAATTCTAAAGGTGACAATAATAAACTCTTGA
>MNCI01033926.1:77041-88021 GCA_015680685.1 Gnetum montanum | reverse complement strand
AGTAATAACATAACAATTGCACTTTAAATTAGTTGCAAGGTTAGATATAGAGTTGTAGAGGTAATGTTCCCTAGAATTACAACTTAATGTGTAAACCTCTATTGAGATGCTTGTGAGTTCATATAGTATTTGAATTTACACGGTGAATTTTTTGTGCTTATCCTTATTACCAGTAAAAAGTGTCATCGATTTTCTATTTGAAAAGTTATTATTCTATGCATTTCACACCGTACAAAAGCCAAAGTATAAGATAATATAAATGGTTACATATAGCTAGTTAAACCATGTACTTCAAAAAAAAATTATTTCGACATAAACCATAAAAATTAAGGCTTATTTTTCAGCTCATTTTCTTATTTCAGTTTTCCTGTGTTTTGTTTGACATGACAAAGGTAGTTGGCAGTTGACCGTAGTTAACAGAAATAGACGGTTTAGGGTTAGGGTTTCTCCCGCAAGGCCACTAGAAAGGGGACGGGGGGCAGAGCCTCTGAATGGAGGATGATCAAAATCTCTCTCTCTCTCCTGCAGGCCAAAGGAGCAGTAATGCGGGCTTCTCGTCAATCACAGACAACACACAATGTTGTTGGCTAGGCGGCTTGTCTACCGTAGTAGCAAACAACTTGCGGTGGTCCCAGATAGTCTCTAGACGGTGCGTCATAGTGATGGTCGTAGTTGCAGTGTGGGTAACCGCAGACAGTAGCAGACAACAACTCAGGCAAGGTCTCTTTGGAGGTGCACGCCCAGTCTATGATTGGTGCTGCATCAACAGTGACGCGGACACCGTGAGGGGTGTCAGTAGAAGTCTTTCTTTCTGCCTATAAACAGAAACCTGGCAAAGATAGGTTGCATGCACAGGCAACACATATAACATTAACATCATTTTGTTCTTTATTTATTTGCTTTCAAACAACAGGGACAGATTTTTCTCTCTACCATCTCCAAGCGTAGAAGCAACCGCGGTGGTAGACAACTTTTACAGTTTTCAATATTATTATTTGCATTTTATTTTGAATTATTTATTGTACTCTTTTAAATTGCACAAATTATTTAACTTTTCTATATTCTTATTAAATTTAAATATTTTAATATTTTGTTTAAAATATTATTATTGTTGTTTTTGTCACATGACCCTTTCCAGTTGAGACTATTCCCGGGTTTCCATACCCATACGGGAGGCGCCCTCAGCAATTGTCTCCTAAAACGAGTTTTCACAGGTGTTCGCGTGTCCAAAATTTACGCATCAATAGATCTGTACAGGAATGAAAATCACGCAAGCTTTCTAAACGTATTACACAACCTTTCTAAACATATTTCTGTTTTGCAAGGGACGTAACCTTTCATAACACGACGTAAGTTTTCATAACACGTTAGCATTATGAACAAAGTTGGCATTACCGAAATATGAAAAAGTTAGAAAATGCATCATAGTTCCCCTAGATCATACGTTCTAGGTGGTTTACTTATCATCTTTAGTGATTTAACATTTTAATTATTGTCCCTTGTAATCTTGATGGTAATTGAGTTTTGATCATTTAAGTCCTTTCTTTCTTTTCCTATTGGTGTATGATTGTGATTTAATAGTTTTGTTTTTGGGCTCTCAATTGGATTTATCTTCTTAGAATGGGAATTAATAAGTGAATCAAATTGTTCCATGCATATTTTGAACAATTAAAAGTTCTCAGTTATTAGCCACTTGATGTCTTTTGGTTTGGTGGCCCTTGCTCTTTCTTGTATACACACTTGTTTTACACATTTGTTGTGGATTAGTGTAATGACTATGTTGACATTTTGAAAAGTCAATCCATGATTGCATTCTTTTTCATTAGTAGTAATGCATGAAATCAATTGCATGTGTATGGCTTCATGCTTATCTTCCTTAGAAATTTGAAAAGATAGATCTCTCATACTTAACTTAGCATCAATTATGCTAAGCCATGCTCTCCCCATGATAATTGGACATTTCTTGTCTTCACTATTCACATTGATTACTAGAAAGTCTATTGGATAAGGCCACCGATTAATAATGGTCACTACATTGTCTACCTATCCTAAAGGAATGGTGATAGATTGATCTACAAGCTCCAACGCTATATTGCACTCTTTTAAGGGTGGTAGAGCTTTACATGGTAAATGTCTAGCAACTCATAGATAAATCAAAGAAACTCTTGGATCAATTGTTTTCTTAGTAAGTGGTCCTACTTTTACCTAGTTTGTGACTATTTCTATAAGCATGACAATTTGCATGTTTGTGTTTGACTATGATTGAAGCTTTTTATTAGTAAGTGGATTTGATGTTGAAGAAGCTTATCTCAATGAAGTTTTAAAGAAAGGATGTTTCTTCATTTGAATCCCCCCCCAGTATTATTGGTAAGATCCTATATCTGAATGTTTGTTGCCCTTGCAGCTAGTCTTTACTACAGTTGTGATGGTAATTCACCTTACATAGTAGGTGGTGGCACTAGTCGCAAAGGATTAGTTAGATTTGATGAATTAGCTACTTTTGAATGCATGTATGAATTTGGATCTATCCTTGATGGTGTTGGTCTATGTTAATCAGGTGGATAGTACTATGGAGTCTGAACAATTGCATTTGCTAGCGAGATTGCATGTTGAACATAGTATCCATAAGAATCATGCTATAGATATCGATACTGTTGGATGTTGAATGGTTGTATTTGCTAGTGAGATTGGGGGTATTGCCACTATTGATAATATTGTTCTTGTGGCTAAAGAATAGTTCCACTAGGATAGTATGTTAGTTGGAAGTTAGTTCTACTAGTAGTTACCTTGAGGATAAGGTGACCTTATGGGCATTTTTTTTCTTAACAAATTTAGGATTGAGTGCATATGCTCCTATTTTCTATAAATGTGCCATTACTGGATCACATCCATTGGGATGTTCATACTAGCACATGACACATCCTTCCTTGTCAATGGAGTTGGTGTTTGAACACTCTACCATTCTAGCCACTTTGCTACTTAATCTAAATTTTTTTTCTTCTTCTTATCTTTGTCTTTTCCAATGTCTTGCTTTATTATTTTCTTAACAATCCTCAATGTAGTTGCAAATTTTTCATCTTCCTTATTTGAGTGTCTTCAATAATGATCATGGTGATCATGAGTTCTCTTTTCTTCTCTATCATAGTCCTTGTACTTGTATCTTCTTCTAGTAGAGTTCACTAATGATCGTGGTGAGGCGAATAAGGTAGTAGGAGAATAGTGCTAGCATGTCCTCCTTTCATGATCCTTATATTCACCTTTGANAGGTAGTAGGAGAATAGTGCTAGCATGTCCTCCTTTCATGATCCTTATATTCACCTTTGTAAGGCTTGACAAAAACTCTTGACCTTGAGTCCTACTTAAGCTTTGAGTCAGTAACCTCCCTCCTAGGTGTCTCTACTAGAATGGAATGAAGTTGAACTTTTCTAGGTTCCTCAAGTCTGATGATAGGTATTATTGAAGAATCTTCATGATTCTGGTGGAGTTGTTCTATGATAAATTCATCAACATCTAGTTCTTCTAAGACAACAAAATTGTTGACTTTCTTCCCTTTGTTGTGTACATGTTTGATTTTCAAAGACTCATCTTTCCTCATCTGCTCCTTTGTGGATTCATAGGTTCTTATCATGTGATTCATCACATGGTACCCTTCTTGAATTTGATCCAAATTCATTCCCCTTCAGGTAATTTGAAGCATGATAAGTGTTGCACATTCTAGAGGTAGGACTATGTTACCTTGCATGTCTCTCCACCTCATTTGTCTATCTTGATGGAAGATGAAAATGAAATTTGGATGATAAGGATCAGTGTGAGCATAAGTGATTCTTGTTTGCATTGGCATTTTCCATTTTTCTTCTTCGTCTATTCTTTCATTGCTTCTTTATGATTCCTTGGTAGGTGATGTTGTATTTTTATTTGAAGCCATGTTATGGTTTAAGATTGTTTTTAGTTTGCTTAGTTAAAGTCATGAATTTTAGCTTTGTGTTTCAAGTACAACAAACTTTAGGTAATAAATTACTTAGCATACATTAATAAGTTCCCCTACAATGGTGCCAATGATGAGTGGTGGAGTAATCCAACATCCAACCATACAAGTCATAGGTGTTCATACACAACCAGATCATAATCCATGCATGGGAATAATTGGTTAAAGTTTGAGACCATTGTCTTCCCACATGAGCTAGTAAAATCTATGGGTGTTTAACTCATAGTGAGGTATATGATATGTTAATGTTGTTTGGGCATTTGGCTCTAAGCATACATGATGAAATGGAAATAATTTCTAATCTTAAGTAAAACAAATAGTTGTAAGAAAGTAAATCTAACTTAGCCTAAGGTGATGGATATCTAGTCATGATTTACCGTACATGCTTTGACTCATATAGGCATCATCGGGATTAGCAAGTGTACCACTACTAGGTTACTAGATAACTACACTAAGTACTTGAAACTAGTTGTATCCATACCACTTAATGACAGTGAAAGTAAATTGCATGGAATAGTAAACATTAACTAGGAAAGTGATAATTAGTAATCTAAGTGAAAATAGTAAAAAAATTCTAAGTAAACATTAAGAACATTATTTGAATATTTGCAATGGTGACAAGTAATCTTGATTTTTATTGCTAGTCATGAAATTTGTCCAAGTACACTTCACTTGAATAAAGACTCTGTACAATAACTCAACACCACATTGTGGGCATACACTACTAAGTACTTAAAACTAAAATTATGAAAACAAACTGATAGAGTTATGCTATTATGGGACAAAATCTATTGCAAATCCGTGCACCTAAGTGTTATATTTATAGGTTGGCACACATCCTGCGACATCGCATATACGACAATGTAGCATGTGCTATGTTATCGGAGCTATGATATCATAGTCCTTGAAAATTTTGATTTTATGAGTAGTGTAGCCATAATATTGTATTTTTCTTTGATAATCTTAGCAAATTTTCACTAAGTCCTTACAACATGGATTTGTGTCAATTATATAACATTTCTTCAAGTGGCATTGTACCTAAATACATTCCATCGTAAGCAGTTCAAGATTGTTCATATTTATTACAACACTTTAACTTAGAATAAATTTTATTCTAATGTAATTTACTTTCCATGTAGTTAGTTAATATTTACGTTTTTTTTTGCATATTAATCAACTCGTAGAATGAGCGTGATCAGTTTTGAACATAAGCATGTAATTACCTGGTAATCCTATTAGTATTATTGCTTAGTTCGCATAATAACATAACACTTGGTAATCCTAGCAATGGGTATCTGAGTACAAAGTATGCACAACAGGCTACAAATGAACACTCATCACCCTTAGGCTAGCTTAGAATTTATCTTCTAATAATTACTTAAATTAATTTAATAATTAATGTCCATGATTTTATCTCGCTTAACCATAGACACATAACATTGATAATCATATGTCTTACATTGGACTAAATCATACATGATAAAGCTATTACTAGTCCTACTGAGAAGGTAGTGACGTATGATCAACACTTAACAATCTAGATACCACACTAGCCCCATCTATGGAATTCGATTGTATTGCATGTGAACACTTGTAATTCGTATGGTTGAACGTAGGAAACACTCACCACTCATCAATTATATAAAAAAACATTTCTTCTAAATAGTATTAAGGAAGGCTTTAATTCAAAAGCAAACTATTTATGTATTGTTATTCCTCATTAATTATAATTCACAATTAGCATAGCATGAATGGGATAGCATTATCTAAGAGTTAAAATAGGTAGATGGCTAAAAATTCTTTATGAAGAATGAATATGTAGACTATGCAATACAAATAGTGTTAAAGATAAGTACCACATTTTCCTACAATATCTTACATTGGTGTACATTAGACGCAGATGAGATATTATAGTTATAAATCTAATTGATTTATTCCTAATATTACTAAAAATACTTGGTAATTTTCTTAATGATATTTTCAAAATGCATATCATGTATACTTTTATCATCTAATATATCCATTGGATGTAATAATAATTCAATTTGAGTTTTTAGTTTCAATATAAGTAATAAAATATTTAATAATTCATGTAGCGTTCTATTTGTTATTTTTTAGTTATTTTTAACTAAACTAAAATAAACTAAAAGTACTTTTAATTATCATTTACATAACATTGTGCTGTAGGATGGTATCTATCTTGTATTATCTTTAACACAAGTTTATGTAATCAATCTTCTATACATTCTAAATATTACTTGGTAGGATATACACAGTTAATCCTTAATTTGAAGAGATTAAATGCCTAAATTGCCCATACTAACAAAAGATAAAGTCTCTTAAAATTTATCATTTTCTTAAGAAAAACTTTTATGATTAGTTAGAAAAGGCCTAGCTTCACAAATGCAAATTTATTAATTCTTTTTCCCAAACATCAATAGGACACAAAAATGAGAATTTTGTATTAAAGCCCTTGAATGGTTGTGGTACAATCATAACATAAATGCATGAATGTAAGCGGTGAGTTATGGAGTGTAGTGCATATAGTGATGTAATTAGAAAAAAGTACATAGTTACAACATTGTAATTTAAATATTTGATTGAAAAATTAGAAATCTTAATTTGCTCGAAAACCAGGATCAAGGTTATTGAAATTGGATACTATATAAAAAAATAAAAACTGTAATTCATAGTAAAAAATTAGAATATTTTATTGCAGAACAGGAAATCTTCGTTGACCAAATCTGAAACCCAGATATTAAAGTTATTAAAATCCAATATTAAATAGAAAAGTAAAAATGAAATGTCCAAAAACTACACTTCCGATGAAACATGTGACTCTGGATTTGTATGTAATAACGTAACACCTTATTGCTAACTTAACTCTACTTTCGTCATACTGATACTTATGGTGAAAAACAACAATGGAGTGAGAAGATTCATGAACCTTAAAGTATCTGAAAGGAAGCCAAAAATCCACAGAATACATATATTTGGAGAGTCTAAACAGAATCCCACGGTTCCTATGGCAGAACTTGACCAAAACCAACCAGCCAACGAGCTTTTTTTCAATTCTGAAAAGCAACCAAATCCGGGAGAACATACAGGGCTGCTGACAGACTGTGTTATGGCTTATTTTATGGATTTCCCGGGCAACCGTGTTCCCCACTGCATCGACCGGATCCAGGGGCGCCGATCCTTATCATTAATTTCCGTCCAAGGCTCCTTGTGCTCAGGGTTACGCTATTGGCTATTTTCTCAATTTTCTGTGTTACAAAAACAAAAATAAGTGAGGGTGTTTTTGGTTGAAAGAACCTGGTTCACAAGAATAAGTTAGATATTTAATCTTAGGAGGGTACATATTGCTTAGCCAAGAGAAAGAAAACTTACAAAACCATTTGCTTGAGCAACGCTTAGTAGCAAGAGGATGAAGACGCAGACTGCAAACTTGTTGACCTTCATTTTTTATCTATGTATTTGTACCCCGTTTGGTTGTTGCTCTTAACTTACTTCCCAGGCTTCTTCTGTGATACCCTGTTTGGTTGTTGCTCTTAACCTACTTCCCAAGCTTCTTCTCTGATTTCGTTCATATCTAATAGCTGTGTAATATACTAGTAATGCATGTTCCTTGGTGGAAGTTTGGCAGAAGCTTAGTTGCAACTTCATGTATGGACTTTTCTTCTCGAACTTTGTAAGGATTGCGCTGAAATGTTTGAAAAGTACTGCCGACCATTACGTCCTGCTGCCCATGCTTGTACGCACATATTCCTTTTTTCGTGGAAGGTTAGTTGCAACTTCATGTATGGACTTTTCTTCTCAAATTTTGTAAGGATTTCACCAAAATGTTTGAATAGTATTGCCGAACATTATGTCCTGCTGCCCCTGCATGTAGACACATGTTCCTTGTTCATTGTGGAAGTTGTCCGGAAGCTTAGTTGCAACTTCATGTGTGGACTTTTCTTCTTAAATTTTGTAAGGATTGCACCGAAGTGTTTGAAAAGTATCGCACACGTAAAGCTTTCTATCTGCCCCCGTCCGCAAAATTTTCCTTTAGAAACAGGAGTCGATTTTTCTATAAAAATAAAGGTGAAGGGAAGAGTCACTCGACTCGACTCAACTCATATCACAAAAATTTCAATGCCACGGTTGTTAAGCTAAGCCGGTAGTTTGAAAATTGGGGAGAACCAACTTTCCATTTTCCAACGTAACATATTTCTTTGAACAACATAGACTCCACAAACTCTTCATGGTTCACGACCAACAGCCGCAGAAATTGACCAAAATTTTCAAAAGCAATGTTGATGTGCAAAACACCATAATGCAAGTGGAATGAATCACGCGGTGAATGTTGACGGGCATACCATTTAAAGAAGTTGACAATTGTCTTACTGCCAAACACGTTTTCAAATCGAATCCATATCCTTAACAAAACTTTTGATTTTGCCACTTGTTTGACAAAAACCTAACAAAAACTCGTTAGTACGTCATTTTTGGGTAAAAACTTTATAGAACAAATCTGTTGATGGNGTGTAGAAATGATACATATGAAGTGTTGATGCATAAATTTTGGACATGCGAACACATGTGAAAACTCGTTTTAGGAGACTATCGCATAGGGTGCCTCCCCTATGGGTACGGAAACCGGGAATAGTCTCAGTTGAAAAAGGCTAATAGTAAAGATGCACAACCTTTCATATATCTATAACATCAAACTTCAAGATTCTGCTATAAAAATTCAATTCCTTAGAGCTTAAACAATATGTGATCCCTGTGCATTTTACGGAGAAATCATAATGGTGAAAGTTCGTCTTAAATTACATCTCTGACTCTAGGTTGACTAAAAATTTTAAGAGATTGTCATGACTAACAAGTAAAACTCATTCCTTCGGTACTATAGAGACGCTGATTTCGTCACACACAACGCCACTCCAAAGCAACGACTATTTTGAATTTAGATACTTAAACAATTTTCAGTATATTAGAAAATGACACATAGCTGACAGCAAATGTAGTTATCGAATTTTAACAAGCAGATTGCACGTAAGCATAAACTAAATACTGGCCAATGGCAATGATGTTGTCACTGAGGATGAAACATTTTTGGTAGTGTTACCATAGAGAGAAACTTATACTTGCTACTATGCTGCAAATGTAGGCAACAAAACTATACTTATCAGGGTAACGTAATGAAATGCAATGGGACCATAAGGAGTTTCCCGATTGAAAATGATTTACGAGTTGAAGAATGCAATATATTAGTATCTAAGGATTTGATGATCTGAAAGCTGAAAAAAAAAACTACTTTTTGAATTATAAAAAAAATAATGAAAGTTTAAGCATTAAAAAAAAATTAAAATTAGTGCAGAGAGTGATATACGGCACAATGTACCGGTAACATGTTTTGAAATGCTGAAAATATTAAATATCTAATTGAAAATGCCAAACTTTTTTTTGATATTGATGTATGTCGTTGAGATGCAGGTGTGGTTGCAGCTGTCAGTGCGTCCGTCACGTCCTGCTCACTCGCTATAGCTATTTACCCCAGCGTCCAGAGAGAAGGCCACCGTCCTGTTTCAATTCCCCCTTGCTGTTTCTTGTTGCCCCCCTCTTTATAACGGCCCTGCAAGAGAAACCCTAACCCTAAACCATCATTCGCTGTCAACAAGCTGCATCACTATTACAAATGTTTTAACAAACGTTTGTAAATATGTAATTTTTCTGTTAAAATATGAAAATCAATTCATTAAACTTGCACAAATTATGCAATCGTTACCATGTTTTATAATTCAAAGATATGCTATTTTGTTGGCATTTTTTAGGTGGCTTATCTTTTTTCTTGATTTTATTTCTTTTCTTTTCTAAATGAAATTCCTTTATATCACTTTCTCTCTCCAAGGGGCAATTGATACTAACAGCATGATTGATAGGTTACATTGAGGTCATCTTTTAGAGGTCTGTGCAAAGCTTGTGGTGCACTATTTATCATGTGCTGCTGTAGTGCTTGCTCATTTAGCAATTGAAATTCATAATTTTTATTTTATTTTATTTATGTGTGGTTGAGGACCTTTTGTGTATATTTTTCTTTTTATAGAAAACTAGTACAGCATTTGTTGAATTCCTATGAATTTGATTTGTGCATTTTGACTACTTTGCAACTATAATTTTCTACATGTGCATTGATAATGGCCCCATGCCTAGCATGGGTGAGGTTGACCTCAACACTTAGCCCCCAAACTATAAATTGCATGCAAGTGCAAGGACCATAAAATTTTGAATGAAAATGCAACAGATGAGGAAACAAAAACAACATGAGACAAGAAATGCAAACTTGAAAGTAAACTATAATGTTTTAAACATGATTAAAGTAACCAAATAATAGAAAGAGACACCGACATAGGCCATCCAAACAATCATTAAAATCTAAATATATAATTTATTGTTATTTTAACTAAGATCTATAGATATATATGTGTAATTATATCTATATATGTAGATATATGCTTAAGCTCTCATTCTCAATATTCTCACAAGGTAACAGTAAAAGTATGCAGATTATTTTGAGCAAGTGACTTATACAAAACTTAATGAGGAGGATGAGCTAAAACTCATGTTAGATCATAGTAAGCCACAATTTTCAGATTTTTCCTTGGTTTTTTTTTGGAAACTTAAATTTAAAAAGGGAAATAGAGGTTAGGGTGAAGATTGCTGCCAGACCCCATCACGCTCAAGAACTTATTACATTGCCAATGAACATGGTCCTTATTTTTTGTTTTATTTTTTTTAAAGGAAACTTTGCTCATGGTGTACTTCATTCTTGAGGTAGGAATTCCAACACGAGTTTGGCTGATTAGTTACACTGCCAAAGAACATGGTCCTTTTGGAAACTTTGCCCATGGTGCAATTAAACCCTCGTGTATGTGTCTTTGATTGGTGGCATCATAGCAGGTCTCCTGGGTGGCTAAGGGTTGTCAAGTAGAAATGAACACATTTCACCC
>MNCI01033926.1:23611-74367 GCA_015680685.1 Gnetum montanum | reverse complement strand
GTGAAAATTAAAGAAAATGGAAAAAACATTTGAATGCTATATTTTTATTTTTTATTATTTTTTATTTTTAAAAGTAAAATTAAAATTACAAAATTTTAGAAAAGTAAATTAAAAGGAAAATAATTTAAATCACTTGAATTAAATTTCAGAAAAACAAATTAACAAAAGGATTGCTAGAATATAAATTTCGAGATTTGAAAGTAAAACTAAAATAGAGCAATAAAACTAAAAATAGGGAGGTAAAAACAAAAATAGACAGTAATAAAAAAATGATAATTTTTTTTAAAAAAAGAAACATAAGAGGAAAATAAAGAAAAGGTTGAGAAATTGCCCTCCTTCTAGCGCCAAAAAGGTGTTGATGCGTAAATTTTGGACACGCGAACACTTGTGAAAACTCGTTTTAGGAGACTGTCGCCTAGGGTGCCTCCTGTATGGGTAAGGAAACCTAGGAGTAGTCTCAGCTAGAAAGGGCTAGTAGTAAAGATGCACAACCTTTCATATGTCTATAACATCAAACTTCAAGATTCTTCTACAAAAATTCAATTCCTCATAACTTAAATAATAGGTGATCCCCTGTGCATTTTATGGAGAAATCATAATAGTGAAAGTCTGTCTTAAATTACTTCTCTTACTCTAGGTTGACTAAAAATTTTAAAAGATTCTCATGACTAACAAGTAAAGCTCATTCCTTCGATAATATAGATATGCTAATTTCGTCACTCACAATGCCACTTCAAAGCAATGACTATTTTGAATTTATATACTTAAAAACAATTTTCAGTATATTAGAAAATGGCACAACGCTGACAGCAAATGCAGTTACCGAATTTTAACAAGCAGATTGCACGTAAGAATAAACTAAATACTGGTCAATGGCAATGATGTTGTCACTGAGGATGAAACATTTTTGGTAGTGTTACCATAGAGAGAAACTTATACTTGCTACTATGCTACAAATGTAGGCAACAAAACTATACTTATCAGGGTAACGTAATGAAATGCAATGGGACCATAAGGAGTTTCCCGATTGAAAATGATTTACGAGTTGAAGAATGCAATATATTAGTATCTAAGGATTTGAGGATTTGAAACCTGGAAAAAAAACTACTCTTTGAATTATAAAGAAAACAATGAAAGTTTAAGCATTAAAAAAAATTTAAAATTAGTGCATAGAGTGATATACGGCACAATGTACCGGTAACATGTTTTGAAATGCTGAAAATATTAAATATCTATAATTGAAAATGCCAAACTTTTTTTTGATATTGATGTTTGTCATTGAGATGCAGGTGTGGTTGCAGCTGTCAGTGCATCCATCACGTCCTGCTCACTCGCTATAGGTGTTTACCCCAGTGTCCAGAGAGAAGGCCACTGTCCTATTGCAATTTCCCCTTGCTGTTTCTTGCTGCCGCCCTCTTTATAGTGGCCCTGCAGGAGAAACCCTAACCCTAAACCATCATTTGTTGTCAACACGCTGCATCACTATTACAAATGTTTTAAAAAACGTTTGTAAATATGTAATTCTTTTTTTTAAAAAAATAATGAAAATCAATTCATTAAACTTGCACAAATTATGCAATCATTACCATGTTTTATAATTTAAAGATATGCTATTTTGTTGGCATTTTTTAGGTGGCTTATCTTTTCTCTTGATTTTATTTCTTTTCTTTTCTAAATGGAATTCCTTTATATCACTTTCTCTCTCCAAGGGGCAATTGGTACCAACAACATGATTGATAGGTTACATTGAGGTCATCTTTTAGAGGTCTATGCAAAGCTTGTGGTGCACTATTTATCATGTGTTGGTGTAGCGCTTGTTCATTTAGCAATTGAAATTCATAATTTTTATTTTATTTTATTTATGTGTGGTTGAGGACCTTTTGTGTATATTTTGCTTTTTACAGAAAACTAGTACAACATTTGTTGAATTCCTATGAATTTGATTTCTACATTTTGACTACTTTGCAACTATAATTTTCTACATGTGCATTGATAATGGCCCCATGCTTAGCATGGGTGAGGTTGACCTCAACAAAACCTTAGACACTGCTTCTTATAAGCCAATATATTTTCTAACTTTTCAAATTGTTGGAACTTTATTACTTGTAGCATCCCAAAAAAAATACAAGGATTAAAATGAAAGGCACCTTTAAAAGCAAAAACTTATTGGAAAAAAAAAATCTTCAATGTAGCTCTAAAATAAAAGAAATCTCAAAGATAATTTTGATGGAAGGGAAAAAGATTTTAACTTCATTTTCACAATATTTCATTTAAAATCATCCTTACATTAATTTAAAATAACTTATATCATCTTTGAGAAAGGATTTGATGATGAGTGGCTATAGTCAAAGACAACATTCTTTTGAATAATATATATTATTATAAAATTAATTTAAAAAAAAACAAAGGAAAGAAAGGCATGACAATGGGGTTTAGACACGGAAAGTCATTTATGATCTATAAAAAAATAGATGTGTGTAGACTTGGACTAATAGTTGGACCTGCCAAATATCATGTAGAAGAACACTTGTAGTTTTTTTTTTCATAAGCTAGGAATAGTAAGTAATCATAGCATAAATTTGAATTAGTTGTACAATGTTTTATTCAAGTGGATTACACTTAAACATGTTTCATGAATGAAAATAAGATTAAGATTGATCCCCATTCGTTGTAGCACTCAAACTGAAAATAGAATTTACTTTTATTTTCATTTAATTCCTTATGCACTTAGCTTAATATTTATCTTTTACTCACACATAAAATTTGGTGAAATAAATGCAACTAGTTTTGAGCATAATGTATAATGATTTCATAACTAAGAAGTGATATCACGTAGTACACCCAGTAGCATGATTCTTGGTAATCCTAGTGATAATTACCCTAGTTAAGGACATGTATGAAATGTCAAAAATAGACACTCATTGCCATAGATTAGTTTAAGATTTGCTTCATTATTCTTTAGATTAATTAGTTAAGTCATCTATTTTTAATTAGTTTAATCAATGACCTAATAACATCAATCATCTTATGCCTCAAATATACTTAATCAAATGCATGAAGAGCTACTACAAGTATAGTTGAAATGATAGTAACCTACAATTCCATATTTAATTGTATTGATATCATGCTCATCCCTTCCATAGATGAGGACATAGTCTACTGTAATGCTATAGATTAGAATCCACATCATCCATCTCTAATGAAGATAAACATCAATAATAAGAGAGAGCTCCATCAAGGGATTAAAGTAGACAACCTAGTGATCATCATAGGAGAAATCTAGATGATCATGATAGGAGGAAATGTGATAGATATCCTAGAAGAAATCAAGATGAAGATAGAAATAAAAATTGAAGATAAGATAAAAGGCACTAAAGGAAGTATAGAAAAGATCATCATGATCTTGCAAATAGAGATAGAGATTATGACTATGATACAACTAATGAGTATGAATCCATGTTGGCTATTAGGAACATGATTTAGATGAAGAAGGTAGTAAGAATAACTCATAGGCATAAAAGAGAAATTCATATCAAACAATTTGATGTGAATAACATTTCTAAATTTAAAAGAGGCTACAATTCTAATTTGTAGCATTCTCTACAAGTATTCCATGATGCTTGCATCTTACAAATCATTGAAAGGAAGTGATAGAAGCTTAAGCTCTTTCCTAGGACACTAATTAGAGAATCTAAAAATTGGTACATATCATTGAAGATAGATTTAATTTGTCAGTGATCCACGATGCTCAAGATCTTCAATGAGAAGTACTAGACCTACTCTAGAGTATGCAATTTGAGGAAGAAAATCCATGGATGATAATAAGAGAACCATGAATCCCTTAATCTGGTCCTAGGTAGATACTATTCTTTATTACATAAATATCCAATCCATGAATTTTCTTAGAAAGAATAGCATTATCATATCATAGATGAGCTTCGAAATAAAATAAGGAAAATCCTTGGGGTCTATGTTTAAGGAAGGCTATTAAAACTTAGAGCTTATTGAATGCAAAGGTTAATTTAATAGATGGAAAATAAAGAACCAGGACTATGAAAGAGGGAGATCATAGAAAAATATAATAAGAATCTAACCCTTTGTAATAAGGAGCTTTGTAAACCTAATTAGGAAGAAGAATCACATCTTGATAAGGTGGTTTTACACAAGGCCTTTCCAATGAAAAAATTCATCATTGAAATAGTAGTAAATGTGAATAAGATGTTAGATTTAATGAAGGAGACATTTGTAAATACTTTAAAAATTATGAAGGAAAAGATAGAGTAGGCAAGAATACTAAACTAAAATAAAAAGAAGAGAAAGAACAAGGAAACTGGTAGGGACACTTACTAGTAAAGTGAAAAACCTATAGTAGTAGAAGAGGTTGTAGACTCAAATTTAGAGAAGGAGAATAAATGTGATATCTACAAATACAAACATTTAAAGGGGTATTTCCTATTCATGTTATTTATGATTTTCCACAAGGCTAATCCTAGATTTATTAATTTGGAATGATAGGGATAGCTATACTATAAGGATTAATTTTAAGATTAACTTTATCAAAGATAGGTGAGGTCAGTCAACTAGTCATTGAGAAAGATCTTCAATTATGTTTAACATAGATGATGCTTGACAAAATAGTTTTTGAGAAAGATCAATTGTTAGAACAATTTTGGATAACCTATTTACTTAACATTGTATTTGACATCATGGTTTTTAACATTGGATAAGAACTCTAATCTTAAGGATCTTGAGATGGCTTTTTTTTTTTATTTCATAGCATGTAGTCCCATCCTACAACTTGTTCTTGGTGCACCAAGGTGGTTGGCTCTAGTAGAAGGTTTTTTATTCTTCATGTAGGTTTGTATGCAAATTCAAGTGGCAGAAACTAGAAGCTTAATGGTTATTAGAGCTTTGATTAATTAGTCTATTTCTTTTATTTTTAGCTGTAGTTTTGTTTAAGATCTTATTTAATAATGAATATGACGTATCAAGATGATTGTGCTGATGATGATTATTGTTAACTCTTTTGAGATCATGGATTACATTATGTTTTATGAGATTTATTTATAAGTATTCCACTTGGATTTTATTTTTATATCATGTATTTTGGATTAAAGTTTAAGTTTTATAATGCTTATGGTTATCTCTTTCTTAAGTTTATAAGAATTATGATGTCATACATGTTAGCTATTAAGTTAGGTATAATTTAATCATGAAATTGTTAAGTTAAATGTTTGGAATGTGATACCAAATATTTACTTACTAATAGTACTACCCTCTTGAATACCATTAACCTACAATACCTCATGTAGAATTTACATCCTACACCTCTCATCATTCATCACATTCTTCTCAGTAATCTTACACTCCTCTCACAGATATGCCATCATTAATAATATAGAGAGAATTACCACCACTATCTTGATAGAAGAATGCTTCTCGTGTTATTAACATATATATGAATGATATTTCTAGTAGATTTGAGTGTAAATCTTGAAAATATCCTTTCTTTAGGGTTGTTCTCATGCCTATGAAGGGAACTAATAGAGTTGCTATCCTACTAATATCAACATGGGGCCCATATGGTGCACCTTCTTTTCTTACATAAATATTTTCATATCCCATGAAAGAGACAATAGTTATCATCACTCCTGAATAAAACATAAAAAATGTCATGCTTACACATGTCATAAGTAATTGGATAAAAGTAGATGCTTTGCCAAGAAAAGAACCAAATCCAAGAAGTACTCTAATTTACTTCCAGGTCAGCAAAGATCCATTTTGATAAGCTGTATTATACTTTGGTTTAAGCATGGACCTAATATTACATAAAATATATAAGGCCTAAAAAATGCCTTCAATGATGAAAAGCAATTCCAAGTTGAAGCTTGCAAATCAGTCTATCAGTGTTTCCTTGGGATGAATTAATGCTATGATGGCCATCATTGATGGATGGTCATTTCTAACATATTTCCTTGTGATGAATATGAAGAATAATGAGGGAAAATTCTATCACATCATGGAAAGAGCATGGCTTAGCATCATTGATGCTAAGCTTATAATTTGAGACCTTTACTTAGAAATTTTCAAGGAGAATGAACATGTCATGATGAAAATGCATAAAATTTCATGAATTACTTATGATGATAAAGGATGTATTATGGGCTGAAATTTTACAGCGTTAACATGATTGCTATATTAGCCAACAACACACTTGAAAAATAAGAATGTATGTACAAGCAAAAAGATATCAAGTAGCTAGGTAATAAGAGTTTCAAATTTTTGCATGGAAAATCCACCCTTATTAGCTCTTATTCTAAGAAAATAAACGAAACAAAGAAATTACAAAATAACATCCTACATCCTAACCATGTATCTGAACAAGGAGACCTAAAAATAAAAATTGAAAATCAAAAGAAAAACATATATAGACCTTCTAAAATAAAAACACTTTATAGTCTAGTAAGATATGCATCTTCATATAATCGAAATCTAATTATTGTCAATGTTAAATGGGTTAACAAGTAAATACATAATCACTAAAAATGAGAAATGGAAAACCTATGGTGTATAATCCATGGAATGTGTTGTCCATTTTCTGAATGCTCACTCATAAGTTTAGTCATGGGGGGATGTCTCATCTTAAATTAGAAACTAATAAGTGCATTTTTATTTTTTATTTTTTTAATTTTTTCATCATTTTTCTATGGTTCAATATTTTTTAATTATATATATTTTTAAAAAATTTCAATTCTTAATACATTTTCCTTTTTTTGTTATTTTTATTTATTTATAATTTTGTATTTTATTTGAGTCATTTATGCTTTGTAGATATTTTCCATGTTTTTAATATTGCTAGTCATTGTCACATCCCCATTCCTAGTGATGTTGTTGCATAACAAAGATGGTATCTCTTCATAATAGGTGTTATTGTTATCTTAATAAGACTTGAAAGGGTAGTTGTAATTAAGACCTAAAAGGGCATGTTGTAATAATGGATGTGTTTCTCAAGGCAACCTTTGGGGTTTTACCTAAGGCATTTATACTTAGGGTTAGAGTTTGTGCTAGCATGGAGTGGTGAAGCTAGTACAGGCAAGTCACTGGAAGTTGGGTGAAGTAGGATAGGAAGTGGATTGGCCATTCCTTCTAGTTGAGTTATAGGCCTAACCATGGTGGTAGTGCTAGATTGCCTATAAGGGATAAATGCCAAAGGAAGAAAACCTCAAGGAACACTCTCAGATTATGATCCAGATATGCTATTCCATATCAATAAAGCATTCTTTTCTTTCTCTTTCTACATTTTTCCTATTATTTTCTTTATAGATAATGTCGAATATCACATATATTTCGCATTTGGTATATTTTCTTCTTATGCATAATGTCTAATATATTGTATATTTGAAATTTACCAAGACATTTGGGAATGGGATGTCACAATTGGTATCGGAGAAAACCATGACCCAAGGGCCATTCAGAACCATGGGCTAACTACAACATGAATTTGATGATGAACCATGAAGCCATGACACAGTGAAAATCTTTGATCATTATTGAATGTACCATATGTTTGAGATATCTAATCACACCTCATGAAGATTCATCAATTACAAGAGATGTTGATAAGACAATGATACACTGGTCTAGGTAACTCTTACCCATCTTAATACTATAATTGTTAATTGATTAGGGTCATTGTTAAATTTCTTTAAAGAAAGTTAGTAACCATGACCTGAATTGATCTTGTTTTGTTGAAATTCACTATCCAAGTGATCTAGAAGATTTCAAGTTACCATATGTCAACCTAAAAATGCTAGTTCAAAAAAATAGACTAGTTTAGTCCATTTAATTCTTGAAAAATTAACTTCATTTTAAAGTTATAATACTATGTCTAATGCATAGTACTTGTCGAGACAATTCCAATGGTAAAAATTTCATCTCAATCATACTCATGATTTGAGAGATATTGATGTTTAAATTTTATCATTATATGTGCATTAAAATAATATTAAATTATTAAATTACTATTTTTAAAAAAATTTTAAAGCGGGAGGTTGTGGGTTCAAACCCCAACCCCTTTAAACAAATATAAATATATATATAATAATTTTTTAAAGTGGGAGGTCATGGGTTCAAACCCTGAACCCCCAACTTTTAAAAATCCATTTGAAAAAATGAAATAGAATAATAATAATAATTTATAAAAAAAAATTTGTGGGCCATGTTAGCTTGCAAGGGTCATGTAGGCCCAGCAAGAGCTACATAGGCCCTACAAGTCTTGTCAACCCTATAGGCTACATTGGCTAAATAAGGCCATCATGATGCTTTGCTCTGCTACTTCCTCTCCACTGGCCACTGCCAAGCACACTGTTTTTGCTTGAACTGATGTTGTCACCATTGCCGCCTGAATTGATGTCATCACTACTACCTGAATGTTTTCGCACTCTTTGCCTCATGACCTCAAGCATGCACAACCTTGAAACCATAGCCCTAGAGCACTATCATTACTGCAAAACCCTCATTGCATGCCCTCAGCTACCTTTAGCACCACCAATCATCACCTCTCATGTTGTCCATCATCGCCTCTCCTACTGTTGATTATCACCTCTCATGTTGTCGATCATGACCTCTCACACCACCAATCACTGCCTCTTGTGCCACCGATCATCATCTTTCATGCTACCGATCATCATCTCCACTATCACCAATCATCACCTCTTGCATCGCCAATCATCACCTCCCCTACCATCAATCATTATCTCTTCTGAAGCCCTTTGGGGTTGGAAAAATCCTTGACAACAACACATTTTGAGGTTATGTAAGCTTCACTGATGGGCCATGTTGGCCTTGTTTTGGGTTGTGCTAGCACCATTTTGGATCATGTAGACCTTGTTGATTGGTCACACTAGCCTCATTTTTTATCATGCTAGTCCTAAGAAGGGTTGTGCAAGCCTTGATAAGGGTAGCCCTAAAAAAGGATTACATGAGCCCTTGAAAGGGTAGTGCAGGCCCATGAAAGGACCATGCAACTTTGCAACAACATTCTATGTTGTCACTTTTCACTCTTCTGCCCATTGCTCTATTGTCCATGTCCACTGCCAGCACTACTTTCACAACCCTTATTGCCACTACTAGTACAAGTGCTCCTCCCTTGCAGCTTCCCACCACCAAGGGTAGGTCTCCAACACATGTTGTTGTTAGCTGTCCTAGCCACCAACCTACTCTCAATGTCACTTAGCAATCACCCAGGCCACTGTTGGTGTGCCATTGCAACTGTTGCTACTGTCGGCACAAAATGAAAAAAATTTTGTTACCTAATAGAAAATTTTGAATTACTTGTTAATTGACAGAAAATTGAAATTTCCATCAATTAATAGAAAATTCAAAATTTTGTCATCAAATAGTTAATTTAAATTAGAAACACATAAAAATAGTTTTTAAAATTTGAATTTTATGCATTGGTAGCAATAGAGATAAAAATTTCATAATTAAGCATGCTCGCCCTGGAGTAGAACTAGGATTGGTGACCTCTTGAGAAGTCTCATTTTTTGCACCAAAGGTAAAGACTCTAGAAGCCATAACTTTTGATTTTGGAAGCCCTTTTTAGTGAATGAAGAGTTGTTTCCTATAGTTTTCAACCTTTTGGACATAATGGTGAAGGTAGATCCTTCCCAATGAACCTTGAAAATTAGCTTTTACTCCTTGCCTGATATAGTACCTTGAGATCCTGAAAAGTGTAATTTTCACACAACTTGAGCATACAATGTCCATTTTCAACATATGAATAGTCATTTCCAACATTTTCACCCTTCTGAACTAAATAGTAAGGTTAGATTTATTGTCTAGGTATTTGATAATTTGATGATATCATAAATTCACCCTTTTGGGCTTTAGGACTTAGTGCATAACCCTTATAGATAGTCTTAAGATCACTATGGCATGTCACTAATTACACTGTCATAGTTAGTATTCTTAAGGAGGATAGAAAGGCCATTAAGAATTAGATAATATAGTTACATATTAATAAAATTATATGATGTCATTAAATATTACTAAAATTAGATAATAAGTTAAATTAGTTGAAGAATCAGTTGTTGTATTAGTAATAGTTGATTATCAATCAATGAATTAGTTGGAGAATTAATTGATAAAATAGAACAGTCTTCAACAATCAAGAAGATGTATATCAATTCATCTTACAATTAAATCATATGACAGAACAACATGGAGACTCAAAATATTATTTCAACTAGGAGCATGATACTCATGAAGAAAAATGATTTAGAAAAGAATCCATAAATGAGAATGAAAGTTGCAACATACAACATGCTTGCAAGATCCCTAGTGAGTGAGAAACAACATCTGCTATGTCCACCATGGGCTTTGGAGTGGCACAAATATTGATACACATGCATTTTAGGAGAGTTACAAGATTTGGATGTTGATGTCTTGTGCCTACAAGAAGTCTTGCCATGGGAGTTTCTATATCAATTCCAACTAGACTTGGAAAAGATGGGATACAAAGGTATTTATAAGCAACAAGGTTCTTGTGGAAGTTCTTCTTTTGAGGCATATAACATGAATGGTTGTGCAATTTTTTACAAAGAAGCCAAGTTTGAATTAGTACAAAATTTTTAATGGAGTTTATAAAATATGATTTTTGAAATTCCAGAACTTCAATAGATGGAAAATAAAAAATAGTTAAGATTTTGGAAAAATCACATAGCCATGGCAGTTATTCTAAAATTTTATCCATCAAGAAGATGTGTATGCAAAGTCAACACACATTTGATTGTCAAATCAACATGTTTAGATGTTAGACTATGTCAAGGAGCATATTTGATTAAGAAAATAGAAGAAAGTTTGAAGAATAAGTTATTCCTAAGTTATACTGATCTAGTTCCATTTATTCTTTGTGGAGACTTCAACGCAAAATTTGGAAGTAGTATTTATCAATTCTTAAAATATGGATCTATAAAGGAATCTTTGGAGGATGAACTTGATTTGAAGAAGATATTTCCATCAATTCAACATGCAATTCCATTGGCCAATGTATATTCTACTTACTTTGAATCTTCAATAGATAAACCAGATTCTAGAATTTAGGAATATATGATGTTGATGGATAGCAGTCATCAAGAATCATAGTATACCAATTACTTTGCTATGATTAATGAGGATGGATCAACAAAATTCTTCATTGCAAGTTTGGATTATATTTGGGATGATATCAAATTCTTTCAAGTTACTAAGTTACTAGAGTTGATTTTTAAAGAATAAGTTGAGAAGAATCAAGATCAAGCCTTGCCATCCTAAACAAACCATCCAATTAGTTCATAAGGTTGATCAAGATTAGGAAGTATCTCACCCTTACTTTTATTGGTGATCTTATTATTTTATTCATTATTTAATTTCTATTTTAATTAGATAAGAAAAATATCTAAGGTAATGAAATTTGAAAATAAAGAATTTTCCCTACCTTCACTTGGATAACCATATTTAAGTTGCACCTTGTGCAACCCTGGTAGGACTGGTGATTGGTGGTTGATAAATCTTTAATTCAACTTTTATCATTATCCTAAAAAATAAAGTATCAAGAAAGTAATATTTAATTTTCCATATAATTCTTCTTACATATATCTTATTTTCATAATAAGTAAGAAACAACTTCAAGTTCAAAAGAGAAATCAAATTGTTAGAGCATAGGATCATGAAATAAAAAATTGGAGCTAGAAAAAGATAAATAATGTGGACTCGTTTGAGGATGAAAGAAACCTAAGGAAGGTAGATTGTCACATCCCCATTTCCAAATGATGCTATTGCATAACAAAGATGGTGTCTCTTCATAACAAGTGTTATTTTTATCTTAATAAGACTCAAAAGGGTAGTTGTGATTAAGACATGAAAGGACATGTTGTAATAATAGATGTGTCTCTCAAGGTAACCTTTGGGGATTTGACCTAGGGCATTTATACTCAAGGTTAAAGGTCATGCCAACATGGAGTGGTGGAGTTGGTATAGGCAAGTCACGAGAAGCCAAGAAAAGTAGGATAGGAAGTGGACTAGCCATTCCTTCTAGCTAGGTTATAGGCCTAACCATGGTGTCAGTGCTAGATTGCCTCTAAGGAATAGATGCCAAAGGAAAAAAACCCTAAGGAACACTCTCAAAGCATGATTCGGATATGCTATTCCATATCAATAAAGCATTCTTTTCTTTCTCTTTCTACATTTTCCCTATTATTTCCTTTATATATAATGTTGAATATCATGTATATTTCACATTTGGTATATTTTCTTTATATGCATAATGTATAATATATCATATATTTGACATTTTCCATGACATCCAAGGACAGGATGTCATAGTCATGATGTAGGAATCAACACCATGGACTGGAATTTTACTCTATGATATCAAACTTTAGAAAGATTAATTGCCCCATGGTAATGAAATCATGTGATCCATCCCTCCCTTTTACTAATAAGAGGCCCATATCATAGAAATAATGTGGTCTCTATCATGTTAAAAACCTTAATTAACCCATGATCACTATACTTTAAAGGAACAAGAGGGTATGGATAAGGATGTGACATCAAGGTAACTTGTTCATTCTTTAAACTTCCATCTTGGATCCCACTAGCCTCACATTGATGTGCTACCATCAATGTTTTTATTATCTTGGGGAAATATCATTTATTAGAATCTAGAAATAATTGTAATACAAATACACCCCAATATATATAGTCCAAATAGAACTTAATAACTTAGAATTACCCATTGAAATCAAATGCATAACTTAGAGTTTTCAAATCAAGAGTTTTACTACTAGGCCAACACTTCATTGTTCCCTTGTTACCTTACTAGAGAGGCATATAACTCATGTTTAATGATAGTCCAATGGTAAGAGAAAAAATATAATTAATTAATTAAAATAGCATTCTTATAGTATCACTAGAAAGATGTGATCCATGCTTGATGGTAGGCTATTTCCAAGAATTTTTAAGATATTTTGTACTAATTCCATCATGTGATTAGAAAGATATTTGAGCCATGCCTGAAGATGCATCTTTGATGTGAGTAGCATTGGCTATGAGACTGGAAAGACATGTGACCCATGTCTAAATGTGCTTTTCTAAACAATGGATAAGATCCATAACTTAAATACTAATAATTAAATAACTATTCTAAAAAACTCTAGCATGTTTTTTCAATATTTCTTATTATGTGGTGTTGTTTTCATGTGTGGTTAGTTGGTTCCATGGTGGTGGCTCTAGGATGATGAAATGTGATATCATTGGTAGTGGTTGGATTTGGTTTAAAATCCTAAAAAATAGGTATAATGATTATTTTAACCACAAATTACAAATGGTCATGCTAAGATACCTTATGTTCTAATTTTTAAATTCCTTCTATTTCCATTTTACATCATGGAAATATTGGGAACTCATCACTGATAACACATTACACTTGGAAACTCAAAATTCCAAGGCAATGTTTAATCTACTAGGTTTTAAAATTTTTATAGAGAGGTAAGTTGGATTTCAAAAGATAGTAAATGTTTCTACTTATATTTGTTTCAATAAAAAAATAACTTTGTTGTGGGCATACAAGTTTGTGAATTTAGACATGCAAGATCCCAATTACATGGCATTTTTGCAAAATATGTTGTGAGACCTTTTCTAGCATCAAAATTGTCAAACTTAAGTGATGTCACTATTTGAAGAATAATAAAAATATTTAAAGCTACATTTATTTTTGAATAAGTATGATAGTATAGGATGAATTTACCCTTTATGGGTTGAAACCCATGATGAGAACATAGAATGACCTAAGAATTTAGGGATCATTCTTAGGTCAAAAAGTAAGTATATGCATATACTTAGTCATTATTAGAAAAAGGTGAAAAGATTATTAAATTATACTAATATTTGAACATAGTTATTGTATCTTAAATAAGTGTTAATGATGCAAAATCCATTAACATCATTGGCTTGGCAGAAGAGTTTGAAGTAAGATCTACTAGCAAGGCACTAATTGCTCAAAAAGTGACTATTTAAGAATGAAGGCATCAAATACTTTAATAAGTTCAACATGGTAGGAATTGTATTACTTTCAATTTAAAGCACTCCTACCATAGTGTGGAATAATGCATAGGCCTAATAAAAAGATACTTAATAGAGAAAGCTATTTTTTTGTAAGTGTAGACTGAAAACAAGTCATCATCACTTTGGATCTAGCTACACTAAGGTATTAGTTGGGTTTCTCAGAGTAAAGATTAAAGATTGATAGCTCAAAACAAGATTCAATGGAGTTGATAGACATGGAGGAATAGTAATAGAATCCCACCAATTTTGGACTAAAGGGATATATAATAAGAATCATAGTGTGATCTAGCCATAAGCTTCAAGGATGATGTTGAATGGATTGCAAAGAATACTCGTGTATATCCTTGCATCTAATAAAATATATAAGAGATTATAATACATTTGATATAGATAGAAACACATGTTACCATGCTATAAGGTTGAGAAAATATTTATAATTTTTATGTTTTATACTTTTTATGGATTTTATATTTATAAAAAAAAATGCACATGCATTGCAAACACATGAATACAAAAAAGATGACTCTTAGTCATAACCTTGATGGCCCAACACCATGACATAAAATTGTAACCTCCTTCGATAAGGTTGAATCACCACAGCTTATGAAATGAAGAAATAAATATTTTGTATGGTTTTAATATTTTATGTTAGTTTTAGAATTTTGATATTTAAGCATTAATGGTGTGAAACTAAGAAAACCCATAAGCTTTATTCACTACACAAACATTCGACTTTGCATCGACCTAATGCTTCCATGTTGCTTAAGCAAGGTAGCACTTTGAGAGAGTTTAGCCACACTTGTAAAAGTGATGACTCAAAAGACATACAAAATGTAGAAGAAATCACTTACCCAATGGAGGAAGAGGTCTTCACATAAAACCAGATGCCAAAATCTCAAAGAAAATGCCTATAACTAAGTTTATTTTGTAAGGAGCTCCTACTAGGTATTTATATTTTTCATGACATAACAATAGGGGTTTGCTAGCACATAGGCATCAACAAATATTTATGAGTACATCTTGGACAACCTCGAACATATCCAAAATGATCAGAGAGGCAAAGTGCCCAAACTAGGGCATCAAAAGGGGTGAATTAGTGTGGGGAATCTAGCATAGCCCTGCCACCATACCTTGCTCTTATTTTCCTAGATGAAAGCTGGGAGGCCTAGGAATAAGTCACAATCTTTTAAGTATCTCTAAATAAATATGAAAACTTCCCGAGAAGCCCAAAACATGCTCCAAACCTACAAGTGAAAATAATAGGGCAAGGATACATACCTTGGAGATATAAACCTTAACCATGTAGATGAAAATGATAAAAATAACTTTGAATCTGACCTCAATGAAATAGGCAAGGAAGAGCCAAAAAATGAGGAGGCAAAGTGTGGAAGGAATAAACTTCCTAAAATGAAAGTGCCTCCTCCTTCCATAGAGATCACTTATCCAATGGGAAAAATAATTTTGAATGATTCTAAGATTTGTAAATGGATAAAAGAAGTGACAATCTCTAAACTCTTCATGTCATACAATAAGCCTATTTTAATGTAATGTCAAAATTCCTATAAGAGTTATCAATATGTCAAATAAACTTAGTGAATTTTTACCTTTTGCAAAACTAAAAAATAAAATCTATGCTTATATTAAAAAAAACAATTGATGTTTAAGGATTTGGTTAAAGATATGAAGAGAAATTTAAACTTAATTTCTTCAAGAGAAGGTAAATGTAATTTAATGTTATTTAAGAGATAGTAAAATTTTTGAGAAATTGTTATAGAGAAATTGATGTTCTATATTTACTTTTAGAATTTAAAATTAAATTCAATAAGGATCAAGTGGCATTTCATGATTTAGCAATTAACATTGATGTGATAGCTGATAGTGTAGTCATAGAGAAAATAAGTAACACTCTCAACTACGTGAAGGATATGAGAGTATTACCCATTAAGCAAGCTAATACCAACATCATACCCATGGATTCATTAATGCAAATGAACAAGAAATAAGATGATGATAATAGGAAAATAAAGATGCTACTAGAATAGGTGGAGCTTTTAGATGTTGAGATTAGAGGTAGCACCATGGTTAGATATAATTCTTTCACTCTTCTATATTTGAGAGAGAAAAATAAAGCTATGGAATTTTAGAGATCTCTAATAGAATGTAAGAGATTAGCACTAACCATAATGCACTCCATGACAAGCTTAAGAAATTTTTTGGCAACATGGAAAAGCTAAAGTAGAAAGAATCAAACTAACAAGTGATGGTACAAGTGATAGTACCATAGATTGCTAAAAGAGAATGATATCTTATATGTTGATAAGAAAATAAGAAGTATGTTTATTCAATAAATCAAGCTATAGGAGCTATTTAGGATTTTGTAAATATTGTGGTAGTGACCACACTAGTAGAGCAACAAAGGGCCTACAAGAGGAGCTTATAGAGGAAAGGAATGACAACAATATCTCCCTAGAGGAATTAAATGTCAATGACAAAGAATAAATCAACATTTTATCAAAGGTCCCAAGCTTAGCATTTAATAGTCTAGACACATCTAATTTGAGCTTGTAGGAGATAGAAGAAATAATTTTAGAAATATATAGAGATACACAAAGTAATTATCATGATTTATAGAGATTAGTTTCTTTATCCTATGTGATGAAAAGTACAAATAAATTTTGTTTATTTGCCTTCTTATTATGTGCAGATCTTGAGGAGAGTAGCTAGAAATCAACAATGGAATCGACTTCTATTCAAGTTGATGATGAGGAGGAGTAGGAGGAAGCTATTGAAAATAGAGATGAATTAAGACTATGTGATATTTTCATGTTAGTTTTATATGTTAGTTGTATTTGACATAAAGAGTCAAATATATTTGTAAATATCAAGTCTAAATAACATTAAGAATGATGCATAACATTAATTATTATGATATCTACTAGTTATATTAATTTTTAATGTAATAAAAATTTTCATTTTTATGTCATTTTAATTAACTATCATTATGTACTATAATAGTTATAAAAATGATATGACTCATTGATGTTATATAATTCCTTACTATTGAAAGTTGCTAGTTCAAAGTAAGCAATAAAGATAAAGTAGAAAGCAAAAGGATATCATAACAAGCATTAACATAAAATTTTACCATTGCTCCTAATAGGTTCTAGTAGATGTTCATTACTTAAGAGAAGCAACAAACAAGAAATCTTATTTTCAAAGTTTAAGCATCTAATGTTATTGTATTAGTAATAAACTTATGAGTAGTTGTGTGAGAGGAATAAGGTAAAGTCTTTTTCTTAGTAGTAGATATATCAAGTTCTCTGAAGTCTAATTTGATGAACTTGGTATTAGAGATAGACTCATTATTCAAGTTCATTAGATCCTTACTATTTGAAAGGATTTTAGAGGAGAAAGTAACTATATTTATACCTATAGGTTCAATTATGATGTTAGTTAGTTCATCATTAAGTTGATAGAGCTATGTCTCATGATCTAAGTGAGAGTTACTTGAAATATGTGTATCAAAAGGAATGATTATCTCAGGGTCTTGGAAAGAAAAATGGGTTTCTTGATGTGTAAGAGATGACACTACATGATGTTAAGCTAGCTAAGGATATCCTAACATTCTGTTCACACTAAAAAACTCATATATGACCATATATAAATCTTTAAATTAGACAAAAGTACCTACTATAAATGACAACCTAATGGAACCTATAACCTCTACTTGTATATTGTTAAAGGAAATGATGTTTATACAAGTTTCATTAAAAGTCATCTAATCATAAAGATCGAGATATTTGATAATAGCTCATTTGATCGTTTTAGACTTGATGTCATCATGAATGTGTATAAGTGAAATAACAACATTAGGTGACACTTTGATGGTGGTTTAGATTAGTAGCTAACTGATATTTCTAATCTTCAAGTTAGTATTGATGTTTTTACCATAGAAGTTTACATTATTTGATTCATAGTGAGGAACTTCAAGAAAGGATAAAATGGCCTCTATCAGAGTAAGAATGTCACTTTGGGACTATAATCCTCTGAAAAACATCATATCAAGAGGTATGACACTCTTTATAGATTTTTATGAGATCATACAAGGATAATTTGGTTTCTTTGGGATGGATAATAGTGTTCATTTATTGTAAGAATTTATTATCTGATGTATGAGATGAATGTAAAGTAGGTACCATTGTAATTGGGCGTATGGAATTGGATGTAGGTTGAAGGCCACTTGGAGAAGTAGGTTCTTAACATTACCAGAGAAAAATATTTTCCTAAGTTTTAGAAGGTTACTTAGGTATATCAACAATATTTTCTTTAATATGATATGGGAGATTGGAAAGAATGACTTAGTTATGATAAAAGGTAGTACAATCTAACCAATGAATTACATATGATTTATTAGGCCATGATGCATGCTAATTATGACCCTTGTAATATGACCACCATATGATATATGACTTCTTTGGTGCAGAGATGTGAGTTTTACATTCTAGCCTAAAAGCTAAAATGATGTTTCTAGTTACCAAAAAATCTTAAAAAACATCAAGCTACTAATTATCTAAATGCATAGTGGATGGTTCATTTTCTACTACTATCTTTTCCTTATCTATAACATCCTAAATGTCATTTTTCAGATTTCTATAGTTTTCTCTATCATAGCTAGTAGTCTTATGATAGTAGTAGTATTTCTTATAGTTACACTACTTAGACAGTTTAAGATGTCATTCTTGTCTTTGAGATGGATCCATTATTATGAGCTAAATATGATGATAATATTCCCTTGCCTAATTAAAAATTTAATTCCTCTTAAGATATCCACTCTAAGTAGATTATTAAGGAGTAGGGAATACCCTATGGGTATCCTAGTATATTGATTCATATTTATTTGAAGCCTATTGTGCTATGTTGAGGAAGATGTAGCTAGTGGTGCATTGTTCTATCCCTTTGAAAAAGAAGAAACATCTTGCAATGCTAGTTTTTCCTTTTCTTGCTTCATAAATTTATTAGCTTTGTTATCAATTGACAAGAATTCTTGGACACCATGTTGAATAGTAGCTTCTTTAATATCTATGGTATTCAAAAAGGAATCATTCAAAGAATGGGGCTTAGAACAAGCCTATATTTTTTTGAATATAGTTAATTACAGAAACTTCTAAAATGTTCTTCAAATGCCATTTCTCCAAATGATAGGGTAACCTAGTTGAAATTACTATTCTTTGAGAAATAAAATTATCAATGAGTTTACTTGGAGTTTCCTTATTAGCCATGAAGGACATAATGCTATTGCTTTAAGGGATATTGAACTTGAACCGTTTAATGAAAGTAACTAGTAGTTGCTCTAGAGAAGTGATAGAACTATGAGATAAGGATCTATATCATTTCAAGGCTCATTAGAGAGATAGTTAGAGAATTACCTAAACACAATGTGAGGTAGAGAGCTAGAAGCATACAATCATTTCTAAATGTAACCACATGATTCATATGATCTTTTGTCTTTCCATTTTACTTTATGAAAGTTGGTAATGCAATTCCCTTAGGTAGAACTTGTATGGGAATCATAGAGTGTATATGATCATTTAGGATCCAATCCAAAGAAATGGAAAAGCCTCCTTGCATAACCAATGTCTTAGCAACTTTTTCTTTAATGCTTCAGAGATGGAACATATTGTTGTTGAGTAATGATAATAGTTAGGGATATGTTATAGAAAAGTATTACGCAAGTTAGGATATATCGATAGATGGAAATGTCAAAGGAGAATACACATATGGAATGGGTTCTAGTAATATAGAAATGAGTAGGCCTAATGAGATAAAATTATGTGGGTGTATAGGAACAAATTGTGAATTACCAGGTTTGGAAACACTAAGCATAGATGGAGTAATAATGATAGGAATTGAAATGAAAGGAAATAAAGATATGGTATGTTGAGATTGAGGAATGTAATATAAAGATCCTAAAAATGAATTTTGGGATTGAGAAAAAAATGGGGATTAATGATGTTATTAGGAGGGAAGACGTGACATGATGGAGGAATGGAACTAGCTAGAAGGCTAAGGTAAGCTTTCTTGATGCTGAGGTAAATAGGTCTAGATAAAGACTTTGAGTACCAATAACATTAACATTATGTACGAGGTTAAGAAAAGAATTGATTTTTCATGGTCTTTTAGTTAATAATTTTTCATCTTCATCAATAAGATAAATGTTATATTCTAAGGCTATGATTTATTTTTTTTCATTGACAGTGATGTGAGGGTCAAGAGGTTGGTCCAAGATAGCTTTCATCATAGCATCTTCAATTTATAAATATATCTTCTTTTGTATTTTCTATTGCTACATGATGAATTCTACAATTTCCTTTACTTTCTTTTGATCTAGTTCAATGGGGTGATCTAGATTAAGAAAAAGTGAGGAAGCTCATTCATCATATTACATTTTTCCATGATCATAAAAATATATAGTGTAAGAAAAAAGACAAAATCTCACTTATCATAGGCTATCTTATAATTCCTTTTGCTTAGTCCTTCAAAAAATAGTTGATTCATTCTTAAGTTAATAAGTCTTTGTAGCTTGAAGAAATCAAATCTAGAAGATGATGCTATTGCTATAGATGCCTCTTAATACTAACTTTGACTTCATAGGACTCTTACCAAAGCTTTGGTTTTTCTATTGATAAATTTGGAATCTTGGAAAAAAAAAGTAAGAGTATTGGTTTAGAGTGATATGTAAAAGTGATAGAAGAAATGATGTGATGTTAGAGTTCTAACATGATGCATTAGATGAAGTGAGTGGAAATTTAGTTAATGAGTTAGAAATGATGCTGATTTCCATGAGTGAAAAACGTTTTAGTGCCAAAAATATATTGCAGTTAGAATTACTATAAGTTTGAGTTTTGGAACAATCCTCTATAAAATGATTTAAGCATTCCATGGTCACCAAATAGTTCAAAGAATAAACATTCAAGATGAAAGTAGACTTATAGATTATTAGAAATTTCAACAACTTGAGATAGTATTTTTGCGAAATATAAGCTAAAAATGATTTGGACAAGCATATGTGAAATAGCTAATAAAAGAAAAAACAAACCTAATGTCAAAAAAGTAAGCATAATGCAATGTGATGATGTTAAGTAGAATAAGATCTATTAAGAAAACTGAGTGTATGCAGCTAGAAAAAAGAACATATAGTAGGATAAGAAATAGATTTAGGAAATTATCAAATGAATCCTATTCCTAAATCAAAAAGATCATAGAATAAGAATTTTTGAAGATTGGAACAAATTGTAAAAGAAGATTGAAATTTAAGAAAAAAGGAATATCAGAACAACCAAGAAAGATCTTGGTAAAATATAATAGTAATTCTTTAAAACAGAGTCAAGGAATTAGGAGTAGTTAACAAGTAGCTATGTTAGCCTAGTTCTCTCATTGATGCATGTACCTAATGAAGATCCGAAGAAAATAAGAACTACTAAAAATGGAAAATTGAAAAAGTATAGGAAAAGGATTGAATTAGATTCTTATGTAGATTTAGATCCAATAGAATTTATTTTTTGTCAAGAGAACGATATAATAGGGATACAGAGTGCTAGTAGGATGGGTAAAAGAAATCAAAAAACTATGCTAGGCTAAAACTTTCTTACATATTTTGATGTTCAAGAAAGAAATTGTAGAAATGTTATTACAAGAGCATTCTCTTCATTCAAAGATTGATAAAGTAACTCTATCTTTAGCAATGATTGCCATTGATTGGTAAAAATACACAAGTAGTTTTGAACCCTTTTTTGTTTAAGGATATTCTCCTTTTCCTAGGCTAAAAATGCTCCATAGATCATGAAGAAATGATGAATTGGAACCCATAGAATCTTCTTGAATGTTTTTAATTGGAAAAATGACATGTGTAGATAAAAGAAACATTGAAAATGAAATTAACATAAGGAGTGACATGGGACATTAAAAGTAGGATTAACCCTAGATTTCAAAGAGTACAAATATTATTGAACATCAAGCATAAAATTGCTATATAAGATGAAATTAGAATGGACATAGAAATAATGATGTATATCAAAATTGAATGCTAAATAAAGAAGCATCTCAAAATGATGCTACAAATGACATGAGATATCGTTTCTAGTAAACATTGAAGATGAGGATCAGAAACAATATTATAATGATGTAAGACATCAAATCTAGAACTACTACTAATGGCTTAAATTGAAAAAGCCATAGAGGATACCTACAACTCTAACTTATTCAGAAAAGATCAAAGTGTGTACAATAGTACCAATAAAGCATTCAAAGAACATTCTAAAAAATAAAAACATAGCTAGGTTTATAGATATTTTAAAATCCCATTAGATTTAGAATCCTAATCCATCTTGAATATAGAAAAATTGAAGTGTAGTAAAAATCATAATAATAATATTTACATCAAAATAGAAAGTGCACAAACTTACTAACAAGAATCATAAATGATATTAAGTTATCTTTTCTACTGCTTAAAAGATGAATCTTCAAGTAATTGTTGAAAAATCAACTAGGTCCAACAAATGTAGCTACATGAATTATTTATATAAAAATAACCTAATAAGGATTAGATCTAAGCAAAGATATAACATCTCAACAAGATTTAAATACATTTTACTAAGGATGATGAATTACATAAGCCTTTAATATAACCTCTTATTCTAATTTTTCTACTGCATATTATCAATGATTATATGGCAAGGAGGCTCAAGGTTAGATAGGCTTACAAAGGCTATTAAATTCTACTTGCATTCTAGAAATAAAGGAAAAATTAATTTTATATTTCAAAATATTATTAACCTTTGGTATGTCAAGTACTTATAAAATAGAGAATTTGTAAGTGTGCTTGCAAGATCTTGCAAGACTAAGATGGAGCATAATGAAATCAAGAAAACAACTTGAGTTGCCAATTTGGTGTGTTAAAGTTTAATAATGAATGAAAAGTATTATAAGAAATTACAAAGATGGTAGACATTTGGAATTCCAAAGAAGATATCGTAGTCTCTACTAAGATGTTTCAATCTATATCAAGATGTGTCTACTGAGAAGCTTTGGTATTAGGTGAGACATTATAGTACAATCATAGATGTTCCAATTAAAGTCAAGATGTCCTAATTCAAGCTAAGACATATAATTCAAGATGTCATAATATTTTGAGATGTCCTACTTCAAAGCTCTAGAAATCCAGTAAGATGTCTCAAGCTCATGCAAGATGTCTCCAATAGTTGTTTGTAGCCATTCTACGAACTTCAATAGTTATATGATGTTAAAAAGGCTATAAAAGAAGGTGATACCTTTTTGGGAAAAGCATGCATGATACATGTGATTAAGATCTATTATTATATACAACTTGTGAACTATTAGTACTTTAATTCTTTATTATTTTTATTAGTTTTTATTAAGATACTCAAAGCAAGGAATCTATAGTTCTAGTACATTCTCTTCTTGATGTTTCTTTTCTCCCATTATAAGCCTAAATAGGTTGATATGCTTGAAAGAAGGCATCTTTTGAGCTTATTGGGATCTTGAAAGGCTGGGTGTGTTTCTGAGAGAAAACATCCCTAGTGAAGCTCATACTTTGTAAAGGTTTTAGTGCCCTTGAAACCATATTTTTTGAAAAAAAAAGTCCAAATATGTGTAAGGATTCTATTCTCTGAGCATGGACATATCCAAGTTGGGAAACCACGTACATCTATGTGCAAAATTAGGTCTAATTTACTAGAACTTATTCAAGCCCATTTTAAAGTTCTTAATCTTCAAATATTTCTTATTAGAAAAGTATTTATTGAATTATTCTAGTTTAATATAATGCTTCACATTTATAGAGTATAAAACCATAGGTACATCAACTTGGCTAAATAACAAAGTGACCTAGCTATGTCTAGGAGATGTTACAAGAAGTATCATCTTAGGGAAGATAATTTTTCACAAAAAATTATATATACTTATGTTTGCTTTTTTGAAAATAATTATAATGTCTAATGGTAATTACAATCAAAGTATAAAACACCAATTAGCTCACATATAGTCTTCTTTTCTTCATTATTCATAGTGCATTTGTGTAAACATGATACCTATTCTTACATAATTTAAAAATATTAGTGCACACCATATAAAAATCATTAATTACAATTGATAAGCAATGTGCATTCGCTATGCTCAACCATATGAATCATAAGCATTCATGCATAATTTGATTGAATTCCATTAGGGGGGCTAGTATGATATCTAGATTATTAAGCATTGGTCATAGGTGATGGTCTTCCCACTTGGACTAATGGTAGCTCTATCATGTATAGTTTAGTTTAAAGTGAGGCATAAGATACGATGTTGTTAGGAACTTAAACTAAACTAATCAATAATATAAAAATTTATTATTTAATATAATTAATGATGAAATTAAATTCTAAGCTAGCCTAAGGATGATGAGTATCCTTTTCCAACTTGTCCAACATGTTCTACACTCACATACCTACTGTTGAGTTTACCAAGTATTATGCTAGTGGATGAATCAAAATATAGCACTGTTAGGATTATCAAGTAAATATGTGTTTAAACTCAAATTTGGTTATGTTCATTCTATCAAAAATTAATGTGCATGAAAATGTAAATATTAAGCTAAGTTATATCAAAAATAAATTGCATTAAAGGTGTAACGATGGAAAAATTTAAAGCTAGAAGTATTAAAAATTCCTATGCATAATAGTTTAACTTCAAGATTCATGGGCCTCAAAAAGGATCTGAAGCACCTCAAATGGTCTTGAAAATTGCTTGAGAACTTAGGGGAATCTATTACAAGGATGAAATACTAACAAAAATATGCTAGGAAATGCATAAATAAATAGACTACGTTGAAATGCAGTTCTAGAAAATAATGAACAAATGAATCAAAACACTACAAATGATTTGTATTAATGCTATGAAAATACAAGGTCCAAAGAGTACAAAATATGAAATTACAATTATTTCATAGATCCTTGAAAATGGTGATGAAAATATGGCTTATGAATGAGCAATGTGTGTCTTACAATCCTTCCAAATATGCTTGGTCCATTGGTTCACTTGTATCCTTCAATAGGATCTCAGTGCTTTAACAATTTGCTTTTGAATATGTCTCTAGACTCTTAGATCTTTTTCTCTTGAAAGTCTCAAGTTTGGAACAATTGTAAAAATCCAAAATTCCTTCAGATGATGATGATTTTGGTTTAAATAAGGTATGTATTCATTGATTCTTTTTTGACTTAATTTTGGCTTATTTCTAAGAAAGTTTCACAACATTTATGATGCTTTTGATGTCCAAAATTTGCAATATATGGCATACCAATGTTTTTGACCTTTTGGGGTTAAAATACCAACATATATGACACTTCTCACATCTAAAAACTATAATGTGTGGCCAAAAATATGTGAAGCTTTTCCTACAAAATTTGGTAGCATATTTGGCCAATTTTCATAACCTAAACTCCAATGTGTAGACCACCAACGTTTTTGGCTTTTTCTATATAGTTTTGGTAACATATTAATATGTGGATCTCCACACATTGACATATATGAAATTTTAGCTTATGGACTATAAATTTGACTTTACACATTAAAAAATATGTAAAACTTTATCAGAACAAGGCCATAGGGTAGGATTTTTTTATGGGAAAAGAAGACAATTATTTCTACCTTTAAATTCCCATCAAATTATAATTTAAATTTGTCTTTAAGGCTTTTCATCCTTAACATGAATTTTCTATGAGGTGTTTTATTGGCCCATTTTTGTTGATGTTTGAAGGATTGACATGAGAGATATCAACAAATAATACAAAACACCATTGTAGGTTCATTGCCAATGCTCCCTCTTCACATTTGATTCTATAGTTGTCAAATGATGCCGAGGAGTGCTTATGATGGTTAAATAAGATCACAATGGAATGCTAAAATTTTGAGATGAAATAAGGGTTATATTCAGCTATTGGGATGGTTACTTTAGCTATTTAAATGATCATATTAGCTAACAAGGAATTCTAAATGTTGACATCATGACTATGGTATGGCAATGACATGTGTACTAGTTGAAAAGATCTTCATGCTTCATGCTTGAACTACTAGTTACTCAATAATATATTAGAGGAATTAGCATTCCATTTTTGGGATTCTTTGGCCACTTGGCTCTTTGTTTTAGAGCCATTGATTTTATTGGCTTTAGGTTGCATTTGGCCTCTTATCTTTCTTGCCAAATATCTTTTCCATTTTTTAAGGGTAAAAGCTTCATTCGGTTTCATTTCCAAGGGCACTTTTAGTTTCATTTTTCTTGTTGAATGAGATGTATTACATTCAATGAACTTGCTAATGGAGCATGATAAAGGAGATGTTGCATGGCCTTATTGGATGAATGTCAAACATACCTCTTCATCATTAGCAAGGTAAGGAGGGTTGCAATTTTTCTATGAGGTTATGGCTCAAAAAAGGACTAATGTAAATGATGTGAGGTAAGCATTCTTGGCATGGTTTGACAAGCTAACTAAATCTTGTATATCGAGGTTACATTGTGACTCATTACTACAATGAATCACACCTCTACAATGGCTTTGAGCTTGTCCTGCAAGCACAACTTTAAGAGGACAAGAAAATAAGTCATCATTGGTTAGAATTGGTAAAACATGAAAAATATATACCTTATTTTACAGATTCATACAAATTTTGTAGTACTTTGAGATGTTAAAAAAAAAGAAACACGAGAGATTATGCAGGCTTTTTTGTTATAGGCTACAAAGGTTGTTGTTGTCATTTATTTATCCAATCCTGTAAATAGAGACAAGAAAAGAATATAAGTAAATAGGTTAATGTTAGATATAATAAGGCTTGAGATAGGCATGATTGACTAGATTGGTTAGTTCATTCTTATTCATGTTCACCATTTTTAATGCTCCATTGACATAGGCTTTGGTGACCAAGAAAGGTCCTTTCCAATTGGTTGAGAACTTCTATGCATGTTCATGAATGACCTTAAGAACATGGTCTTCTTCCTTGAAATTTCACATGTTCAAATCATGAAGATGGTATTGTTTCTACTTGTCTTGATAATGTTTGATGTTGGCCAATGTTTATATTGGCTATTTCTTCACCAAATCAAGATCAATGGTACATAGCTCTTTATTATACTTATGATTGATGAAGTCAGATAGAGATACCCTTAAGAATGGCACCTATAATTCAAGATGGCACTAGTTGTAGTTCTAAAGATTATCCTATTGCCAAAAGTGCATACAAAATTTATTCACGCCATTTGTATTTGCTATTGTTTAGCATCTTCTTAAGGAGATTTATGATGACCTTGTTGCTAGCTTTGGCTTGACCATTGACTTGTGGATAGTATGGTGATGAAGAGGAATGTTTGATGTTTAATTGTTGAAAAAAGGTTTGCATTTTCTCGCTACTGAACTATGGTCCATTGACTATAAATATAGTCAAGGGTAAGCCAAAATGGAATACTATGTTATCTAATATGAATTCACAAACTTGATGAGATGTTGTTTTCCTTAGAGAAATAGCTTCAACCTACTTTGTGAAATATTTGGTTGTGGTGATGATGAAGCTATGCCCTATAGAAGACTTAGGAATTATAGGTCCAATAAAGTCAATTTTCCATCATTGAAACAACCACGTGATTTGAGTAGTGTGTAACTTAGTTGACAACATGTGTATCATGTTTCTATGCCATCAACAGATGTTACAAATTTTAACCTTATATAGGGCTTCACTTTCCATATAATATCAATAGAATCCTAATCATCTAAACTTTGTGGCCATGGCTCTAGGTCCAATATGTCCCCTACACATGCCCTCATGAACCTGCTCAAGAACCATGAGAACTTATACTTTGCCCAAGCATACTAACAATATGCCATCATAGGATCTTCAAGATAATGTATTACTGGCTATGAGGACATACACTATTGATCATTTATGTACATCATCATTTTTAGAGATAGTTAGGTTCTATGAAGGTTTACCATGCATTAGATAAAAGTTAATGTCATCATACCACTCTTGTTTGGGAACATTATCAATAGTGGCTATAGAGGTACGCTTAGTATTCTATATGATGGAAAAAGCACAGTTCTCCATCAAGGAAGATAATTTTCTAAATACATTCAGTGTCACACTTAGGGCTATTGTGGCAATGGCATTAGCCAAGGTGTTCTTAGCTTGGGGAGTGTGCTGTATACAAACATCTGTAAACTATAACATGAGTTTTTTGGCTAGGGCACAGGAAGATTATAATTATTTGGCTTTGCATGCATAGACCCTGATTACTTGGTTAACACAAGTTGTGAATCACCTTTTATCATTAAACATGTGATTCCTTAGTTATGAGCTACCATCATTCCTTTGATTAATCCTTCATATTTTTCTACATTGTTGGTACATAGGAATTGGAAACAATAACCAAAAGGTTAGATCTCACTAGGGGATAATGTTATGATAGTGGTAGCACTAGCTTCATGGGCATTTGAAACTTTGTCAAAGTGCATGATGTTCTCATATTCTTTAGGTACCTCATTGATAATGTTGACATGTTCATTAGGGAATTCAAGGTCTATGGCTACATTATCCTTAATTAGGGAAGTTGTGAGTTGAGTGGTTATAACTTGGTCTTCATTGAGGTTTGGGAGATGTAATTTAGATCAAACTTAGCTATTATGGCCTTCCACCTAGTTATGTAGCTACTATTGTAAATGTTGATTATTATGGCTCTTAGCATGTTGTCTTGGCATGTGATGTTGACTTGGATCTTAAAGAGGTAGTGTCTCCACTTCTTTAAGGAGAAGACTATAGCTAAATAATACTTCTTGACCTTAGTGCATTAGGTATCATAGGCTATCAATGCATGTCTCAAATAGTAAATGGATAGCTATGCTCCATCATCTCATTTTTGATAGATTAGAGAAGCTATGGACATGTTGGAGATTACAAGGTAGATGTAAAATGGTTTATCCTTTTGAGGTGGGTATTCAATGGATAGTTGGATCAACTTTTGCTTAATGTTGTGAAATACTTCTTGGCATTTGTCAGTCCACTCATTGTGAACTCCCTTTTTAAGTAAGTGTTTCATGGATTATATCTTATCTGTAAGTCTTGAGATGAACCTACAAATAAATTCTCTACCTTAAGGTTAGTAGGTGCTTCCAAGTTGGTTATGGCCTTAACCTTATTAGGATTGACACATATCCCTACCTTAGATACTATGAAACTAAAGTATCTTACCAATTTTGACATTAAAGATATACTTCTTAGGATTAAGTCAAAGCTTGTATTTGATACATAATTGAAGGACTAATCCAAGATCACATGCATGGTCATTAATCATCTTGGACTTTACAACTATGTCATTAACGTAATCATTAAGTAACCCTAGCATGTAGCCACTAAAAATGTAGGTCATTGCTTATTAATAAGTTACACCTATGTTCTTTAGAACAAATGGCATCATGGTATAGCAAAAGATTATCCAAGAGGTCATGAAGGTCATGTAGAGTTTATGCTTTGAGTTAATCTTAACCTAGTTGTATCCCAAGAACCCATCCTTGACAAAATAGCAAGGCATTGCTAGCCATAGTATTAATGAGTTGATCAATACTAGGTAATGAGAAATCATCTTTAATGGTTACGTTATTAAGGTCTTAGAAATTAATACAAATATGAATAATCCTATTTTTCTTAGGAACTACCACTGTGTTAAACACCCAAGAAACATAATTAATATCTTGGATGAAACTAGCTTAGAACAAATTCTCTATCTTATCACAAATTGCTCGAACCAAATTTGATAGAACTTTGTAAATTTTTTGTTGAACAGGCTTGATATTAGGATCAAGTATAATGTTATGTTGCATTAAATGTGGATCCAATTCTAGCATATCTTTGTATGATCAAGAAAACATTTTAATGTTTTTCTGAAGAATCTTGGGGGTGTCTTGGGTAATCTAGGGTTTGAGTGAGAAACTTAGTGTTAGCATTTTCTCCTCACCATCATGTGTTGTGATAGGAACTTCAACAAGAGAATCCTTAGTAATGTTACCACCTTCAAAGTCAAGGATTTTAACCATGTAATTAGGGCATTTAAGGGACTTCTCTATTAAGGATATATGGTCAAACAGGCTCCCAAGTTTAAGATCTTGGTAATCAAGGCCACTTTCTCATTCAACATAACCATAGGATATGTTTAGGCTCAAAGGTAGGTCACTTTGTACCCATGTATCCATGTTAGATCCTACATGTTAATAAAAAACATATTAGGTGACATTTGTATGGTATAATTATTAAACAATATTAAAATAATGTAAGATACTACAATAGTAGAACACTATAGAGAAACACATAGGTCAAATAGAGTAGAATAAGCAAAACAAAGTTAAACAAGGAAAAATCTTGTCATAGCATGGTGAACAAAGGCAACTAAAGGTATGTCAAGGTGGAACAAGGTGGAGCAAGGGCCAAATTATGCTAAATGATGTAGAGTAAGGGACAAATGAAGGTCAAAACTATGAAAACTGATGTCAAACAAGCTCGAATGAGGCCTTGAAGATGTCAAATGATGGTAAAACAAGGCCAAACATGGTCAAATGATGGAAATGTTGTCAAAAGATGGTAAAATAAGGCCAAATTATGTCAAAATTGTTGTAAAATGATACTAAATAACATCAAAATGTAATACAATGTTGTCAAATAATGTTAAATGATACCAAATGATGCTAAAATGATATCAAATGATGACAAAATGATATCAAATAAGGTCAAACAAGGCTAAATGTTGTTGAAATAGGACTAAATGACATCAAATGAAGCTAAATGATACCAAATGATGTTGAATAATGTTAAAATAAGGTTAAAACGTGTTGAATGATACCAAATGAGGTAAAAATGATGAAAAGTAATTCCAAATGATATCAAAATGATGGAAGAAAGATTGAAAAATGATGAGAAATGATGTCAAATAGTATCAAATAGTGTTGAAATAATATAAAATGATGTCAAAATGGTGAAAAATGGTATTGAATGATGATGAGTGGTGAGGTACCCCTACACTCAACCATACGAATACAAGCGTTTTCATACACGATCCGATCAAACTCCATAGACGGACTAGTTGTGGGATCTAGACAGTTAGCCTTAGGTCGTAGTTCGCTGTCTTCCCACCTGGACTAGTATTATCTTTGTCACGTATGGTTTAGTCTAGAGTGAGGTGAATGATGTGTTTCTAATCTAATGCTACTCCTGAAGGCAAAGGAAAGTAATATTCACTAATCTAGGAGAGAGAGGGTATGAGAATTTAAACTAGCCTAAGTGCGATAAGCATCCATTCCTTGATTATCCGTACACATCTTGGACTTCGTGCATGACTACCATTGGGATTACCAAGTAGTCACACTTAAATGCTCGTAATCAAGTCGTACTCATTCCACGTTTTAAAATGAGATAAGGGTGAGAAGATATTAACTAGGAAAGCAGTAAATAACAATTAAGTAAATAATCAATCTAAGTGAATGCTACAATGATGAAGTAATCTCGATCTTTATTTTCGATCATGTATGTGTCCAAGTACGTCACACTCGAATAAAGGATGTCGTACAATTACAATCACCACACTGTGGGCATACACTGGAAAATAATTCTAGCTCTAAGAAAGGAAAATTGCAAGAGTTTAGCTAAGGGACTAAAAACTAGATGCCAGAACAAGGAAAGCCGCCTCTTATTTATAGAAATTGAGGCAAGCTACGATATCGTGTATGCAATATTGTGGCTAGGGATGCAATATCGTGTATGCGATAGCATGTCGACTGTGATATCGCAGATGCGATATCATGGATGCATTATTGTGGGTGCGTTATTGTAGCTCTCAGCAAATTCATGACTCATCAAATGATATCAAATGATGTTAAAATGACACCAAATAATACCAAATGATGAAAAAATGATATCAAATGATATTAAATGAGGTTAGACAAGGCTAAACAAGGTTAAACGTTATCAAAATAATGAAAAATTGCACCAAATGGTATCAAATGATGTAAAAGTATATCAGGCATGGTCAAAAAACTTGAAAATAATATTAAATGATAACATATATTTTTTCGGTACTTTTATGATCAAAATAGGGCAAAATTTAGTGAAAATAAACCTTAAATTGCTTAAACAAGTAGAAATATAATGAAAATATGCTATAAATTATTAAAATATGTAAAAATCTATAGAAAACATGTTGTAAGCTAGTAAACTAAATAAAAAAGATAGAGAAAAGTAGTTAAAATACTAAAAAGTCTTGTCAAAATATTCAAAATAGAAAAAACTCTTGTAAACTACTAGAAAAGTGGTTTTTTGAGGTTAAAATAATTTAAAAATCTAAAAATTGATGTATCCAGCATGTGGGGTTAGAATTTCCAACATGTGAACATCATGTTTAACAATCCTAACATGTAGGATTTGGATCCCTAGCATGTGGGTAGTTTGACTTGGGTTTTAAGCTTGTGGAATCCATTAGAGCGTAGTGTTTAGGTAATTTCGATTCATCCATTGGTGGTATGGATTCCACAAATTCTCCCATGCAATACCATAGCATGTGAATCATGATACCCTAGTGTGTGGGACTTGCATGCCAATTTAGTAGAGTATTTTACCAAGTTTTTAGTCTTTCAAGCTCTTACGATAACATCCAACACCTATGAGAGAGACCTTTAGTTTTTGGAGCTTCATCATACAAATTATGAGATATTTTGATTAAGTTTGGGCTTATTTTTACCCCACACATTATCTCACACATTGGTAGGTGGTTTTCCAATGTGTAAAAGTTGTAATCCCAACTTGTGAGGGTTCCAAGAATGGTTTTACCAAGGTTTTTTCTGGCTTATGTGTAGTGTCTAGGATTCTATAGTTTGTTGGGTTGTTTTGGGATAAATTATAAGTGGTTTTAAGTAATTTAATCTTTTGTTTTTGCCCCATACATTGGCTCACATGTTGGTAGATGGTATTCCAACATGTGAAAGCTAGGATGCTAGCTTGTGGAAGTTTTCAACCTCTCTAAGATCTCATATCAGTGGCTAGGATTTGGAAGAAAGATCTACAATTTTTGGAGTTATATTGATGATGATAGAAGCCTGGAAAAGCCCACACATTAGAAGATATTTTTGCAATGTGTGGGATGAAACTTGGTCATTTGTAGGGGTTTTCAACTAGGTTTTTTGTTGTTTCTAGATTTCTATATTAGCATTTGAGCTTTGAAGAAGAATTTGTAGTTTTTTTTTAAAGAATTTTTGAGGCCAAGTATAAGTTTTTTTCTTTGTGAAAAGATAGACCTGAGTTTTCCCCACATGTTGGCTTACATATTGAAGTGTGATTTTTGAATGTGAGGGTTCCAAACCTCTAGCTTGTGAATGCTTAAAGGTGGTTTTCAATACTTGGAAAATTTGGCTATTGTTTCAAGGTTTTTGGTGGGTCCTCTAGGAAACATGTAAGAAAATTTTAAATGGTATATTTCTAAGTCCACTCCTCACATGTGGTCCACATGTTGGAAGGTGATTTTCCAACATGTGGAAGCAAGACTTTAAGGTTCTATATATTTCCTCACATGTTGGGAGGTGGTTTCCAAATGTGTGGGACTACAAACAATAAATTTCCAACTAATATTCAATGTATAAGGCTTGTTTCTACCATTATTTTCCAACCTCAACATGTGGAGTATTTTCTTGCATTTCAAAGGGTTTTTATCATTAGCATGTGAGGCACTTTGGAAGAATTTTGAAACCAAACTTCAACGTTAGAGGCTCTTTTCCATCTAATTTTTGGAAGACAGCATATAAGAGCTAGAGTATTGGTTAAAAAGAAAAATTAACATAATTTTCTAGTAGTCTTGAAATTTACCCATCATTATGGATAGCGTTGTGGAAGCAGAACCAAGAATTTCAAGCTTTTCCTCACAATAGTGAAGGTAGAAATCATAGACCTTAGGCACCATGTCAAAGAAGATTGGATCAACTAGTTAGAATCCAATTTTTGATGAGGTAGAGGAGGAAATACAAATTGTATTGAGGCTTCTAGATCATTCCATTGGCAAATAATCTTCATCTAGGATCAGTAGGTACCAAATCCTCACCATCTTTTCTTACTTTTTACAATTTTCTATAAACATTTTTCACCTCTAGGATATTCTACGTTGAAATTTTTCATTTTGATTGTGTTGAATCCAAGGTCTAGGCCTATTGATTATGTCAAAAGAAAAATTTTGTGTCTTGATCATTGATTGGGAAAAATTTAAATTTTTTTCCACTTATTCTCATTGTTTTTACCCTAGTTTCAATCAATTTTAGCTCAAGTTTGACATTCTTTTTTAGATTGTGCAATGGAAATTCAAGTTTTTATTGCATATATCTATTGTTTGGTGTTTTCTAACTATATTGTAGGTGGAATCATATTTTTTATATTTTTTTCTAAACTTTTATGGATTCTTTTCCAATGCAATTTTCAACATTCTAACCTATTCCTCCAAACTTTTGCAATTTTTCCATGAAAAAATTGGTACCATTTGCAATTTTTTGTGGTTTTTTAGTTAGTGTTTATGGTTTGAGGGTATTATAGATTCAGTGTAGAGGATTTCTAGGTGAATTGTTTAATTGTTGAAATTTTTTACAAATTTTTTCCAAGGTTTTTATTGTAGTCAATTTATTGCAAATTGGGTTTTTTTTTCAATCAAAATTTCATGTAATTTTGGATTTTTTTTCATTGTAACTATAGCATTGATGTTATATTTTGGTTGTTATAGTTGTGTTTTAGCTTTTAAGAATATTTTTAACACAAAAAATCACTTTTCTAGCCATTTATTGCAAATTTTCATAAGCTTTTTTATTTTTTTAAAAGGAATTTTTAATTTTTCTCTCTTTTTTATTATTTAATAATTTAAAATCTATTTTATATAGTTTTTTTTACTATTTTGACCATTTACAACTTGTTTTCTCTAATATTTTTACTAATTTTAATAGTTTAAAACCTATTTTCCTTAGTGTTTTGCCAATTTTGGCAATTAGCAACCTCTTTCTCTAAGTTTTCACCTATTTTGCAACTAATAATTTATTTTCGTATAAATTTTGTTTATTTCAATTATAAAAATAAAAAATAAAAATAAATATTACTATTTAATGCTATTTTCAACCTTGCTCGAGCTTGTTCAACCATGCTTGATCTCCTTGCATCCTTTAGACGTTGTTTGATCCTATTTAGCCTTGTTGACCCCATTCAATGTCATATGAGGTCATCTTTTCATTATTTGATCTAATTTGTTATCATTTTGATGTCATCTGATGCCATTTGATACCATTGGATAATTTCTTTCATCATTTTGACATCATTTTACTTTTGACAATATTCATGCCATTTTTAGATATCATTTGGGGTCATTTAACCTCATGGTGTACGATTTTGGCCTTATTTAATTTCATTCAACAACATTTGATGCTTTTTTGACATCATTTAACTTCATTTGGTATCATTTGACTTCATTGTACATTATTTGGCTTTACCTGATTTCATTTGCTATCATTTGGCTAGATTTTGACATCATTCAACTTTGTTTGATTTTATTCAATTTTACTTGATATCATTGGTCATCATTTGGTATCAATTTTTTACCACTTTGATCCCATTTGGTATCATTTTCTAACACTTTGAATATCATTTGGTGCTATTTTTCATCATTTGACATCATTTCTTCATTGATACAAATTCATTTGATGTCATTTGATATCATTTTGTATTATTTTGAACCATTTTGACCCCATTTGGTGTCATTTTTCATCACTTTCATATCATTTTGACTTACTTTGATACACTTTGATCACATTTGGCCTTATTTCATCTTCATTCAACAAAACTAAATATCATTTGATATCATTTTCTATCATTTATGGAATTATCTGGCCTTGTTATACCTCCTTTTACTTTGTCTAAACATTATTGTGCCTAATGGTGTGCTAAGACTATATTATTTTACATATTTTTAGCATTATTTAGTGAATGATGCTTTTGAATGATGTACAAGACCAGAACATGGATACATGAGTGCAATTTACCTTACCTTTAAACTTGGTTGAACCCTATGATTATGTAAAGATATTCATTGACCTTAAGTACCCAGATCTTGAGCTTGGGAGCCTATTTGACCATGTAGCCTCCATAGAAAAGTCCCTTGAATAGCCTAAGCACATAGTTAAAACCTTTGACCTTAAGGCCAATGACATTACTGAGGACTCTCTAGCCGAGGTTCCTATTACAACACATAATGGTGAGGAGAAAATGCTAAACTTGAGTTCCTCACTCAAACCATAGCAGGTTCAAGACATCACCAAGGTCCTTCAAAACAACATTAAAGTCTTTTCTCGATTATAGAGGATATGCCAGGACTAGACCCACGATTACTATAACATAACATCATAATCAATCTTAGTATCAAACCTGTTAAGCAAAAGGTCTGTAAAATTAAGCTAGATCTAGCCTTGACAATTCATAATGAGAACATGAAGCTTTACCAAGTTTGTTTCATTTGAGCTCTCGATTATGCTGATTGGATGTCCAACATAGTCATAGTTTCCAAGAAGAATGGAAGTATTTGTATTTGTATCTACTTCTGAGACCTCAACAATATAACTATTAAGGATGATTTCCCTTTGCCTAGCATCAATCAACTTACCAATACTATAGCTAGAGATGCATTATTATCCTTTATGGATAGGTTTTCAAGATATAACCACGTTAGGGTAAATTGGGAGCATTAACTCTACATGACCTTCATGACCTCTTAGGATACCATTTATTATAACATGATGTCATTCGGTTGAAAGAACGTAAGTGTGACTTATCAATGGGCCATGACATACATAGTTAGTGACTACATGTTAGGGTTATTTAATGATTACATTGATGACATAGTGGTCAAGTCTAAGATAGTTGATGACCATGCACATGACTTGGACTTAGTACTCCAATGGTGCTTAAAGTATGAACTTATACTTAGTCCTAAGAAGTGTGTCTTTGGTGTTAAAATTAGTAAGATGCTTAGTTTCATAGTATCCAAGGTAGGGATACATGTCAATCGTAATAAGGGGAAAATCATAACCAACTTGGCACTACCTACTATTCTTACAAAGCTATGGGAACTACAAGGTTGATTGCAATTCATTTGTAGATTCGTTATGAGGCTTACAAATAAGCTACAATCCATGCAACACTTGCTTAAGAAGGGGGTTTACTATGAGTGGATTGTCCAATGCTAGGAAGCCTTTGATAACATTAAGTAAGAGTTAGCTTAACTACCCACTATGTATCCACCTCAGAAGGACAAATCATTTTACATATAGCTTGTAATCTCCAACACATCCCTAGCCTCTCTACTTTGTTAAAAATGTGATGATGGAGTAGAGCTACTCATTTACTATTTGAGCCATGTATTAATAGCTTACGAGACTTGATACATGGAGGTTGAGAAGTATTTCCTAGCCCTAGTTTTCTCATTAAATAACTAGAGATATTACCTCTTTAGGAGCCAAGTCAACATCATGTGTAAAGATAATGTGCTAAGACCCATAACAACAAATATATACAAGGGTAGTCAACTAGTCCAAAGGAAAGCAATAACAACTAAGTTTGATCTACATTACATCTCCTAAGCATCAACAAAATTTCAAGATATACCTGCATGACTTACAACTTTCCTGGTTGAGGACAACATAGCTATCGATCCTAAGTTTCCTGATGAACAAATCAACATTATTAATGAGGTAGTTAAAGGTTACCAAGCCATGATGCACTTTGATGGAGCTTCTACTACCCATGGGGCAAGTGCTTCAACTATCATAACATCACCCTTTGGTGTGATCCAACCTTTTGATTATTGTTTTTAATTTCCATGTACCAATAACATGGTAGAATATGAAGGGTTGATCAATGGAATGATGGTAGCTCATAACCAAGAAATTAAATTTTTGATGATAAAAGGTGATTTAAAACTTGTGGTTAACCAAGTAACTGAGATTTATGCATGCAAAGACAAAAATTTACAATCTTATTATGACCTTGCTAAGAAACTCATGCTACAATTTATAGATGTTGACATTGAACACATATCCTAAATTGAGAATACCTTAGTTGATGCCATTGCAACCTTAACCTTAAGTGTGACGCTAGATGTGTCTAGCAAGTTATGTTCCTTGACAAAAAACTATGCTCTTTTCATCATGGAGGACACTAAAGGAATCTCTATTCCCACTATTAACAATCTTCCTTAACAAGAGTGGTATGATAATATCAAGTTTTACCTAATGCATGATGAATCTCCATAGAACCTAACTAGTTCTCAAAAGGATGTTGTACATAAAAGATTAAATCAATATGTCATCATAGCTGATAACACATTATGTTAAAGGTCCTATGATGACATATTGTTAGTGTGCTTGGGTAGAACCAAAGCTCACATAGTCCTTTAGCAAGTTCACAAGGATGTATGTGAAGGACATATAGGACCTAGAACCATGATTGCAAAGATTAGATGATTAGGATGCTATTGGTCCTATATGAAAAGAGACTACTTATAGAAGGTTAAAACTTGTGACATCTATCAATGAAACAACAACTTAATACACATTCCACCAATTAATTTACGTACTCCTCAGATCATGTGATTGTTTCAACAATGGAGAATTAACATTATTGGACCTATAACAACTAAGTATTCTATAGGGCATATCTTCATCATCACTACAATCAAATATTTTACAAAGTAGGTTGAATCTATTCCTCTAAGGAAAACAACGTTCCAACAAGTTTGTAAATTCATATTAGACAACATGGTATCCCATTTTGGCATACCCTTAACTATAGTCACATAGAATGAACCATAGTTTAGTAGCTAGGAAACACAAGCCTTTTATTAGCAATTGAGAATCAAACATTCCTTTTCATTACCATATTAACCACAAGTCAATGAACAAGCCAAAGACAATAACAAAGTTATTAAAAACCTGCTTAAAAAGATGCTAAATAATAGCAAAAAAAAAGTGTAATCCTTTGGAACTTTAAAACAAGCTTTAGAACCATGATGGGTGCCACCTCATATAGCCTTGTTTATGGATTTGAAGTTGGTTTTCTTCTTGAGTTGAAGGTACCATCCTTAAGGATAGATCTATTTGACTTCATCAATGATGAGCAGAATAAGGAATTGCATACCATTAACCTTGATTTGGTAGAGTAGTGAATATAAATGCTTTCTCACATCGAATGATACTAAGAGAGGTAGAAACAATAGCATCATCATGGTTCAAATAGATAAAAAGTCAAGGAAGAAGACCTTATACTTAAATCCATTCACAAACATGCTAGTTGGGAAGGAACTTTCTTGGTTACTAAAGAATATGGAAATGGAGAATTCAAACTGGTGGACATGGATGTGAATGAATTGGCCAACCCAGTTAACCATTCCTATCTCACACCTTATTATATATAACAATAACCTACTTTCCTGTAGCCCTTTTTTGTCTTTATTTTCAAGTATGGACAAATGATTGACACCGAGATCTTTGTAGCTTACAATTGAGCCAATGTGACCTCTCATCTCTCTTCTTTTGGCATAACAAGATACTGCAAAATTTGTATAAGTATGTGAAAAAAAAATACAAATTTCTCATATTATGCCAATTGTAACCTATGGTGGCTTGTATTCTACTTTTTTTTTCATATGGCATTATGTAATCTATTATAAGCACATAAATTCTTTAATGTATGTTCTTATCCTTTTGGAGTTGTGCTTAAAGGATGAAGCTTAAAGTCATCACAAGGATGAAACTCATTATGGTAGTGAGTTACTACGTGAACCTGATGTGGAAGATTTGGTTAGCTTATCCTACTATGCCAAGAGTTCTTACATCACAACACTTAGGTTACCCTTCTGGAGCCATAATCTTGTTGCCCAATTATAGCCTTTCTTATCCTAACAGCAATGAATATGAATGTTTGACATTCATGCATTTTGGTCATGTGACATCTCCTTTGACATATTCTATTGTCAAGTTCATTGATTGTATTACATCTAATCCAATTAGAAAACAAAAGAAAATTCAGCATTGGTAATGAAACCTAATAAATGTTTCACTTAAAAAAAATGGAAAAGAAAATTGCAAAGAAAGCCAAGAGGCCAATGAAGCCTAAATTCAAATCAACAAATCCAAACAAACAAAAGGGAGGAGCTTGATCCTCAAGGAAGCTTAAGATCAGACTGTTGGTTTCTCTAACACATTATTGAGTAACCAATAGTTTGAGCACAAAGCATGAAGATCTCTTCAATCAACAAGCATATCACTGTTGTACTGTAGCCATGATTTCAACATTTGAAATTCTTTGTTAACCCATATGATCATTCCCCAATAACCAATATAAGCCTTTATCTCCTCTCAAACTCATAACATCCGCATTGTGATTTTATTTCACCATCATCAGCACTTTTGGCATGGTTCAATAGCTAGAGAATCAAGCATGGAGAGAGAGCATTGATGATGAACCTATGATAGTGTTTTGTATTCTTTGTTAATGTCTTTGGGGTTAATCCTCAAAACATAAACAAAGAGGGGCCAATGAAACACCCCAAAAGAAATTCATGTTATAGTTTAAAAGTCTAAGAGTCATAACTTATTGTTGTAATTTGGTGGAAGTGTAAAGGTAGAAACAATACCTTATTTTCCCAGAAAAATCCTATATTTTAGCCTTATACTAATGGAATTTAAGGTAGTTTTCAATGTAAAAAATTGACATTTGTATCCTACAAGTTATAAATCTCATGCATTCTAGCTTGTGGAGGCTAAAAATGCTCCACAAGGTATAAATTCCTTGTATCCTAGCTTGTGGAAGCCAAAAAATGCTCCACAGGCTACAAATTCCATGTATTCTATCTTGTGAGAGTTAAAAAGCACTCTACAAGATGTGAAAATTGATATTTTCATCTCACACTTTGAGCATCTTGGTCCTACACATTGTGCAACATGTGGGGACTACATGTAAGATTTGGACTTTAATTCCACATACTAGACATTCCAATTCCACTTGCTAGGTAGCATGTGGGGTTAGTGTGTGGAAGGTAAAAATTAGCTAAAATTGCTGGCACACTACATGAAAATGTTTCAAGTGTAGTAAAATTTGCTAGAAATCTATCAACAATCATGGTAGAATTAACCAAAAATAAAAGGACCCATGGTCTATTTAAATTAAAGATTACTTCATTGTAAGGGCTTTTGGGATCATTTGACATTTGGTTGAACTTGAGACTTTTAGAGTAGTGCAAATCTCCAAGAGTCCATAACCATTTCTTCCCTAGCATAGATCAATGTAGAAAAGAAAACTAGTGACAAGAAACTTTGTATAAGATATTTCAAAGGCAGATCTAATTGCAAAACACATCCTATTATTAGCATTGAATTCTAAGCATTTTCTTTAAGCTCTTGGGCATTTGAAGCTTTCAACTTGTATTGTCTAAACTTTTATTTCTATGAATTTTTCACCATTTTAATATAAGTTTGTAGTTTCTATTGTTTGCTATATTTTCTTTACATTTCTCTATACTTGGATCTAGCATTTCAACTATCATTTCATACACTTTCAATTTTTATTTCATATTTTAGTAATAGATCTTTAAGTCCTAAATCTATCAATAAAATCATTTGAGATGCTTTAGATCCTTTTTGAGGTTCATGGATCTATGAGTAAAACTTTTTTACATAAAAATATTTGATCCTCCAACACTGAATTTTTCCATTACTATAGTTTTAAAAATGTTCTACCAAGATCAAGCATTTTACAATGGAAAAGGAGATAACATTAGTTGTAGCACCATTATTAACATGTACCTGATGAATCTTCTATTGACCAATGCTTATCATTATAAAGAGAGGAGCTCTTGAAATCTCAACACTTTGTAAGTTGGCTTTTATTCAACTTTTACAAAATGTTAAGGTAGTTAGCTTTGTTTCTTCCTTAGGTGAAGATGGTACCATCATTGCACGAATGGACTTCTTATTGGTTGGGATATCTTCACTCATAGGGATAGAAGTTAGCATCTTAATAAAGCTTCGTGATGGGTAGAGGAGATCATGATCAAGTTATACATGCTCAAGGAGGTGGCTTTTTACTTAAGAGTGAGCTTAACGTACTCTATGATAGTGAGGAAGTCTTTATCATTGTTGAACAGTTTTCATGTTTATTAGCATTGACTTCCTTCATTCTACCCAAGATATTAACCTCATGTTTTAGTATTTGTTATTTATGTGGACCTTTTGGTATGTTAAAATGTTTAGAAAAATGGAAGACAAAGTTGTTTGTGTGTGTGTGTGATTGTTTATGCATGTAGGACAAGAACTTGGATTGACACAAGAAGGTTTTTGGAAGCTCATGACTATGGAAAAGGAAAAAAGAATTCATCATGCAAAGGAAGGTTGAAGAAAGATTTCTCTAAGAAACAATAGATGTCTTGGCAGAATTAGAGTGAACATAGGTGAAGACATCTTCAAGAAATAGTAGACATCTTTCATCAGGCAATGATATCTTCATAGAATGTAGGCTAGTTTTAGAAATACATCTCCCATTAGATAAAGACATCTTTCTAGAATGGAGATTTTAGAAAGACATATTTCCTAGACAAATGTGTCTTCCTAAAATAGAAGGAAAATACAAAAAGATGTCTTAGGCATGAAGATGACATCTTCCATGATTGTTAGTGACTATTGGCTAGTCGTTGCATGAGTTCCAAGATGGATTTGAAAACATGAAAAATATAAGAAGACACCATATGCATTGGGAAATGTGCAAGCTTATGTATACCCATTTTACAAACATTGTGTCAATCATTGTGATATTTATTGCTCTTCATTGTATCATCATTTGTTCATTGTAAAGTGTGTTGTACCTCAAAGTACAAGAATTAGCAAACTAAGTTGCAATTATCCCTTGTAATTGTTCTTCCCTATTGGCCTATAGGGTTGATGTGATTCTTATAGGAAGGCATATTGCTTGAGCTTATCAAGATCTTGTGGGGTTGAGTAATTAGTGTTGTAGCACAATACTCTGGAGTGGAGCTCAAGATTGTAAAGGTTGTGAAAGCATGGAAACCACATTTCAAGCTTAATGGAACTTTGCAGGGTTGAGTGGTTGGTGTTGCAATACAACACTCTAAAGTGGAGCTTGAAGATTGTACAGGATATGAATCCTTCAAATCACATTTTAGAGCAACAAAGTTTGGAGGTGTACTTTCAAGCTACCCTTCGAGTGTGGACTAATCAAGTTGGGGAATTACATTAAATTTGATGTTTTCTTTTTCTAAAATTTTTTTAATTTGGGAAACTTATTCATCCTTGCCCACACCCTTTCTCCCTTCTAAGTTCAACAATCCACAAGTGGTATTACAGCCTAGTACTCTTCTCTATCATCATTAACTTCAAGAGTGAACAATGGAGGGAACATCTTACACAATGTCACTTATGTTCGATGGATTCAACTTCACCTACTAGAAAGTTAGAATGCAAGGATTTTTTAAACCCATGCAATTTGAAGTATGGGAGTCAATCCTTGAAAGCTATGCTCTACCTGTTGATAGCTCCACTAACATCATCAAGCCTCACAACAAATGGACACAAGAGGAGAAAGATAAGTTCATGTTTGATTCTAGAGCAAAGAATTGCTTATATTATGATTTAAATAAATCCAAATTTAGTAGAGTATTAGGATGTACAATAGCTAAAGAAATTTGGTAAATTCTAGAAGCTACATATGAAGGTACCTCTATTGCTAAGTAATCAAAATTATTAGTCTTGCAAAGTGGATATGATAAGCTTAAGATGAGAGAAGGTGAAAAGATAAAAGACTACTTTTCTAGAGCTAATGATATTATCGTAGCCATTAGAGGTACTAGTAAATACTTGACTAAAAGTGATGTAATCATTAAAATGATTAGAACTCTTCAACTAGAGTTCAGACCTAAGGTCATAACCATGGAAGAAATTAGAGACTTCTCAACTCTAAAATTCAAAGAGCTCCAAAGTGTTCTCATTTCGTATGAAATTAATATTATAAGTGAAGGATCTATTGAAGAAAGCTAATTGTCTTGAAGACTACATCAAAAGAAAAGAATCTCAATGAGCATAATAAGAGTAGTGAAGATGAAATTGCCTTTCTCACTAAGAAGCTACAACAGCTAATAACTAGAAGGAAAAAAGAAATATATCAACAAAGATTCAATTAGTCAAAAGGTAGGGAAAGAGGTAAGAATTTTTTAAATTCTAACTTATATTTTTCTTCTATAAAATGTTGGATGTGTTGTGGAAGAGGCTATATGGCCTCTGAATATCTTAGTATTTTCAAGATACAATCCAAGAACAAATCCATTGAGGGGGTAAAGAAGACCAATTTCTATATAAGTGGGGATGAAGGGGAGCAAAGTGAGGAAGAAGTTGAGAATGATGCAAAAAATTATAATCTCATCTACTTGACCCTCATTGATGATGAAGCTAATTTAGATGATGATCTTAATGATAATGGGAGGTTTGATCTATTATGTAATGAACTATTAAATTTCCAAAATCTTTGCACAAAGTTGAACAAGAAAGTAAAAGAAAAGGATCAAGAAATCTCTTTATTAAATACAATAATTTTTTATCTTACTAAGAAAATATTAGAACTTAAAGCTAAGAATAAAGATCTAACCAAGTTGTATGAGCAAATGAAAGAAGAGCATGGATATGTAAAGCTTGTAAATGAAAGACTAGCTAAAGGGAAGGAGTTCCTTCAAATGGTTCTTAGACAAGGAAGAAGTCCACAAAACAAAAGAGGACTTGGATGTTGTTCCCAAGAAGAATAACCTACACAATCTTAATCTTATCTAAAGGAATTTCCAGGGAATAAGTATACTACATCAAAATAAGTTCCTTTTAATCAAAAAACTTCTTGAAGGTTTGATCATTCTAATCACTTTTTCTACAATAGGAGAGTTAGATGTTATTATTGTAATAAGATTGGGCATAAACAATGGGAGTGCAATCTAAATTTTTATTATATGAGTACTTGGTCATATCACAAGACTCCTTGGTTTTATCAATGTCCATAGAGAAAGGGATTTATGCAAGATTAACGAATGCCAACTCAAAAGACTAGAACATTTTAAAAAATGGAAAGTTAAATAGTAGAACTGAGCTAATCAAAATATACTCATCAAAAAATTTGTAAGAGGAAGTCATGCCTTAAACATTGGAGAAATTTGGTTGAGAGGAGAATCCTCAAAAGAGGAAACTCATTCTCTAGCTCTTTAAGCTCCATCACTTTTCGATAGTATGATAGGTAGGTAGAGGTAAGTTTTCTTTTGTTTTCAAGATTTCATTATGACTATAGTTCATTGGTAGCCTTTTCCAAATCCCATCCTATTTCTAACAAAAAATGTCTAACTAAAATAAAATACATCTCTGGAAAGATGTCTTTGCAAAAACAAATATGTCTTTCGAATTTGTTGAGGGTTGTAGGAAAGATGCCTTTTGAAAGTAAAATATGTCTACTATAACTTTAACATGCAGAAAAGATGTCTTACTATCAAGAAATATGTCTTCTTTTTCATTCAAAGCCCTTGATCTAACCCATAGAGATGACTAGGGCACTATCATTTACAGTGATTTTTATTAGAGATGGCCCACAAGAAGATTGGAACATCCAAGGCACCATCTAAGAAAAATTTAAGAGGAATTTCCAACAATGTGTTGCCTTCCTACACATCTCAATTTCGAAGCACATGCACACAACACAAGTTTGAGGTAGCTTAAATCACTACTATCATTTTTTAGTGTTCTCTTGCTTTTCCACTTTATAGACAATAAGCTCTATTAGACTACTTCAAGCTTTTGAAGTGAACCACCTTCATTTCCATTAATTTTCTTGGGCCTAAGGTGCTTATTAGGGAATTCTATTGCAATATTATTATCTATGATGCTACTATTGGGGATTTACATCAACTATGGGAGAATTGTTGTTGAGGCCTCTTCCCAAATTATGAATGCAATTCTGGGCATATCTAGTCCTGATGTCTTCTAGGTTATCATTGATACTATGCATGATATTTACAAAAATGGTATAATTCCTATAGGGTAAGATGAATTTTTTGATTTTTTATTTGGGAGGGATATGTCATTTGATAGGGGTCATATTGAGAGGAGCAAGATGACTTTTGATGCCTCCATCTTGTCACTTATTATTTTGTAAAAAATCATGGTGAAAGGAGGTAGCTACAGTTATTTGCTATCACCCCCAAGGTTTTGCATTGTATTGTCTTCTTATAGGGTTATCATTGGATCTGGGACACACACTTTGTCGAGGGATTTTTGACTCAAATCACTTATTAGTTATTAATGAATAAGATTCTCTTGGCCAAATTATAGGCATATATTATAAATATATAACTAAGCTAGTATTATTAAAATTGTAAATAATCTTCAAAAGAAGGAATTCTTTATTATGAGGTGTTGTAACTAGTCATAGTATCCTTTGAAGATGGGTTTGGCTTAAAACATTTAAGGTCAAGACTTAGAGGTCATGCTGAGCATGAAGCTGTGGAGCCAAAATGATGAGTGAGGAGAATTGGATAAAGTGAAACAAGAAGGGACTAATCACCCCTTTGATCTTATGGCCTAACCATGGTGGCAATGCTGGATTACCTCTAAGGATCCTAGGTATCATAGGAAGATAGCCTAGGTTTATTGATTATGTATACAAATAAATTTAATTAATAAAGTCCACAATTTATTTTATTTTTTGTTTTATTATCCTATCATTACTTTCATGTTCTAATGCAATATTCAAATTATTTCAATGTTTAACAACAATTCTACATGATAGAAAATTGTAATCATTGATATATGAAAACAAGATGTTATATTTGTTATCAAAGCAAACCATAGTCTATGAGCTGAAATTGGATTTAAAAAAAAAAGAAGTAACAAATATTCTTTTATTAAGCCAAATATCCTAGTTGATAAGAACACCTAACTTAATATTAGTTTTTAGGCAATCTTTTATGATTATACAACATGTAAAAGCTTGATTATTTTGTCATTATAAAACATGTAAAAGCTTGATTTTGAGCCCAAAAATTAAGTGCTTTTGAATATTATTGCATCATCTAAGGCTAGCAAGTCATCATGGAAGGAATTAGGGTGAGAAATTCATTTTTAGAGTAGTTCTAACCTTTTCCAAGAACTAATTAAACACCACCAGAATCCATAAAAGGGCCATGAAAGATAATTTACAATCACCCTACCTTGTCTTCTTGGCCTATCAATGCCTAGAATATAGAGAGTACACTGGACAACTATGAAGTCATCAAAATCATATGAGTGCTCTTGAGAAAAAAATTAATGAGATCAAAAGCATACAAGAGAAGGTTCTGTTAATCAAACCAAGGGTTTAAAAAGCATATGGAAGATATGTTGGAGGAGATTATAAGACTTTCCAATAACTCAAAAGAGAAATGCTCTAAAGTTTATAAAATGATGGATTCATTTGTAGAACCAATTAAGCAATTGATTGATCATTTGATCCAACCTCTGAACAAAAATCAAGATCTAACTAGAGACCATAATCAAAATCAATACCCATCTAGGGATCATAACCAAAATCAACATCCACCCAGGGATTACTATGAGGATCAATTTTAATCCTAAGATCATTACCAAGACCAATTTCCACTTAGGGATCATTATCGAAACTAATCCCCACCTATAGGGTGTTAAGGTGTTGAGATTTCATTACAAGAATAGAGATCAAAACTAGAAGAATAAAGTTTTTGAAATTAGCAAATTTCACCTAGAGAATCCTTAACCCAAGTTTATGCTAAGAAGGAAAAACTTGACCATTATGATGAAGCCTTAACATACAATGCTAAGATAAAATATTGTCTTGATACTATTAAAAAATCATTTTTTCATGTTAAATCTATAAATTGAAAAAATTTTAGAGGTGATATCTTTGTACATAATGGGACTCAATACAACATGGTAGAATGGATTGAGCTCTCAAGGATTAATTACAAACTAGATTAACTTCTATCATGATTTTGAATAAAAATTTAGACTAGAATCCTTTCTTAAAAAGCATAAGATGTAGTATGAATTATTGATATTGGATTAACAATTTATGAAAGATTATTATAAAGAGTTATGAGATCTCTCTAGGTATGTAAGTCATTAGGACAAAGGTGGATTGGCTTTAAAGATTATTGGCAAACTACATACTCAATTATGTCACCATACATATGTCCATAATTAAAAAATGATTGATGAAGCATATAGAATTGCTAAGGATTATAAATAATAAAATCAAGTAAAAAATAAAACTATTAAACGATCAACTATGAAAGAGATACCCAACAATAGAACTTGATCAAGATGCTTTGCTTGTGTTAAAGATCACTTCAAGCAATATTACCCAAAATTACAAGCAAAGATTCAAAGAAATAATCAAAAGAAAAACCAAAAACCTAACACCAATGTGGTTAATAGAAAAGATCAAGCAACTACCATAACCATGGTAAAGAAAATTTCAACATAGGCTAAATTAGGTTTGAAATAATTTAAATACATCTTACTTATTTTTCAAGGGTCAAAAGGTTAATTTTTTTTTATTGATAGTAGTGCAAGTGATAATTTTATTCACCAACTCTAGTAAAGGCATTAAATTTAACCCTACCTTCCAAAAAAGTTATTAAAGTAGAACTTTCAGATGGAATGATAGTAAGCATGCCAAGTATGGTGAAATCAACTTTTTCCTTTAAGAAATTCATTTTGTTCATGAATTTTTTAGATTTGAATTAAACGATATGGATAGAATTTTAGAAATTTCCTTCATGCAGAAGTTTAATGTTACCATCCATTTTGAAGCCCATGTTTTGAAAGTACCAACCACTAATGGAGTTAGGATTCTACGGGGGTTAGGAAAAATAAAGCAAATTCATATCTTCACCATTAAGAAAGTCAAAAACCTAGTTGAGAAAGCCATTACTATGTTCATTATAAATGTCATTCAGCTCCAAAACCTTTCTAATATTGAGATTTTAACAAAACTTAAGGAATATAATAACTTATTATTTGCTAGATCTAGAAAGTTATCACGAAAAAAAACTATCAAAAATATCATTGAAATCTTTCTACGTATAGAATTAGTCTCAAAAGCCCAGTATAGGTTTTATACTTCAAAACTAAGAAAATTAAAGATACAACTAGATTAGTTTCTAGAGAAGGAAAGATTCATCCTAGTATCTCACCATTAAGAGCACCTATCCTATTTGTCAAAAAGAATGATGACACCTTAAGGTTATGTATCAATTATAGGGTATCAAATAAAGTAATGATTAAGAACACTAGCCTATTTCGTAGGATAGACAACCTATTAGATCAACTTACATGAGCATGTTATTTTTCCAATATTTATTTAAAATTAGGTTATTATTAGATAATTATTAAAGAAACATATATTGAGAAAACTATGTTTATAGCTAGTTACAGATCATAAAATTTTTAATGATTTCATTTGGATTGACTAACACACCTATAATATTTATGACATTGATGAATAACATCTTCCAGGAATACCTTGATAAATTTTTTATTGTATTCATGGAAGACATACTTGTTTCTTCCATGTCAAGGGAGGAACATGTGAAACATTTGAGAGTTACTATGGAAATTCTACAACAAAACTAGTTAAAGGCAAAACTAAGTAAATGTAAGTTCTTTAAAGAAGAAGTATCACATTTGGGTCATATGGAATCTAAACAAGGACTATACATAGATATATCTAAAATTAGCATAGTCCAAGAATACATGGAACCTAAGGATGCTAGAGTAGTTTGTAGTTTTTTGAATCTAACAAGGTTCTATTAACATTTTATTAAAGATTATTATGATCTTGTAGCTTCTTTGACTAACCTCTTATAAGGAAAATAGATGTTTAAGTTTGATAGAAGATGTAGGAAAGCTTTTCTAAGATTAAAGATGCTTAATAGGAACACCCATCTTGAGAATTCCGAATGAAGAATTACTATTTGAGGTATCTACAAATGCCTGCAAAGTATGGATTAGTATGGTTTTTTTTTACAAGAAGACAAAGTGGTATTTTTTAAGTCTTGTAAAATATAAGGATCTGAGGTAAATTACATAATCCATGATCTAATATATTAGCAATTATACATCTTTAAAATTTTTGAGGGATTACCTTTATGAAAAAAGATTTATATTAAAAACTAATCATAAGAGTCTAGAATACCTACAGAGAAAATCCATCTTGAACACAAGATATTGTAGGAAAATGGAATTACTTACTAAATATGATTTTAAAATCAAGTACATCTCAAGAAAATAAAATGTAGTAACTAATAACCTTGGCTAAATATGGAATTAATGATTGATATTTTAACAACTCCTATTAAAGAAGAGATTATTGATTAGATAAAGAAAAACCCTTACTTTAAGTGGATCTTAAACACATGACTTTTTACTCTAATTACCATAACACCACCCCCC